>JASVER010000014.1:11437051-11548410 GCA_030449065.1 Oceanodroma leucorhoa
CCCCCGCCCCTCTCCCCCGCGCTCGGGAGGGGGTGCTCAGTCCCCCGCCGTCTCTGCCCACCCCGGCCGCGGGGRGTAGGCAGGCTCCGGGCGCCGGGCTCGCCGTGCTGCCGGCGGAGGGGGGCTCCCCGGGCGGTGAGGGTTGAGGGGAGCCTCGGGCCCCTCCGGAGCGCGTCCCCCGGTTCCCCAGCCCCCGGCGGCGCCCGGGTTTGCCTTCCCCGCCGCCGGGCCTTGAAACTCTGCGCCGGGGCTTGGTCGGCTGTTTTGTTTTTTTTTTTTTTGTGTGTGTGTGCGCTTGACGGTTCCTGAAGCATGAACTCCTTCAAGGGAGTGATTTTAATTTCCCAGCAGCTCTGCTTTCTGGGTTACTTCCTGTCCCATTCTTTAGTACTTATCTTTTACTTCAGTTCCCTGGAGGAGCTGGCTTGACAGGGCAGCGGTCCTGCCGTTATTGTCCCTCCAACTCCTTAGTATCCCGAGAGAGTGCCCTTCTTTTCGAGTTGAGATCCCGGTTTAGGTAAATAACCCTTTCCTTCCTAATTTTTGAAGGCTTTTCCTWTTTCGACCTGCTATTGCTTTGGTACTAACCGTTTTTGTTCTCCATTTCTCTCTTTTATGTCATTGTGTGGCTCAGTTCTACTTTTATTTTTTAGGTTTAAGCTGCCTTAAAGGAGAATTAAAAATTGTGACTCCAAGGAACAAAATAAGACAGAAGAGAGAAAACAGCACTGAAAACCCCCCCAGAAAGGTGATAATTCATGTAGACTCTCGAAATCATCCTAAACACATGGTTTGGCTGGGACTGGGGCCTCTTGTTGCGTTTTTGATGGATATGAATAGGTAGCATTAGATTTCTTTGTTCTCTTAAAACCTACTTGCTATTGAGCTTTAAAAGTTTGAAAGCTCTGAAGCCCATTTGAGGTATGGTTCCTCTTTCTTCTTGTAGTGCTTTGTCACTTTCTAAATTTAATCTGCAAACATTATTTTGATTATGAATTGCTACTTAATGGTTTTTTGTGTCTCATCTCCAGAATGTCACTTAACATTACTTCACTCTCGGTAGTTCAAAGGGTTTTTTCWTAAAGCCCTTTCACAAATTTATGGGTGCAACACTGGATTTGTTTCCGCTCTGATTCTAAAATCTATATTGGAGTAGGTCACGGCAATTGCATTATGTTGGTTTAGTCGTACCTAACTTTTGTGTGGGTCAGGGTTTTTTGTATTGTAAAGGAGCTGCAAAAATTGAAATTCACTTAATTGGATGGTGTTTGTTTACAAGTACTTACTTTTTGGGTTGAGATCACAGAAGAAGATAATGCTGTTAGGTGCTTAAGGGAAAAAATGAAAGGAGTCATCAAAAACTGAATCCTGCTGGTAGGAGGAGGGTTTGGTTTCAGGGGGAGAGCAGTTCATAGGGAAAATTGCTTGTTTTACGTGGTAAGATGAAGAGATGGGTTCTAGAAGGAGAGAGAGTGGGGGGGTGAATGATGTCAGTCAGCCTTTTTCTGCATCCTACTGTTAGTGTGCTCCAAATAATGGAGTTTCTGCACGTTCTTTTGATGCAGAGTCTGTCTTGAATCCGTTCTAATCTGTTTCAAATGCAGATGAGTTTGTGTTATTTTGGCAAATATATCCTCTATATAAGTCCCTCTGGTCTTTGTCATGTTTTCAGAGATGTCATTGACTACCAGAACGTTTTTCATTGTCAGCAGTAAATTATTTTTTATCATTAGTTGCAGGGGAAAGAGCAGTACCTGTTGCCGACAGTAGATCATTTTTCTAATATAGGCGTCTTTAGCATATGATAAAAAGTAGCTGCTACATGTCAAAGATTAAATAGAAGATCCCCCTGTARCACAAGTGCAACAAATTGTGAGATGCATTTTGAAAGTACAGGGAAGAAATATTCCATGTTATTTTGATAGCATACTGCAAAACCACGAGTAATAGCGGAACACGTGGACATGCCCAGTGTGATTGCGGGAGAGATTTTTATGCTAATAGGCAAGACAGATGTGCATTAGTACAAACTTACCAGTGCAGTTATGGCACACCTGTTTCATCCAAAATTGGTGTATTATAACACCCTCTTTACAGCCCATCTGGTGTGTCTAATGTCAGGGCTTGCATTAATGTAGCTACTCCAACAGGACACCTCTTGGTGCCGGTAAGTCATAAGATCTTTGGGATTTATTCATGGCAGGAAATGTAAGTTTTTATTTGATTTGTGAAGCTCCTTCCTAATGTGAAATGCCAGTGCAGCAAAGTTTGATTCAGATGCAGAGACTGGAATTGAGTTCACAGGAATCGGGGAATTAGCTTCTGGCAGAAATTTGCACATGGTCAAAACAAGGATGTGCTGAAGTCCTGCTCTTGATCTCTGGAAGAAATGCAGCATATTGCAAGTATAGCTAGCCCCTTAGATAAAGTTGCACATCCATTTTATTTTTATCTTCAGGCTGTATACTGATTTTGGTTTTGTTTTGCCTTATTGTGAATTCTAAACTCTTAAAGGAAATGTGCTGACTGAGAGGCTGTTTTCCGTTGTTCCAGCATTTGCTTACAGAATGATACTATCGCAGTGAAAAACTCACTTTATCCACCGAAGTCGTCCAATGAATTTTGTCCACTTGGATTCTTTTAGGTTATATTAAAAGGAAATACAGAGCAAATGTAAGTCTTCCAGAGATTGTTGAATGAAATAAACTTTATAAGCGGCACTCATTTTGTTCATTAGCTGTGCTACGAGTATTAGGGCTGAAGTGGCCGCTTTAATGTGGTTGGAACTAGCCATTGTTTTCTGCTTCTGTCATTCTATGAAATATTGGTGTTTGGATTCTTTAATGATAGCAAGTCATGTTAGAATACATAAATCTTATACGTTAACACTTGCTACTAATTATTGCTTACTTTTAAGGCTAAACTTTCATCTGACATACTGTTTAGAACTTAGTAACAGCACCACTGTAAGTTAGAAGAGAGATTGTATTTTATGGTTGGTACAGGGGGTCTCCAAGCATGCTGCAGAGCACAAGCTCCCTGCAGTTTGTCAGCGCATGTCTTGAGGGAGGAGAGTTGTGGCTGTGCGAACCTGATGCAGCATTCTCTACTGAAAAAGATCCGTAAGGCCTTGCGTTAGCACTAGCATTGAGGTCCTTGATTTGGAAGGATTTACAGTATTTTCTTCACTGGGCTCCACTTACGGTTAAAGTTGCCAATGTACAGGTGGGAATTTTGAGAATGGTTAATGGCTGATGCGTTACCAGTGCTTTCTGACGGTGAGGTCTCTTCTTTTGCTCTCCAGTTTGCAGACCTGAAGTTTCTTGAGCTGGGTGATTTCACTAATTCTCCATCAGGCCCAAAAGTCAGACCTCACAACCTCTCTGTGAAATGGATAATAGTTGGTAAAATGATACCTCTGTGCTTCAGTTTCAGCCACCTGCAGAATGTAATGACACAACAGCTGCTTATTAGTATATAACACCACCAGTCAGCATCATACAGTGCTATAAACACCTGAAGCTGATGGAGGRCTTCTAGATTAACTCTTTTAGTTATTTTAAATTTAGTATGTCCAAGCTATGMGATGGCATTGCAGAAGCTCTGATGAGAAATGTATAACTTTTAATGACTGCTTATGAAGAGTGAAGGCTTCTTTCCTTTGAAGTAGCAGTTCCTCTGTGATGTTTTGGATTCATGCACTGTTAACTCATTGCTTTCAGACCCAGCAATTCGCATATGTTGGTGATTTTCATCTCAGCCACTTGGATACCTCGCTTGATGTCTGTCTRGGATGTAGCATAGAACATCTAGCAGAAAATATATTCAGGATTATAAGGCTCTGTGAAATTTTAGTATTTCACATGTTATTTGCAAACTTTACAATTGTGATATGAGAACACAAACAATAACGTGATTGTTTGCCTTACTCTCTTGTCTGAAGAGCTCCTGAAATAGGAAGCTGAGCGACATATGAAGATGATAGTCACATTTAGTTTCTTTGTCAAACACACATTGACCATTTTTAAAATGCCATTTGAGTGAGAACACATTTAGCTTGTTTGAGTTTTGAAATGGGTGGGAGAACTGGGTTGTGAGAATAGTGAATGCTAATGTGATTATCCTTATTCCACAGGGCTTTCTTTTTTTCTTTGTTTATTTGATTTAAATGTCTTGGAATACTTCAACCACGGACAACTAGGATCTACACTGATTAGGTGTATGCTAGATATTAAATGTCATGTAATGGTACACTTTCCTTGTTGTGTAGAGTTAGGCTAACATCAGTAAATTATGGTCCTTATTCTGCTCTTGGATGTGTGATCTTAGGCCTTAGGAATCAGGTCTATCTGTTAGGCCATCTGAATGAGCAAAATACTGTATTATAAGGTCTTGCTTTTAGTACCAACCTTGAACTTTAAGTATATGTCGGAATTAATTTTCCACATGATGTTTGCAGTGACTTTAATGAAGTAACACATTGATGTAGAAAAGTCTAAGATCTCTTTGACAACATGAGACATTATCAATAGATAATGAAGATGTTTGTCTTTTTTTTTTAGTGTGCTACTTCTACTACAATTATTAGTATTTTAAGCAAACTTTAAGTCATTGAGTAAGTGAGCTTTACTTTCATTAAATATGACTTCTTTTTATTAAAGTTGCAGATCTTACTCTTGCCATATGCAGCTAATTTTCCTTTGGGGGGAAAAAAGCTTGTTACTTTTTTAGTGGAGCAATCTGTTACCTTGTCTGTAGTCTGTGAAGTCAGTGCAATTCTAATTTGCATCAGCTAATAAAAAATGTGTGGGTTTTAAAGTGAAAATCTTGCAAAAATTAAAAAAAAAAAAAGGTGAACTAACCACTGATCATCTATGCAAAAAAACAAGGCTAGAAATGTGATCAAATTAGGTCATGGCAGTGCAATTTTGTGCAGGGCTGTGAGCATATCTGCAGACCTTGTATGTTTTATCTTGGGAACCAAAGCTCTTGGAAAATGTGCATATGAGGGATGAAGAGAGCTTTTTTCATCCTCCTCTTCTGAGCTATCATCGGGAAAGCAAGATTTTATGTTGCATTAAGTGACAGAAATTTTAACTTTAGCTAAAAGCTGCACAGTTCCTATGATWGCTCTGGTGCAACTCATTTGCAGAAGAAACAAGTCACAGTTGGTTTTGTGTGGTCTGCTATACAATGAAGTAAYTAATGCTTTTATTAATTATTATATTATTGCAGCACTCACACATGATAAGGGGCCCTGTCGCGAGAAGCTCACAGCCAAAGTGAAGGAAAGGTCAGACAGAGGTGTACAAAGAATTAATGAAGTAACATTGATGAGTGCAGGCTCTCAACAGTGCTGTGAGAAATGGTCAAACGTTGGGACTGATCCTGTTAACTGCAGATGACAAGGAAAGAGGGTAATAAGGAGGGCTAGTCTGGAGGAGGAAACTGGGTAGGGATTGTAACTGGCGTTCAGTAAACTTTGATACTAAAAGGATAGTTTTTATAGATGAAGAAAAGGGTGAAGATTTTTGAGGTGGTGGTGTTGCTTGTATTGTGAAGGTATCTTTACCTGTTTGTGAAACACGGTGTGTGTTAGCCTGATCTGTCATGTGAGGGAGAGACGACTATCTGGTGGCAGTAGAAGTCCAGTTGAAGGACAGAGAAGTCAATGCTCTATGTTGTCAGGTTTTATTCTTTAGATAGGGAAACATAGGTGGGATGAAAATAATAAAAAAAACCCAATCAAACAAACAAAAAAAACAAACCAACAAAAAAACCCACAAAAATGGGTTCAGAGGAGCTAAATGGATCCTGAAGGTTTTTTCTGGCATCTCAACATCTGAGAGAGATGTTCAGCAGTCAGGCAGAAATACCTACTGTAACTTTTGCATCTATTCTTGTTCAATGGCAGGAGCAGATATGCGTAATCCTTAGAGAAGAGTTTGACCATTTCTTCAGGGTTTACTCCAGAGAGGAAGCGCGTCTCTCATTTCTCTTGTTTTCCATAAAATACTCTGTAACCTTTTCCTCATCTGGCAGAAGGAAACTCTCCCCACCCCAACCTCTGGAGGACTGTCTGATAATGAAAGAAAACACACTTAAGGTCTTTTTCTGGCATAACTGCATTAAAATGTAGCATTCTAGCACAGGTACAAAGTAAAAGTAAGTAAACCTCTCACTTTTATTCTTTGCAACTGATAAGAAATATCTTTTTTTTTAAAGGGGTAGCAGGTTTTGACACACATGGGCACACAAGATTATGAACAGTGAAGACAATGARGAGTGGGACATCCATCAAAGAGTGACAACCTCTTATAAGGTAATTCAGGAACACATTGAATTTATCCTGTTGTGCTTGCAAAATCAATTAAGTAGTTGTTGTTGTCCTCCATTTTCATAGCACTATACAGTCATTATAACCAAGAATGTATAGGTACATTCCGCCCCCCAGCTCTACTTATTCATTTCATTTTTTTACTTGCATGGAGAAAGCCAATATGTAGCAATCCAAATGCATACTGTGTTCTGAATGAGATTGATTACAGTTGCAAAACATTAAATATTAAGTGCCAAATGGCTAATAACTTCCAGTAGTCTTCCTTTCCTTCTCCAAAGATTGATGGTGTAAATGGGGATTTGCAAACAGGAATTTTAAATGATCTATGGAGCAGAAGTGAAAATGTTTTCAAAGCTGGTGTGTACCTAGAACTATCCCAAAACCTTTAATGTTACAGTTAAGTATTCTTGTAATTTGAATTTCATTGCTTGCCATAGAGGTGAGATAGAAGAGTAGATATTTACAGAAACTGTTCAAGTGATAAAAGGAGCTGCTTATGCCTGACTTTGTCTTCTGCTTTGTATGTTTTAGTACTTATGTACTTTAGTACCAGCTAATTTGAATAAGCTCTGCTAGTCACATGCAACATATGGGGCCAGTGCCAACTTTTTATAATGCTGCATTACAAATATACCCACCAGCTGAGAAGTGTGATATAAAGAGCTTTGCTTTTTCTTAACCAACTGTCTTCATAGATATTTGCAGGGGGCATACTGGTGTCCCCKTAAATGAGAAATCCCATTTCTCTTCATCTGTTTAGTCATCCTATCTCTTTCTGTAGCATTTTGAGCACTAGTTTGACCTTAATTTTCAGGATCATGTGAGATCTTGCAAGTATTAGTCCTTTACAAGAAGGGACTGTAAAAATGGCAGTAGAAAGTTTGTTTATATTAACTTTTGATCAGGTATTCTCAGTGTGAGAGAAAAATTTTCATATCTTGTTTTTGTACACATTCAGAAAGTAGGGTCAAAGGGCTCTGATTTGTTTTTTTTTGAAGGATCTCCCCCTGGCTCATACTTATCAGTCAGGTTCTACTATCAGTTTTCACCTGTAAATCCAAAGAAAGATCTTGTTCTTGTAGTTGGAATTTCATTAACAGTACTATTAGTGGTGTGAGCCAGAATGAAGTCAAGCTCACTGTCTTATAGGTGAGCATGTTCTGAAGTGCTAATTGGAGATTAGAAAAGAGCTTAGCAAAAGCTTATTAGAGTCAATAGAAATACTTCCATTGTCATCAGATTAACCAAGTTTGATTTTGGAATATGCTGCAAAAGCTGAACTATTGAGTTAGCAGTTGCCGGCTTGTAAACCCCCTTTTTCTCCGAGTGTCAGATAATGGAGTTCATACTATAAATCAAAACAAAGCCAGCACCTAAGCCCTGTACAACCTATTGAGCTAAAAAGTCGTCTTTCATAACCCTATGCTGAAATAGTGATTRTTACCATACATGGTAAGTTGAAGCATTTATAAATGTCAAAGACAGGCATTTGCTTTATGTAAATTCCATATTTGCAATGTGTAAGTAGGGTCATTGCAGCTACCTGTTAATTATGAGTTTATATCTCTCCAAGAAGCAGATGAATATCTTCTTTGCAATGGGCACAACTAGGTTATAGAAGAGTGAATGGATATCTCTGCCTTTATCTGGAAAGATGGCAGTGATTGATGTTTTCACTTTTCTCTTGTCTGTGTGTATATCTGGATCACAGCAAAACAAGTGCCCAGTGGGATATGGGGAGTTGATTGCAATGYCTTTTGAATGACCTATGAATCATGAGGATCTGGAAATCCTTATGATATTTACGTAAAAGAAGGTTTAGGTGATGGTGTGGGTTGACATCCTAATAAAACAAGGTTGCTGTAAATTAAGTTTTGCTTAAAATTAATTTTCGTCTTTAGAATTTTTCCKTGTACTTTAATCTGGATTAACTTTACAGGAGTCTAAATACATTTTTCTTTCTCTTTTATCTTCTAGTTCTGTGTTAATATCTATTGCAACAGTTTTGAGTATCTTCTGAGACTCCTATTGCTCAGCATTACCTTTCTAATACCCTGCTTTTATTCTCTTTCTTCTTATTTTCCTTTCCATTCTAGGAATACCTGTTAATGGGATATGATACACAATATATGTGAAAATGTAAACACTTGACAGACTTTATGTACTGTGGAAGAAATCCCTAAATACCTGTATTTTTTTTTTTGTTCCCCAAAGTAGAACTGCAGATGAGTACTTTTCAAACAGAGCATGGAGTATAGTACTACTTTCTTTCCCAATGTATGCTTGTATCTAGGCTCTTTTACAACGGCTATTTTAGATAGCCTTTTGGCCCAGCTCTCTCATACTGTTTCAAGGTAATTATAAACTGAATTGTTCTGGTATATGTTCTCGTGGTGTTTGACAGGGCTATATTAACTGCACTTACGTGTTTTCAGGTCTCATATATTATCATCTTTGTGTTTGATCTTTGGAATATAGAGGTTCTTTGCAGTCTTTATGTACTAATAAAGAAGTCCACCAGCCAAAATACAGACAGACTCTAATTTAAAAAAAAAAAAAAAAGAGGGAAAAAAGAAAATTCAAGTTTTCAGTTTGAACATTAGCATTACTAATATTCATGTGCAGTAGGTCACAGGAAAATATTATATTAGTAAGATGAAAATATTTTCACTGAAGCTTAGAGGTGATACATTTCTAGGGGAAAAAAAAAAAAAAGAATATCATAGTTCAGTTGCTCTAGCAATGCAGTGCTGTTTCATGCAACAGTTTAGATGATCTATTTAACCGGTATCTCTGGAGTTAATGATATTAACTGTATTGTGATTTTTAAATGAATGTTGGGTTCTGGAGATTTTTCATTTTGCTTATTGCTCGGGTGCTTTAATTATGGACTGTTGTTTGATGCTGTCATTTCTGAAGAAAATGTTTACTATTTATAATATGTAAGTGTCCTTTTCTTTTGCAGTTCAGTGATGTGAACCATGTACTATGATTTTGCTAGCAACAGTGAGATTGTTTGTGTTTTTTCCTACGTATAAGATGACTTTGCTCTGCATATAGAGAGTAAATCTTAGCATTGCTTTTCATTAGTACTGACTTTTTTTCTAGATATCTCTTTCCTGGTCCCAGTCCTAATTTATTCATGCTTTATATTGATTCAAGGTGACTAGTGTGACCTCATGACGCTTCTGTAAAAGCCAGATTCAGCTAGGATGTTACACCATCACTGCCGGAGAAACCCTGAACTACAGGAAGAGTTGCAGATTCAGGCTGCAGTTGCTGCTGGCGATGTTCACACCGTGCGCAAGATGCTGGAGCAAGGATATTCTCCAAATGGTCGAGATGCCAATGGATGGACCTTGCTTCATTTCTCTGCAGCAAGAGGGAAAGAGAGATGTGTCCGTGTTTTTCTTGAACATGGAGGTGAGTTGCCTAGAGAGAAAAATCTTGATACCCATCTCACAGCTTTCTATCCTAATTTCCATTGTAGGGCTTTCCAGCACTGATTAGGTATCAGACTACTTCTGATTTATTTTTTTTTTTCTCCTTTTTTTGGAGTAGTACTTCATCTCTGTTTACTTCTGTTGCATAGTCTGTGAATGAGGTAATAGATTAGCTTTATATCTTAATACCTTTTTTTTTTTTTTCCAGAATTGCCTAGGAATTGTTAAAAGAATGAATAAGCATTATGAAAATAGGGCAGAAGGCCTCATTATAAAATTAAATGCACTCACAGCACTCACTATAGGCTTTTCTTCTCTGTTAGGGGGTATTATTAGAGGAAGGCAGGTCCTTGAATTGAAATCCTAGGGAAGTTTGTTTCATAATTCCCAAGCAAGTTAACAAGTCACATTAAAGACTAAGTTTCCGTATAGGCTTTAACAGAGTCTGCTAAACTTTATGAAAACAGTACTCTTTGTGCAAGGACTTTAGTGTTACTTAGTCCAGTTGAGTTTACACCTCTCCTGCATCCATCTGTAGTGAAGCTTTATTTCAAGAACTGATTAAGTTTTGTTGGTTTAAGTGATATACTCACTTGGGTGATGATTACTCCTCAAATGGTACAGTCAGAATTTCTTTTTGCTATATCTTCTTTCAAGGCCACCTAAAGTTTTAGAAATGGGTAGTCTTAATCTTTTAATGTGATACTGGAGAGGAAGAATAAAAATCAGTAAATGTTCTCCACATTCTGATTAGTGCTCTTAAAGAACAGCATCCTCTATTCTAGCGCTGTTCTTATCAAATGAATTATGAACTAAGATGTTTTCAGTCCCAAGAAAACTGAAGTTATCTTTTTGATGCTTTACGTRTCTGAGGCCATATGGGCCCCTTATGTGTGTTGCAGTATTTGTCAGATGTATGGATCACCCTTAAAATTGAATGGCATTAATAGGCTGTGGTATTTGCACAATTAGTGGTATGTTCCTTAAGAGCAGTAGTGAAAYACAGCCTCAACAACTGGACACTATTGCTATACCTACTACAGATTCTAACCGTGTAATATTGGCAAACCCTCATCTCCTTATTGGAAGGGGGGGAAAAGCTACTAAACTGCACTAATAAATAACTTTAAATTCTACTTTTTAAATGTAACATGTGGATAATCTCAAGCCTTCAGTTTGATAATTCAAAATTTTTAGGCTGTAAGTCTCGAACTATGTTGTTTTTAGCTCTGTAAACTTGAAGATGATCTGGAAAAAAAAAMCCCTTACGTATTCCTGTGTATTTTCATTGTATATTAAATAGCTGTGTTTTGTTTTTATTTTTGTTGTTACTCTTTCCTATACGAAGTACCAGCTGAATCTGATGCCTTGTGAAAACTGCCTGTAATGAAACACCCTTGTTCTGGAAGCAGTATAGTGTTTAATCACCAGGACTAGAAGGTTGAGTAACAAATAGTGTGAGGGTTAGTCATCTACRGCAGCTTTCCTGTAGCTGAGCCTCCCTTCAGAAAATTGGCACTGTTTCGTGCCTTGCCTTGTTTTCCCTCAAAACAGAGGCATAAAAGATAATGAGTATTTGAAACATAATAATGTCACAAATGAGCTATTAAGCAGTAAATGAGCTGACTCTTAAAAGCCGAGTTAATCATGCCTGCCTCGTTAGTGAGAGGTTTGTGTCTACCTTTCTTCACACAGTYTCCACCTTTCTCCCTCTCAAGAAGTGGATTATTTTGATGTTGGCGCTTAATCCCTGTGGACCAAAATGATATTGGGGTGAAGGAAAAAGTAATTTTCTGGTGTGAATCTTTTGGTAAACAGAGTATTGATCTGACTATATATATTAGTAATAAAGAGGATGGGGAGAGTGTGTGGATGGAGTTCTGGAGGGAAGAGGGAACTGAGATGTTGGAAGGAAGGAGCGTCTGGTGATAGTTGCGGCTGTCTAGAGGGATGATGAAGCTTAGTAGAGCTGGAAATATTTTCATAGTACAGGAATGAGAAAACCACACTGGGCTGTTGCTGAGGGTAGCGTGCTGTGCCTCAGATCTGAGATGCTGGAAGACTACTGACGTAGTCTTGCGTGGTAGCGGGATGGAGATGGAGTTTGGTTAATAAAGGCTGAGAAGGAATCTGGTCACTGACCTGGAAATAAACGGTAGCTTCTTATGAGAGTCATGACCTGGCTGCCTCCTGCTTTTGCTTTTTTTCTTCTCTTCCATCATTGCTCACCAGCAAAGAAAAGAGCCAGAGGACGGTGTTGTGTGTGCAGATTGGCTGATTTGAGTGGAAGTGGTGGAACAGGAGGAAGCTTTTTATTATCTGCTGAGCAAGGAGACACAGATAGATGGGGAAAATGCATAAAAAACAAGTCCAGGCTAAAGGATGAAGCCAGCAGAAATACCAACTAGATGCAGAGGTGACAGGTCAGATAAATATTCTTTAGCAAGTGATGCAATGCAGAAAGTTGATCAGAACAATGGAGAAACTTAGTTTTCATGAAAAATAGTGAATTTGACTTTCTTAGTATAGTTGTCTCATTTTAATAAAGTGAAGATTCTATGAAGCCAGCTCTTTCCATCCATAGAAACAATSTAGAGTCACAAAGCTGAACAGGAAAGCAACACAAAAATAGGGAGTGTAGTTCTCAGTAATCTTGGATTTTTGCACAACAAGCCTTTTTTCCCCCCTTTAGTGTACTTTTTTTGTTTTCAAAATAACATATTGAGACAGACCATCCAATGCTGGACAAGAACTATGTTTTATTAATCCTCAACCACCACTGTTAACATTACAACAAGCTGAAGTCTTGAAAGTGTGTAGTTGTTAACTGTCCCTTGGTGATATCTTCTCAATACTCATTGAGCAGGACAGTTTCTGGTTACTCGTATTAAAGTGAAGAAATGATTCACTAAAGCTCCTAGAAATTGAAGGGTAACAGRAAGAAGTAGGCAAACAGATGTGTTTGTTTATTTTTAGTCTTGGCTGCAAGKTATCTAAATTTTAGTAAGGTCACGCAGAATCAGGGAGAAACTAGAGAATGCCAAATGCTCATCCCCCTAAACCGGYTCATAAAGTATTTCTGTGTCTGAACAGTAATGCTTTCCTGGAGGTCTTTTGTATCAATTTTGCCCTAGAAAATTCAAAACAGAAGCTATATTTATAAACCATGTTTCTAAACCTTGTGGTCAGAATTAAGCCCTAGTAGGGTGAAGTAAGCTTGAAATAATAGAATTACTTTATGAAGCCAGAAGCATTGCTTTCTTGGCTTCCCAAATTAGACTGCGATAGAGTGACCTAATGAAGGTGTCATGAAAGAAGGGAAACTGTCCCACTGAACTGTGAATTGAAACTCTAAAATATTAGACTCTTTTTTTTGGGGGGGAATCAATATATCCTCTAGATTACAGTCTTAGAAAAGAGTTTCATTAACAGTAGAGTTTAAATGACTAGCTTAGGTGCCCAACTTTAACATGAAATAAAATAATCTGAATATCATTCCGCGTTGCAAATTTTCAATCTCAGGTGAGATTGACTGCAGGTAGCCTTGATAAGCAGTTCAAGGTTTATGCCACTGTATTATGCTTTATGTTTAAGAACATTAGAAGTGACCGAATGCAGCTGTTCATGTTTCTAGATTCTACTCTCCCCAAATTAATGGGAAGTTTGAGAAGAAATAACTGTAATTGTTTGACAGTCAGGATGCAGGCAAGATAAAGAAATGCTGGTAAGTGCTGGTTTCATCCCTTCCTAGTTAAATACACTTGTACCAGGTACTATTTTTTACCCCTCTGCAGATTCTGAAAGGTAAGGTGAAAGAATCATTCCCAATTCTTTTCTACTTTGCTTGTGTTCCAGGGGGAGAGAGTTACTTTACATCATGATCCCAATACTGAAGCCTTTTAAAAAACAAACAAACACCGCCACAACAACCCCAGTTCTTAAGGCAACATCAGCTTTGTGGCATTACTTTTACTAACAGGGGGGCTGAACGGATGGAAATTGTATGCAACATAATGCAGGTCCAACTTCTGCTAAAAGCCCTTGTGAAGTTCAAGAGTTTTCCAGGAGATGGCAGCAGAACATTGACTGAATAGCAACAGACAATGTTTTGGTCTTGTTAAAATTGTTTACTTAATCGGGAGACTGGTACTATTAGCTCACTAGCAGCCCATAATCTTAACGGGAATTACAATATTTTTATCATGAGGTTTTGCTACAGGGTTTACTTTTGGAAGGTTAGTTGTTTGTGTTGCTTGGTTGCCCAACTGGGAGGCTTTTTTCCTGTTCTTGTTGAGACACTTCTCTTACATGACTTAGGATTTTTTTTTTTTTTTTTTGGTTCACTTTAGTGGTCAAAAGCAATGAAATTTTGGGAGGAGGGAAGGCATGGAAAGGTACTTAAAGGGCATTCTTATTTTTCAAGTAAATTATTGGATTTGCATYACAGCAACTTGTATAAGAATGCATATACATGCACACACAAAAGTTGGGGCATATCTAATTGAATTTGGAAATAGCAYAGACTAAACAGGCTAGCAGCAGTATCCTGCATCTCAGTTGGGAGGTAAAAATGATTAAATGATTGACTTGCATGCCCTATGCAGCATGGAAGAGAGAAGGCACAACATGAATTTATTTTTTTTTTAAACTTCTTTTTTTGTGTGGAAAATGGCACTGACTGCTGCTGTCTCCTTTCCATTATGTCCATCTTTCTCCCTAATTCTGCCCCTCGGAATGTGTCGTCCCTCTGCATCTTAATTCTCATGCTTATGCTACTCACTTTACTTATGACCAGTCAGGGGATAATCTAGAACAGTCTGAGCARTGTGAAGAAAGAGACCCTGGGAGCAGCAAACATCACTTTGARATATTATCTTTGTCTTTAATGACTTTGTGGGTTGTACTGATTCTTTGCAATATTTTGGAAATCATCATAGTGCATGTTAGGAACCATTGACTTCATTTTCCTGCCAACCTGTGGATGCTTCAGCAATTACTTTAACTCAGGTTAGTGTAACTTTACAGAGGACTGAAACTTCTGCTTTTCACAGAAGACTAGGAATGCTGTCACTACTAAGGGACTAAAGTTTCCTTAATCTTTCTCTCATTATTTCTAGGTTCCTATTCTATACACCAGAGGCAGTTCTCACATTTTATTTCTCTGTGTAGTCAGGCTGCATTAGTTTGTGTGTTGGATTTGTTTTCTTTGTTTGTTTYCCTACCCTCAGTCTTCACTTTAAATTTTAAAAAAAATCCCTAAAGTTGCTGGATCACCTTTGCAGCTGTATTCTGTACTCTTTCTTGCCAATCCTTTTATTTTGGTATGATGTCTATCTCAGTGTGTTATCTGGATATGGTCACAGTAGGTCCATATTGGGAAGCTTATTCCTGTTGTTTTGTGTTAGCACCTTTGTGCGTTTGGRTGTGTTCAGACTAAACTAGCTTGCAATTTATATTGTATTGTGAACTTAACTTACAGCAGGTCTGAATTTTGAGATGCAAATTGGTGTCTCCCACCCTCTTCCTCTCTCCTGTTCGAGTGTGATGGCAGAAAACTCTGCCCTCGCTATGTGGTAGAGGAGAGCAAGTGCTCCTCCTGAGCAATGTGTGTGAGCACTGGGTGTTCATAGCCTTCAGCCAAGTTTGTTTTAAACCTGTGTGGTCACAACATCCTGTTCTTTTTTTTTTTTTTCTTCTTTTTTTTTTTTTCCCCCTCCCCCTCTGGACCACTGCTACTTTCCTTCTAAATGCAGTATGTATGGATGAGGAAATTAAAAATAATTCAACATGCCTGGATGCAGGGATAGGGCTGTCAAGGAAGGTGGACAGACACCCTTATGCTTGTCTACGCTTAGAGATGATGTGCTTTGTGCACAAATGTTGTATGATTACAGAGCAGACAATAATACAAGCAACTGTGAAGGGCAGACCCCAGCCGTTGTTTCAGCAGATACACAGGAGTATTGAAAACATGTCAACTTAAGGCKAGGGTCTTGTGCAGATAGTATTTCTCTTTACCACCTAGGAGACTTAGGTTAGGAAAGTGCCTGAAACTTCGAAACTGTAGTTTGTACCTTTTAGCGTCCGACAGGCAACATCTTCRGATGGTGGAAGGAGAAATCTCGTGACCTGACTTGTTCTCTAGCTGAGAAATGGTAATGAGGCAGGCGCCTTTCCTTCGGTAATGAATTTGGTACGTGGGAATAGTCACTTGCTTTAGAAGTGTGGGTGTATTGAGGAAATTAAATTAAGTAAATTGATTTGATTATTTTAAATTTTTAAATTCATAAATCAGACTGAGTTTTTGTGCTATGTTGGGGGGGGAAATAATCTGTGTAATCGCTTGTATTCTGCACTAACATTTTTCCTGACTCCTTCCATAAGTGGATGCTTACATTCTTGTAAAATCTTAAATTTTTGTAAAACTATAAATTCAGAACAGATTCATCATCTATAAAAACAGACTTTATCAAGATAATCTAAAATAACATGTATCCTACATGCTTTGGAAATCCTGCAGACCACAGAGAAACATTTTACCTAATACAGTATTACACCCTAAAAACAATACAATCCTGCCAGACCACAAAACATCCGCAATTTGGGACAGCAGATGTTTCTACACATGCTTCTTTTTAAGACCAAGAAGCAACACAAGGGAAAATAAAAAAGTTGAACATTGAGAAATAAATGTAATATTGTAGAGCTGGAGGAAAACTGGATGGACAGAGAGATTTGAGTAATTAGCCTAAGAGTGCTAGGAAGATGTGGAAAATTATATGTCAAATGGAAACATATGTATATGAAAAAAAAAGTCTTTCTTTGTGTAACTCTTTCTTAAATATAATTTAACTTTTTCTTAAAAATAGCATGTTCATGAAAGCAAGGATTAGTTTGAAGTACAAAAAATCCTGTTGTGCTATGCCTGAAAAGACTAATATTCAACCGTTTGAATTTTTTTTTTTTTTTTTTTGCAGCACTGGATTACTGTAATGCCTTCTAATTATTTTTTAATTTTATTTTAACTTCAGCTGATCCCACAGTGAAGGACTTAATTGGAGGCTTCACTGCTCTGCATTATGCAGCCATGCATGGCCGAGCGAGGATTGCACGCTTGATGTTGGAATCTGAATATAGAAGTGACATTATTAATGCAAAAAGCAACGATGGTTGGACTCCCCTCCATGTAGCAGCCCACTATGGCAGAGACTCATTTGTCAGACTCCTGTTGGAGTTCAAGGCTGAGGTTGATCCGCTCAGTGATAAAGGTACTACACCGCTTCAGCTGGCCATTATCCGAGAGAGGTCAAGCTGTGTGAAAATCCTTCTGGATCACAATGCCAACATCGACATTCAAAATGGTTTCCTGTTACGATACGCTGTGATCAAAAGCAATCACTCTTACTGCCGAATGTTCCTTCAGAGAGGGGCGGATACAAACTTGGGTCGCTTGGAAGATGGACAGACACCCTTACACTTGTCTGCTCTTAGAGATGATGTGCTTTGTGCACAAATGTTGTATAATTACGGAGCAGACACTAACACAAGGAACTATGAAGGACAGACCCCACTGGCTGTTTCAATAAGTATTTCTGGAAGTAGCCGACCCTGTCTGGATTTCTTACAAGAAGTGACAAGTATGTATGTAAGAGAAGTTAATCACAGGACACAATGTCCTCTAAAAGCCTTCTTTGAATTTAGCCCCAGAAAAAAAAGCTTCCTCTCTGCCCCTTGATGCTATTTAAATGCACTAGAAAGTTTCTGGGAAGGTGAAGGGATTGTGATACTGGGAATCTTATACTCTGCAAAGGTGCTAATGTTAAGTATATTTTGTTTAAATTAGTTTTGTTTAAATATCTACAGGAAGCATTCATTTTAAAAAAGCAAACTGTAAAACCTCGTTTTATTAATAGCCTTAGCACATAAGATGTTTGGGGTTTTGGGGTTTGTTTTATTGTTTGGTTGATTTTTTTTTTGTGTCTTTTGCTTTTTTCAGTTGCCATGCAAATACTCTGCAGTTGCTGGCTTTTTCATCTGGCACTACGACTAGGGCAGAAAAGAGCTTTTGCTGCTTTGTGTTCTCCCCCATTCTCTCTCCTTCTCTCCCCTACACCAGACAACAAAATGGCATAGTTTATTCATGCAACTTGAAGGGGTTTCATGTGCTGGGTAGCTTTGATTTKATTTTGTTGATGTTTTTGAAATATGAAAAAGACTTGAACTCATCATGGCTTCTGATATTTAAAAAGAGTATTAGGCTCCGAATATTCTGGTCACTTTTGATTATCAGTTTTTGGTGTACTAGATCTACTGAAAGTTTTCTCTTCCTCTCTTATTCAACACTCAATGCTAGAATAGTGTTTCATGATTATAGTATTGCCTAAAGCATTTAGGAACTGCTGACTAGCAATTAGCAGGAGTTTGCTAATTCAAACATGTTAAGATGGCCTGATAAATTATCATCCAACTCGGATGATCTTTGCGCTACAGAGGATGGGGTATTTCATATATCCTTTTCTCCCCCTACAGTTCCTTTTATTTTTTTGGATGTGGTAGTTTTTAACGAGAATTAAGCACCCTATATACTCTGCAAAGAAACTGAAATTTAGTGTGGGCTGGGGGTGAATCAGCTGAGATCTGTTGTCAGTAGCTGACACAAATAAGCATTTGGAATTTCATGTTTGTCTTCATGATTTGCGGTGTTATTTTTGCTTTTATGTGAAATCTAAAGAGATTTTTTGGAAAGGTGGAAGTTGATAATAAGAAATACAAGCAACTAATAGATTTTAATTCACCTGCCCCTTCTCATTCAACTGCTTTTCTTTCTGATTCACTTTTTGGAAGCCTCTCACTATATAGTAGCACTGTCAGGGTTGTTATTAGATGATATAATATCCAGACTTACAATTTTTCACAGTCTTAGAATGTACCAGTAAGTATGAAGGCTTAGACTGCTTAAGTGTTTCCTYAACATCTAAAGACTAATTCAGAAGGTCGGAAACCAGTACTGTAACTTACTTTTAGGTTGCAGATTCCATATCTTAAGGGTTTAATGTTAAGTGAGAAGTAAATTCTGCTACAAAAAAGTAGCTTAAATTTGTGGCCAGTGTAGTGTTGGAACTATCCCAGTTTTGTGCTGGAGGGAGAACTGGGAAAGCAGGGAGGACTAGTGCTGATAAACACACTTCAGCTTTGTGCTTCTGAGCAAAATCATTATGAATATGTGTTTACAAACAGCTATAAACAGACTCTGCTGCCCTTATAAATATCCATCTTCCACGGTTTTCATGAATAATCACTTTAATAAGATGGTGTAGGAGAGATGAAATGGATAAAGAGCGAGCTGGGGTTTTGGTAGCGGAATTCCCAATTAGATCAGACTGTGTACAGGGAATTGTTGAGATCTCATGCTGTAGCATTTCAGGGAAGAATCTTGTTTCTGTGTCTATTGCAATATATATTTACTAGAAGAAAAATTTACAAAACTTTTAGAGAATTCTTCTAGTGGAAGTCTWCCTGAAATTATCTCTTGTGGTTGGTAACAGTGCCTTGGTCRTAGGGCTTAATGGGAATTTCTAGTTTGTTTATTTGAACACTATACTAAGTAYTTAATACAGAAATCTGTGGCTGTAAGTTTTATATGTGCATCTGATGTTTTGAAGAGTATATTTGGTAGTAAAACAGGAATTAGTTTTTATATTTGCAGTAGATTAAAAATTTTAAGCTTAAAGATCAATATGTGTGAATTATGAAAGTTATCAAACCAATCTGTGTCTTCAAGTGAAAGTGATTGCATGCTTCATATAAATGGGATACTATTTAGCAGTCTGCATGTAAGGTGTAAGTAGGTATTCTTTTTTTATGCTTGGAAAACATATTTGTACAGTTTCAGTTCCTCAGAAAACATCAGATGTAAATTCCTCTTTGTTTTGGTAGGTATTGTAATCGGTAATAATTGCAGCCTTTAGCCCAGGTCCCTGGTTGTGAATAACAGGCAAGAAACCAAGCTCTCAGAAATACTCAGTATTGCCCTGAGAGTCTGCAAGAAGATATTGGATTTTGGGGTTTGACCCTGAAGGTCTGATATTCTTCCTGGTTACAGGTAGAGATTCCTTTGCTCCTAGAATAATTCCAAGAGAAAGGAAGTTATTCTGTAGTTGTGTCTCAGTATTTAAGCACGAAGCTGGAAGTTAGGAACAACGAAGTTTTTCATCATGAGTCTGCCATTGACCTGGTGTTTAGACAGTCACTCACGTCTGTCCCTGTCCCTCCCCCACTTTTACAATATAAAAATGAGTAAAGTCTGCCTGTGAAAAAACAATATTGAAGATGAAAATTGCTCAATGATTTTATTAATCACCTTCCTTTTCCTTATCTGTATTATACTTTCCCACTCAACAACATTTATTGGCAACCACCATAGTACTCGAGATCATCTGATAAAGAGTTGTTTTGGAGCACTTCAGTATAATGCTTCAATTTTATGAGATCTGGATCTGCCTCTTCAGGAGTGTCAGTGGGTTAAGCCTGGAATACACTAATGCAAAATTAAGAGAGATGCATGTATATAATATATATGAAGGTAGAGATACATACAGACTTTTTTTTTTGGTAGTGTATATGTCTACAGAATTAACATGTACTATTACAGTCCTGGCTGGAATGATTTATGTTGAAGCTGAAGTTGAATGGGATTTGAGAATGTTAAAACTTATAAAGAGAATGCTGGAGGTAGGAAAAAATGCAAGTATTAGAAAAATACTGAGAGGTTTAAATAAACTTTAAGACACCGGAAATTCAATTATGATCTCAAAAAGCGGAATAAAAAAAGCTTGAACCCTTCCCCCTCCCCGTAGCTCTCATTTAATTTAATCACTGTTCAGATAACGTAGCAGACGAGAGTCTGTGACTAGCTATGCAAGTTGCTTGTCTGTGTCGAGGCAAATAGCTAAGTAAATGGATATGGCCACAGTATGGCATGTGTGTTAACAGGTATCAAAGAACTAATTTCAGATCTGGAACAAGATCTAAAGGTCACCAAATGAATTAAACTACAAATATTTTATCTGCATTCCTTTTTTTTTTTTTTTTTTTTTAATTTTTCAAAGGGCAAATCTTTGGCTTTGACCAGAGAGTATAATTCTGTGTTTAGATTTATGTAACTCTGTGAATGTGCAGAAAAACTTAGACAAAAGTCCTGTTAAGGAAATCCTTATACATTCTTTGTCTCTATCCCTGTGCTAAATAAAGATAACTTTTCACTAGGATTATTTTTTTTATTATTGGAAGAACATTTTAAAAAGGATCTCTGCATAGTTTAAACTTTTATGAATACAGAAGTGTCATAGTGAATTAACTATATTTCTACATATTTTATAACGTGGATAATTTCAAAGGAAACAGTATCTTCATGTTTGTTATAACACAGAAGAACTTTACTGGAATTGCAAGCTTTGTCTGCTTCCTTGGGTGCTGCTGGAAATCYTGCACTGATTAATGTGGTCTGCTTTGTCATCCAGAGTTATGCAGGGAACTAGGGTAGGAGGGTTATTTTATAGTTCTCATTTTAGTTGGATCAGTGATAAACTAAACAAATACCATCTGAATCATGATTACTTTCTGCAGATTGCAGGTACCTATTTGTTAAAGACTAGTATAGTTTTTGATACCTTTATAAAGACATAGCCCAATTTYTTTCTTTCTAGAAAGACGGAAGGTACCTTTCAAATAATTGTTTAACTCTCAACTCGGAATTGCCTCATGTGATATTGAAAAATGTAACTGCTAAATCAGAGTGTAGCTGACTGTTTATAGTAAGCAGTTGAATCATTTTTATACATCTATATATAGATGAATGCTTTGGAAGAGTTTTTTGAAGAGGCCGATGTAAAAAAAAAAAAAAAAAAAAAAAAAAAAAGTAAAAATATATATTTTTGCATGTGGCATGTAAGCTACAGCCACCCCCCACTCCTATTTGCACGCCTATGCTGTACTCTGTTATAATGTAAAAATAGTGTAACAGTGCATCTTAAACCTGTCTTTATGTTCAGAGCACTTTACTTACTGTCTCCTAAAAATAGATAAACATTRTGGTATTGAAATTCTTAACTGAATTTCCATAGCAATTTCAGTAAGACTGAATTTACAGAAACATTACAAAATATTAAAAAAAAAAAATCTTATGCGAGCATATTCAAATCTTAATTTCATTGCAAAATACACCTGTTATACTTAACATTGAGCTTTACTGGCATTCTGCTTTTCCATATATAAATTTTCAGTCCAAAATACACTCTTCCTTGGTAGATATTTTCTGTGCCAGAAATACTGGAATTTAATAGACATCTAAAACTCAACGGTGGAGAATTATTTTTCAAAGAGCAACAAAAACATAGTTCAAATATTCTAACAGAGGCATACTGAACACAAAATTAAACCAGAACTTTTAAAATAACTTGTATGATATCCAGTTAAAAAGAATTAAAAGCACTCTTTGTCCTGTTGAGCTAGATACTGATTCAAGGAGTTTGTTCACTTYCTCAATGAACGCTGTCACTCTCTTTCTCTCTAAATTCAGCCCTGCGTGTCTTATATTAATATTTCAGACCCATATCTTGATACTAGCTTTTTCTGGCCTTTTGAATGCTGGAAAACCAAATATCCTCCCTCGTTATTCTGCAGTTTTGTTTTTTTACAGGGTACGAGACAGTGCATTTCCTAAACTTAGACCTACCCCTATTGCAATGAACAGCTGAATTCCCGTTCAGCTCAGCAACAGCTATTTACTAGGTGATCGCATCCTTTCAGTATGATACTGTTTGTTTGTGCATCCTCATCAATGTGTTTCTCGGCTGGTGGGTGTGAGTTTCCAGTTGAGAAGTGCAATTATCTTTTTTTTAATTCCGCCCCCAAAAAGCCAACAAAATCGTAACTAAATTTAATTGCTGGCAGTAGCTGAGTTCCTTCACAGTTGTGAAATAAGGGATGGATTTAATAGTTAGCTGTGGATATAAATACTTATTCTGATACTCTAGAGGAACTGAGCTGCTGCCAGCCATAAGTCAGCCCGGTTTCAACTTTTTTTTAATGTTTCACAAAGCTTTTATTTTTAAGTTTCCTTTGTAGCTAAAAAGAAACCACCAAATGGTTTCTTGCTACTGTTTTCAGCCTTTCACAATTCCCGGGGGAGGCAGAGGCTCAGTTTGAGAAATACCACTGTAAGCTTTTTTTCTAAAGAAATGTATTAATATTGCAGAGAAAACTGGGCGGCTTCTGAAATATGTCACTGATGTTATTTTTCATTTTTTAACTTCTTCAGAAACTGCTTATCCACTTCAAACCAATGACACTGATTGTTTGCTTTTAAAAGTTCTTTTGTTTTTTTTAGCAGTTAGAACAATACATCAGAGAGGATCTTCTTGCAGCCTACAAGCATATTGATTTCAGTTACTCCTAAGTTTTCTCTTGGGTAACAGAACAGGTCAGTTCATGATTTTTGCTTTGCGCAGGTGCTCTTGTATCTTCAGTGGAGGAAACTGGTAGGGRTTCCCCCTTTCCACCTTTACCACACTTTTGCTTAAAACTTGGCGAGGATCCCTAAAAATCAGTGTTGTCAGAGGTACGAGATCTAATATTGTGCCTTAACGAACCTTAAATATAGACCTATTAGGTGAGTTAGGGTTTTATTTCTTGGGGAGCATGGTCTGCCCAGGAAAAACGAGCAGGCAAAGGTCTGAATGCATAAACTGTGGAGCAGTTGTAACGATGACATACAGTTCTTTGTGTAGGTAGTAAATCCTAAGTGTAAGTTTTGTCTGTCTGTGGGATAGAACAGCAGACTTGCAGATAGAATAGCAGAAGAATCTTAAAACTGGAAAAAGGAAAGGAATGGGGTATTGAGTGGAAATTCAGGATTGATTATAATAATTTTTTTGCTGTTAAAACATGCATTTTTTCCCTTGCTTTACCACAGAAGGCCAATCTAAATAATAATTTAAAAGGCTTATTTCATTATTTAAGTAAAATAATTATTAATTATTTAAGGGGGGGAAAAAAGCTTAGGAACTTTGTTAGCATTTGAAGAACTGAGTTAGGAAAATGTTTAAATTTTATATGTACTGAAGTCTGCTGCCTTTAGAGGAAAAAAAATCAAAAAGCAATTCCTTTTTATTTTATAACCCTATGTTTTACCTTTTTTCTGTTTGGAAGAAACTTTTCTGTCATCTTTGGGAAACTATACACAAGAAGCGTGGTGGCGGGGATTTCTGCTTTCCATTACAGCACATAGCGTGAGCTGTGGAAGACAAAAGATGAACTGTACATCTTTCTCCTGTAATTAATACTTCTAATTTATTTGATTATCACTGTAAAGCTTGCAAAAGAGATCAGCTGAAGTGTCTGCCTTGTTCCGGTGAACACGTTAGCAAACCTTCAGCTCCGCAGCAGCGGCAGGCGTTTGCTGCCCTGATGGTGACTCGGGTTCTGCCACAGCCCAGCAGTGACCCGGCGGCTCCAGAATAACGGTGCTGCCATCGTCAGGGTGTCCCTYTGAGACCCCGTCGGGGACACGTTGGGCTTTTTTTAAGGTGATCAGTAGTTTTATGTCGCTGTTTTGCGTGATAGTGGTAACTATGTCAATCTTACCTTTTATGTTTGGAGGTTTTYTGTTTCTTTTTTAATTCTCTTCGTTTCTTGCTTATTTGCCTAAATAACTTTCAAAACTTGTGATGCAGGATACAACCAAAGTTGCTACTTCCTAGTCGTTTTTAAACAGAACTTTATTCATCATTTAACTTGTCTTACTTTGCCAAATTACTAATAACATTTTTCATTTGCCAAACCAAGGTTCACTGACATCGGTCTGTAATCCTTTATTTTTTTTTTCGTTTTCATTCAGAGGCAACCAAGAATGAGTAAGTGTTCTAGACACCGTTTCTTATAAATCACAAATGCATTAATAACCCTGGAATTTGCAAGGCGTGACCTAAGACACTAACAGCCACTAGATGTAGCAACTAGTGCTTAACACTGGAAATGTCCATTGTTAACACATTCCCAGGAAATATTTTTAGGCTTATCAGGGGAAAATGTCATACATTTGATAATCGGGTCTTTTTGAATTAACTGATGACCAATTTCTTCTGGGTATTTTAAGTTGTCTGTTCTATTTTGTTCTCAAAAAACCCGTAGGATGTTAATTAAAAGGCATTCATTTCTGAAACCAGAAATCAGTGTCTCATAGCTGTGTTATTGTGTACTCTACTACAGAAAATACACATATAGATCTGTAGTCCTCTATACTCTCTAATGCTGCTGTTTGCAGTTAACTTTTGAAAAAGTGCATCCTTTCTGAATCCTGTTTGCATTCACATTTAAARCATTAGAACTATTTCTTTATCACCGTAAAGATTCCTCTGCTTGGTTTCGTACCAAAAGTAAGTTTTCTTTCCCTGAARCTTGAGCATTCAGCTGTTGGCCGAGTTTATAAATTCATTCCTTCAGGTGGAAAAAAAAAAATTACTAAGAAGAAACCACCAGTGGACAAAGTAACTAATGATCTGTATTCTAAGTCATGGCTGAAGGATATAAATAAAAATAAATTGACAYTTAGATACTGTGGTGATAAGTATAATAAAAGTATTTTAAACTTACATGAAGGAAACTCAAATTTTCATGTTCTTTAATTTCCAATCTAATTTCTTTAAAAACAGACTGAGACTATTTTCATGCATTACTTCTGCTAGATTACCTCGGGTAATTTTAGTGCTTAAGATAAATCCCAGTGTATACCTGTCTGTCAGCCCATTTCTATAGAAAAACACATGCAGGGGAAAAAAGGAGGAACTCACTATAAAGGGTAACTGAAACCATGTACAGAATGCCCAGAGTAGAAAACAGGAAATGGTTTCATAATCTCTTTACTCGGTGCTTACCAGGAAAGTCTAATAAACTCATAATGTCGATGTCTGTTTAGCTGATAGGCGGCTTGTTGCCGCACTAGGAGGAGGATGGAAGAAGGGACAGGCTCCGGAGCCAGCTCTGGGGCTGGCTCGGGCGAGGAAAACCCTCCGTGTCCTCCGAACAGGTTTGCGCCTGGTGAGCTGACAGCATCCTACTGTCCACCGTAAAGCCCGCCCGCGTCGAGCCCCGTACAGAAGGCATTTTCTCTTTCAAAARTGTCCTGCTTAATTGGTGGCAGCTCAGGAAAGCTAATTGGAAACGTCCATCGAAGTTATTTAAAGTCGCTTTTGTTGTTTTGTACTGCTTTTTAAAGAAATGATTGATTCAAGCAGTCAGCTCAATAAAATCGCCATGCCTTTCTTTGCAAAAGCAAGCACTGTCTTTTACCATTAACGATTATACAGATAATAAAAGACTGCATTAAGTTGCTCTTTCGGCAACAGATTATCTTGATACCGGCATAAGCACCTACATTGTTCATGGTGCCGAGTATTTTGACTCGTCTCGGACAGCCATCGGGTGTTGTAACTGTGTAAGCCTTTTTTTTTTTTTTTTTTTTTGGCCATGACACAGTTAAGTCGATGATCAAAATATTGATTAGGACAGCTTCAATGTGTTGTTGGGATAATTTCAAAAAAGATATAGCAGAATGAGGAAAAAGCACAAAGGCAGGCAGCTTGTTTGGTCAGAGGTTTGGAGTGATTCCCGTGGTGGGAGGTTATTAAATTATCTTCAGCTTTGGAAAGAGGTACCGAGCATGAGTGGAGGACGGAGATTAATATAAAGGTATGTAAAATCATGACYGGCGTGAGAACAATTATTCATTATTTTTTTTGTAACTCAAAGAATGGTAGGCATGCAATGAAGCGATCAGGAAGCAGATCTAAAATAAATAAAAGCACTTTGTAGTTTTCCAGCCAACGCCTAATTATATTGTGAAATTTGTTGCCACAGGATGTTTTGGATACTGAAAGTATGAATGGGTTCAAAAAACATTAGACAGATTTACAAAAGGCAGGCCATTCACAACTATTAAAGACACAGATCTGTGTGCAATCTCTGGTTTAGGAAGGCCCAAAGGCACCGGTGCTGAAAGCTAGAAGGGTATGTTGGGACAGGATTTCTCAATGTCTCTTGTTCTGCTCTTTCTTTTCTTCTTCCTTGGGATCCATTGCTGGGTACTCTCAGATACAAGGCTAGATTAATCTTTCTTATGTTATGTTGCATGGGGGACCGTTTTTCAAGGTGTTTGACTTTGAACAGTTTCCTGTTAAGAATGAGTTTGAAAAGGAACCGGTTATTTTAGAAAATCCTTGCCAGAAAATCTGAAGTTCATGTGATGTCAGTAAAGCTTTTCCTCTGTGGACAGTGGTTAACTCATATTTTCATCTCTTTCTGTTTGACGAAGTTGTGGCTGAATCCAAAGCCTAAAGGCTTCATCTTTTCATTAGGAGGGAAAAAAATCTTTGACTCTGCCACGCGATCCTTGAATAACTTTTATAAAGCCTTACTCTCCAAGGAGACTGCCTAGTCSTGTTACAGTTGAACGCAGAAATTTTTGTCTTAATGTTTGAAAAGAAACAAGACTTAGAGTTTTTTTCCTCAGGTGTTACAAGGATAGGAAAAAAAAATCCACAAAAAGTTAAATGGAGGCGTTATGCTGTTCTACAGTGCTTAAGCGTATGTTGCCACCTCGTGGGAATCCTCACATGGATTATGACACTTTACACTGGCATCAGTAAAATTCTGTGCATGTAAAACGTTTTTAGGATTCATCCCTTGATTTCATTTCATTGTTGTTCATTAGAAAGGTATTAACTTCCACCCTTTTTTCTCTTGTAATTTTTCCCTTCCCTCTGCCTCTTAGAAAACAGCAAACATCTGTGATTTTACTGAGTAAATGATCTCTTAAAGTATGTTTAAAATGTGATCATTTTACTTTTATGTGTTCCTTTTGTCTTTTCAGGACAGCCCAGAAACTTGCAAGATCTATGCCGAATTAAAATCCGTCAGTGTATAGGCCTTCAAAACCTAAAACTACTTGATGAACTACCCATTGCCAAGGTCATGAAAGACTACTTAAAACACAAATTTGATGATATCTGATATCCATGAAGAGAAGAACTCTGAGCAAGATTAGTTATATTCCAGATACTGAAGAGGCTTGTTGCCTTGCACAAAGTATATCCTATGCAAATTCTGATTTTTCTGTGAAGTCAGAAGGCAGGTATACACTTCCTTTGGGTTTTTTATACCACACGCTAGAAGGTCTTAATTTTTGGTTTCTTGGTCCAAGTTTGCAAGGTCCAAGCTTTCTATACAATATTACATTTTAAAAATTGCTGTTGGTTTTTAGTTTGTTTGTTTTCACATTAGGTGTGCAGGCTTGCAGTGGAGATGGAAGGTAGCCTCTCAAGGGAAGTGGCTGGTTTGAATTGGCATGCTGAGCAATTATTCAAGAAAATAAAGTTTGGAAATCAAGGCACCAGTCCTGCAAAAGGATACCGATAGAAAGACCTTCAGAGCCCTGTTGTCGGTTGGGACTCTTGTCTCTGCCAGGGTGTATGTTTTTGCGGGATAGAGGGAAGAGTTGATAATCAACATGTCCTAGGGTACTGTATGAATATGATTTGGAAATTAAAGAAAAAATGCAGTTACCCTATTCGATTTGAGGGTCTATACATTGGCTTTTTTTATATTATTCTTTTCCTAATTACAGTAGTTGGGATACCCATAAAATTCAGGCCTTCTTCTTTCCTGACATTCCCTGTTAAATGGGCGGCTGTTTGTAAGTCTGTTTTTAACAGTGACAGTACACTACGAAGAGGCATAACCTCTGTATTTTTTACATTAACTTAAGAGTAAACAAATCTAGATTTTTTTGAAGCCAATGTATTCTGTTTCTCATACAGTGCCTCCTGTGCAATAATCTTTCTGATGTATTTTCCCTTTATGTGTGATTCCCCCCCCCCACTATTCCTCATTTAGTCTCAGTGCATTATTTGTGAGAATAGGAACTGCTGCCTCGCTGTAGCGTTGATGTGACATTACTGAAGTGATGCAGCAGTTGCTGTTCGTTATTACTCCCTGAATTTCATGAATGTATAACCTGCTTTATTTCACTTTCAGTTGAAACTTTATCTACGGGTTCTCAGCCAAATTGTGTCCACTTAAAAAAAAAAAAAAAAAAAAAAAAAAAAAAAAAAGAAATTGGCCAAACCCTTTTATTTTAAAGGCAGTAATGGATTTATTTTTTTTTTGGTTGCTCTGAAATTCAGTTTGTTTCAGGTTAGAGAGTGGGAAATGCACATAAGTTATTAAGATGCATTTTATATGTGCACTAACAGGAAAAGCCTCATTCATATTGAAAGTTTAAATTTTGCAGACATCACGTGGTTTCCAATTCATCTGAAAGCAGCAACTGAAAGGAGTACTGAAATTTGGCTACTGAATGTGTTTTTCATACTAGGTATTAAAAAGATCTGTTGAAGAGTTTTGTTATTGATCATAAAAAAAAAAAAATTACGTTCTTGCTATCAAAAAAGATTGGGCCAAAATGTGCAGTTGTTTCACTCTCTTTTATTTCCAAGGGATTAGAGTCGTCATAAGGTTCTTGCCAGTGTCCTCTACTTTTGTTTTGCCATCCTACTGGCTCCGAAAGAGCCCCTCTRATATCAGGAGTGCTTTTGTACCAATTATACAAATGGAAGCGGGAAGATGAAAGGAACGGTGGTGGCTTTTAGGTTTAACACTGTCACTTTCAAAATATTTAATATTAAAAATATGAAAAGCAAGGTGAAGCAGGTATACTCATATTATTTAACTGCGCTAGTTCCTTTTAATATCTTACAACCTTGGACTGCAGTTCCTTGAGCACGAACCTTATCACTGATAATGGATGCACCGGAACTATGGCAAGCGAGGAGGATTCTCTCTCCCTGTTGTGCCTGGTATTACATCAGGTTTCCAATCAATAAGTGATTTTGGAGATTCACGGCTCAGAGGATTGGTAATGAATGGGATGTTGAACCTTTATATCTCCAACTTGTATCGGTTCAAGTCCAGCCTGCTTGAGCAGTGACCAAAAGTTCATGTCTCAGCAGCGTGAGCGAGCAAGTATGTCCGACCTTAAGACCCCGCGTTCCGTGCGGTGCTCAGCTTGGGCAGTAAAGCTTCCTCCAGGTTGTATCTAATGGGGGTGGCATTGTAGCGGGGACAACCTGAGAGCGTGGATGGGCTGCGCGGGTGATGCTGACTGTCGGCTCCTGTTGGAGCAAGAAAGATCAGCCGTGGTGATCTTTAAGCTCTGCAGTACTGAGGCAGGACGGACGTTAAGAATTGACTGACAGGTTTTAAGCGTGGATCTTCAGCTTTGTGACATGAGATCGGAACCTTAAAATTGCTTCCTTTTCTTTAAAAAATACTTAGTATTGTTCACTACATTTGTAAGTTGGTCTAAACCAATGTCCTTCCCCACTGATTTTTTACAGTAATATTTTCTAAGGTAATCTAGAGTATATTTTAGTTGCAGTCTATATTAAGGCAAATTATTTGTTCTGTCTGTTGCTGTGACTGAAGAAAATTATGGAAGACTTTGTTGGTAACAAGAATGCTATTTAATGAAGAAATGTGTAATTCCGTTATTTATTGTTTGAGGTTTGTTTTTTGGTTATTTCTTTCAAGAAACTGACATCTAAAGGGAACACAGATACATTTCAGGCCAGTAAAAAGGCTTTCTTTTAAATTAATTTTCACCCTATCCTCTCTCCCCTCCCCAAAGTGGAGGGAAGCCCTCGCCCTTTCTTGCAATGCTAAGCCGTCTCTTGTAGCTGGTTTCTCTGACCTTGATTCAGCAAAGCACCACAGCACGTGTGTGACTCTGAACCTACTGATAGTCCCGTTCRCTATCTTAAGTTATACATGTGCTCGAGTGCGAGTGAAGTATGGTTATTCATGGTTAATCCTACCCAAATTTCAATAATGGGGAATCTGGTCTTTTTTTTTTAATTATTATTATTTTAAATATTGTGCACAAATACTTCGAAAAACAAACTGGACTTTGTTTTTCATTTGGACTAGAATATGGAAGAAGTGCATAATATGGACTTGTTATGTAGCCTAGTTCCATTACCTTAAAATTCACAGTTGAACACTTTTAATAAACCTTAAAAAATTGGCAAATACACCAAAGAATCAATGAGTAAAAGACTCTGATCATTAACAAACTGCAAACCTCATCCTTTAAAACAAAGCAGAAAGTTTTTGTAAATATTTATGTTTATAAATGTACAGCAGAGTAAGAGTGTTTTTTAGATTATTTAATTACCATATTTCTAAACTATTTACATTATAGACAATACTTGTTAGTTTGAAAAGCTCTTGAGTGTTTTTTTGGTTTGTTTTGCGTTGGTTTTATTTTTTTTAAATTCATTATCACTCATGCTTGGAATAACTGGCTTCCTCGGGATAGCGTGGAAAATTCAGTTTTCTGGCTCTAGTTGGCAATCATAGGAGAACACATCTGGACAAACTCATCAGATAAATACCCAGAGACAAAAGCGAATATGTAGCGTGTTTACCAGGGTGGACCTGGGCTAGATGAAAAAATTTGTGTCCGAACTTTCTCGGTTAAATCGGTCAAGAGCCCCCAGTGACATTGTGACAAGAGCAACCGGCAGCCTGCCCACGGGTCTAGCTTCCATGCAACACTGTGTTACCAATATCATAAGGTGTTTTGTTCTTCCTTTGCAATGTAAGCTTTTGCTTTGGGTCAATTCGAATTTAAAAAAAAGAAAAAAGTTAAACCTGGTTAAAACCTTTTTTTTTGGTTTATGTTCTGTTTATTTCTAATGTAATGTTTTAATAACATAATACCACTCTACACATTTTCTCTCAATGTTTGTCTGTCTCTTCTACTCCTTTTCCCTTCTCCGGTGCACATGATTCTGGTAATGCATTTGGTACTCAAATTTGCCCCCGCAAATAGGAGTTCAGATGTCTCATGAATTATAATGTGATTTTTACTGGTAAATATGAGCATAAAACTCGCTCTAGAGCTGGACTTCAGAAGGGGGAACAAACTGGTCTTTAGCTATGAGTAGTTGGGTTTTCCCTGCTCAGATTCCAGTGCAGCCACTTCAGGGTTTTCTGARAGGTTCAGCTTTCTTCCTCAAGTTCATGTGCTGACTAAGATACAAAAATGGACCAAACAGAGGTCATATTTTGCAATTGAATCTGTTTGGTGTCCATTTACTACTAATAAAAGTTGAGTAAGGGGAATGTATATGAATATTCCTGGCACACAAATGAGAACTGGAAGCATTTGGTTTCAGTCATGAGGGTAATGTACAACCAAAAGTTGCAGTAAGGTTTTTGGACCCTAAAAATTTGGAGAGGAAGATTTAAAGACATTACTGCTAAACGGTAGTAGGGGGAAAAGAAAAAAAAGATATTTTCCATTGCTCGCTAGCAAACTATACAAACATCACTGGGAGTACGTACGCTGTACAACCAACAGTTGTGTTTAGAACTGTTGAGGATGGTTACTAACAGACTGGCCAGACTTTGAGCAGCGTATTTACTGAATGCTGTCTTAAAGACTTTGTTCCTGTTTATGTATCATATTTCCTGTTTGAGTGTTCACTTGTTAAGTTTAAAATGATTAATGACTAAAATTACTACTTAAAAAAAACTGATTTACAAGCTGTTGACAAATGATGTGTTTAGAATATACAGTCTTTCCATATATTGGTGTAAGTGTGCGATAAGGAAGCCTACTTATTTTATATGGCAAAACACTTTTTTTTAACATAGTGTATAACAAAACTTTTGTACCTTTAAAAGCAAAAGTAATGGAGCTTATGAAAACAAGCAAAGAACAGGCTCTGCCATGTCTTTCCCCAAACAGCCTGGACTGAAGCATTTAAATTCTCTTTGCTCTAGTCTCTCCCCTCTGCTTTGGTTGGGGCTACCACCACCGCAAAGGTTTTATACTGTTCTTTGAAACTGGAATAATATTGGAAGGCTAAAGTTTGTTCTTTTCCTATATCACTGGCTTATTGAATCTCTTCTGTATGATTCTACTTCTTGACTTACGTTATTAGCCAAAGTAAAGCTCAACATATGATTTAATCCCATGACTATAAGAAACAAACCAGATATATACATTGCTTTATGAAACCRTGCTACCAGGAATTCCTCAGCCAGTGCATTCCCCAGGGATCCACAACGTGCAGCTGGAACAGCAAAAAGTTGGGATCGAAAGCTGCRTTGACTTTTGTTGGGAAATCTCCAGCTGTCCAGTGAAGAAATCAGAACTCCAGCTGTTTCCTCCACATCTGGGATCTCTAGTGCTGCTGACTGCTGTTTGTGAGGTCCCAGGTAAGTTTCGAGTGCTGTTAAGGCTTGTCTTCGTGTTTGCAAGAAGGACGTTTGACACATCTACAGAGGGTGCTTGTAAAGGGTCTGAAAGCATTTCTATGCCTTCTCTAAACTTGCCAGGTTTTTCATAGTGGAGTTTGTGTAGTCTTATAGCAAGTGTGTTTGAGAGCAACGGGTGCTACAGAGAGTGAGTATTTCCCAGACTTTGACTTGATCTGTTGCAGTGTTTTGCAGACCCCTCACCATCCATGAAATATTCCTAAAAGGTCTGGGAAAGGTGAATGAAAAGCAAGCTTATAGGCAGTAGGTTATACAAGGGTAAATGCTTTTAAGAGAAAATTTAAGTCTGTAAACAACTGATGTAGAGCAAAGAGCATCTATTGTTAAAGACCAMAAAATTGGCCATAACTCTCTGTTCTGACTTGCAAAAACAGAGTTTAGTTGTGGTCTTAGTACTCTCCAAATATATCAGATCATCTCCTCCTGTTCTGTCACGAGTAACTAAGAGTTAATGCAAGTGTTACACTAAATTATGTCCTTGTTTCTGACTTACACCATTGTAACTCCACTGAAGGTGGTGGTTACTTAACATTTAATCTAGTATGAAAGAGCAAATAATTGATTTGGATGRCCAGCTTGCAGTCCTGATCCTTGCTTGATGGCTTAATGAGGAGAGTATTTTTGGAAAGTATTTGCAAAACACTTTGTGAAGGAGCACTAAGAGAGATTCTGTAGTTGGGACCAAATTTATAAGCAACCAGTAGACAATTATCTTTTTTCCCCTAAAAACATGGCCTGTTTTGATAGAGTTGCTTAAATGCTTTGATATCTAGTCCTGAGTTGGTGAGAGACATTTTAATTTGATTGTCCATTTTATATCTTGAGAAACTTAACGTATCTGCTTATTCTCTAATACAGCAGATTAGTTAAAGTAGATCTGCAATTAAATGTAAACTCATTTTATTTTAAAGGCTTGCTTAATTTTAAAGCCATTACAGATTAAATTTTACATACGTCAGTGTAACAGCAGGTTCTTCTGTTCTTTGCTGAAGGCGTGCTTGCTTGCAGCCAGCAGTCTGCATTCACAATGTGTTTAAAATACTAGGTTGCGAGTTTGAGTAGCATCTTGTTGGCTGAAACAGTTAGAGCTGCCCTTGTCGCTGGTATGTCCAAGCCTAAAGTGAGGCTGGGAAAAGTTACGTGTCTATGTCCCGTTCAGCTACAAGCCAATTATGTGTGATTTTTAGGTTCTCATCTATTGCTACCTGACTATAGCATTTGCATGGGATAATCGAAATGTAGATTCAGCTTCACCTAGTGCTTGATTTTTTTAAACCTCAGAGAGTGCCCAGCTGCAGGACATGGGTTATTGAAATGTGACTTCCACGCTGTGCCTGTCTCAAGCAGCTCAACTTGAGATCCATCCCTCAGCTGTCTGGATATTGCTCATCTCATAATGGGTTTTGATATAGCTGTTAGGAAGCAAAACCAAATATTTTTAGAGAGCAGTCAGTCTGAAAATAAAGTGACCAAGATGTTTGGTAGGAGGATGAAGTTGAGATGTGGAATTGTGTGTGAGAGAGAGCAGAAAATGTRGCTTTTGATCTTACAGAAATGTTTGGTATGTGGGTTGTTGGGCTCAGAAGTTTGAATGTCCTTTTAAAATAATCTGCATGAGTCTGTTCCTTTTCTACTTTGTGTGAGCTATTTAATGGTTAGTGAGCCAGGAAAAAATCACTGTGTTTTCTGGTGGTTCAGGCACCCTCCTGATGAGTGGAAGACTTGAATTAAAKTTTCCACTTTGAACCAGGCAAAGCAATTAATGATGGGGATTTGCACTCGCGTTCCCACCTTTTAGTGCTGTGATTACAGATTTGTCAAATTGTGCCACAGAGAGGGAACGTAACAGAACTGTTGCACAATCTCTGAGGTTGACCCTGAAAAGTCATTCAAAGCAGGCACCCAGCTGGATGGAGCTCACCCTTATGTCTCTTGCAGGTGTGAACAAACAACTGATGCTTGTGGGGGGGTTTTTTTGTACCTCCTTATCTGTAATCTACCTGGAAAAAATAATTCAGACCTCTTCTGGTTCCCTGAGCACCTTACCTTGAGCTCTGGCGGCGTTTGTATTTATGGGCACCCACCTGCTTCCAGCTCTAGGCTTTGATATTAATGCTGATCTTCTCTTCCTCTTCACAACCTGTCCTCCACAGCAGGTCACTGAGGAGGGCAGGGAATGACACCTTCCCCTCTCTGAAGGAGACCGCCCTAGCAGGTGGATTGAATGGTGGGATTTCAGGCGTCACGTGGCGGTGACATTCGCCAGTCCCAAACCTAGTGCTCGGCGGTGCTCGGTACCACTGAGGAATGGATGGAGGGATCTCTGCAGGCATCTGAAAGAGGGAAGGAGTCTGGGTGAAGCGTGTGGAAGGATATTTAGGCTGTGTCTGAAAAGAATGAATACATATTTATTTGTGTAAGTTGAGTGTGTAAGTAGGGTGGGCAGCTGRGATGGCATCCAGGAGCATGGACCTAAGGTTGTGTGGTTAGAAAAATGGGATGCCATGAAAGCAGATACAAAGCAAATGTTAATTGAGATGTACAGAGCAGRATTGAGAAAGGGAGGTGGGATATTGTCTGAAATACATTTACTGTTGTCGTTTCAAAATGTCTGGCGGCTTACACCTCCTGCTCTTCCATCAGAGGAACGTGCTATCACCACAACTTTGGGATATTGTGGATGTAGCGTGTCAGTCTTAATGTCGTCCCCTCTGTCCTTTGCCTGGGCATTAGTTTCCTACCGTGTCAGCCTCTTCTGTACCATTTTCTCACTGTACGAAAGCAGAGTGGCTTGAAAAGGAAAGGCGGTGAGGAAGAGGAGACCGGGGATGACAATTAAGGTGGCAGTGATAATTGTAACGTGTGCCTCGAGCGGTGGTTGTGGGGAAGGGTCACACCTTTGTTGCAGCGTAGCTGAGTTTGATATTGATCTGTTGTTAATCTAAGTGAAAAATCTAATGCGGTGCTAGGTTTTGTGATACTGCTCAGGACTCCTATATGCTTTTGTTTTATTTTATTTTAATCTGCTTGCTTGGCTAAAGAATCAATACTTTTCTTTTTTATAAAACAAAAATATCTTACCCTGCATTTTCATACTTCAGTTCCAATGTTTCATCCCAGATCACTGATTTATCTTGTGGTGTTGTTTTAAGACTCAAAAATGCTTAGCAAACTTCTTTCTCATCACAACCGGTTACTATTTTAATGGATCAAACTGACTAAGGGCACAACAAAAATCTTAGTGACATATCTGCATTATTAGTACTGTATCCTGTAACTCTGCTTTTAATTTGTTCATGTCCAAGTAAATTAAATTAAGTGGCTTTCTTTACAAGTCTCATCRGTTGTTATCAACCAATATTAGAAAACACTTTAAGCGATTCCAAATAAGACTTCTTTGAAAGTTGATCCAGATATGGGCAATTTCAATCTTGTAAATAGCTTCAGATAACCTCTGCTGCTAACTGAGTCTTGTGTTTTGTGTTTTCTTCTTCCCAAGCTTGGGTACAACACTGATTACTTTTCCCCTCAAGACATTTTGCCAAAATTTTTGAAATCTACCATTTTGAGCAAAGAAAACTTTGCTGAACTTGAATTGCTTTTGCAATTCATTGGCCTTCCTTGTGTCTTTGTAAGAGAACAGCTTTTAATGAGAGCAGACCCCTTGTTTTAAAGGGCATTTTTAATGGCCCCTACATTTTGCCCAGATGTTCAGTGTCTTATCTAGTAYCTTGTTAATTTGTAGTTATCTTGTCGATAAAGTGGCTTTTTATCAGATACATGTAGTATAACAGTTATTAGTTATATTCGTATATACAGCTGAACTTGCTGGCTTTGAGTATTTCCTGTGCTTCATAAATACTTATATAATCTGTTGTGCAGGCTCAGCTGTTCTTAATTCTAATGTGATTCATATTGTGCTTAGAAATCTGACATTCTTGGCTTGTCAGAAATATTAATATATGTTAGTGCCATATCTATTGAAAATTGACATATTTTTGCAGTGCTTTAATTTTCACTTCTTTATATTGCAGCATTCTATATTGAGCAACACGGCATTGTTTGCTTTTAAATTTCCCTCTCTCCTTCAGTCCTGAGAAACCAGAAATAATTAGATTATATTTTTCTCTTGGCTTGCATAGTTTTCACTTGTAGTGAATTATGCCATGCAAAACTGTATCCCTCCAGTGAGAATTTGGTTGTCATTGTTATGAGCTACATCTGGACTGTATAATACTTTGTACTTTGCACTACAAAGACTCTTTGCCCATGGCTCGGAGTCAGAAACCGTACCTTGCCAGCAAGTAGGAATAGCTCTTTCTTCTAGCAAAAGTGCCATGCTTATCCTCCTCAGGCCTTTCTGCTGTGGACAGAGCTGTTGTACAGACAAGAACGCTGCTCTAAAGCTCCGAAGGTGGTATGACCTTGACTCTTAATAGACAGCCAAAAGTATTACGGAAATGTTGAGCTCCGTGTGGACAGGTCCCCCTTCTTCAGTGGATCGTGGGAGACCAGAAGGAAGACTCAGACTTCCATCTGCTTGAGCCAAATAATCTATCCCRATAACTGGGTGAAAGTTTATTTTCAGGAAAGGAGTTTGAATGCACCTTTAAGGTCCATATCATGGCAAATCAAAAGCCTTTACTGTTCAGCCACTTCTGTGTTTAATTACCCTACTGCAGAGGAGCTGAAGCTTTTGTTTCCAGGTTGAGTCTTTCTGATCTCAGCTGGGAAGTAATGAATGTTGCTGTCTTTCTGTACAGCCTTTCATCTTGCAGATGATATCATTTTCTTGTATAATCATGGGCGTAGTAAATGATTACTATTCAGACTTCCTCTTTAAAATGAGATTTAGWGTTTGTGTCTCTCACTCCCCACGTTGTTTTTGTTGCTGTCATCTCTTATGCCATGTTCTATCGAACATTTGCTTGGTATAGACCCACCAGTTCTTTACTGAAGTTGTTTGATTCTGACAAAGCACTCTAAAACCAAACCTCCTTTGGAGGATTCTCTTGTTTGTGAAGTAATGAAGAAGCAATGCCACCTGGTTKCCCAGAGAAGAACATTAAAAATGTATGGACTTTGGTTTTGGGTGTTTGGTTGGTTGGGTTTGGTTTTTTTTTTTCCCCTCCAGCCTATCTGCTAGGTCGAAAGTACATCAAGTGCTCCAAGCAAAAGTGCCCCTGTAGGCAGAAATCTTGGAGGTTGCTCTAATTGCTCACCCATAAAATTTTTCCTTGCATAAGAGCCATATGCAGAGCTGGTGCTGGAAGAAACACTCTCGTTGAAGCATAAAGCTGTACTGATCTTAAACTGAAATAGCATAAAGCTGTACTGATCTTAAACTGAAATAGCATTAAAGTGCTATCTTTTTCTGTCCATGCAGAAGAAAATGCACAGCTCGTTTTTGAAGCCTCCTCTCTCGTTTCCTGTCCTCATCCATGTCCTCTCCCATCTCTTTTTCCCAAATATATTGTAGCATCCGCAAAGTCAACTATTCTGCAACAAAAAATCTACTTTGAATTGAAATCCTGAATATGTCTTTTGTATACTATTAAGAAACTTAGGGTTTTATTATGGAGTGTAAATGAAGTCTGGATATGGCTCCACAGCTTGTTATTGATCTCTGTGTAGTGTGAGCTCTTGTAAAGGCAGGAGATGAGCTGACGCTCAGTGAAGTTCCCTTGACTCATCTGTCTTACCAGCACATACCGCAGCATAGATACGTCATGTTTTTAAGTAGCATTTATTCTCAAAGTAGCTAGTCRCAGCTGCCTTTTATTCCTGCTGTGCACAGATGTGAGGTTACAGTACAGTTCTTCCCCCAGAATGATGTATTGCTATCGTGACCTTGACTTCTGCTCTTATGGAGGTTCATGGCCATAAAAATCACTTTGTTCAAGAGCAGTGGCTGTAACAAATAAGCTTAGCTAAACCATCACTTTTTCACTTTTACTGATTTCACTCTTCTGCTTTATGACAGAGGTTAATACAGAGAATTAGATTTCAGTGACATTGTTTAAACCTCTTTATCCTTGTCTAATTAAACTGAATACTTTAAAGATGATTCATATTGCTTGACACTCTTGCATCTAAATGCTTTCTCTTAGATGCAAAGTAAAGGAAATGTGCAGACTAGAAATTCAAATCAGCCTTCCTTTCAGTTATTGAGAGAGGGTGTGTTTTGTTTTTAAACTTTCACTAGAAAGAACTATACTTTTCCAATATCTGGTGTGATGATAGCCAGCTCCCAGATAGGCAGATTCCCAGAAAATATGCCTTAAAGGGAAGAGTTCAAAAGCTGTCAAGGTAACCCCGGTTTCAGTGCAGAGCAGCATTGTTACCTGTTGCAGGGTGGCACCAATGAGTTTTGGAGGTTGCGACTTCACCCAAGCCGCGTGCCTGTTGGCATGTTGGTAGGACCCAGGACTAGGTGCAACCTTCCCTCAACCCCACCACCCATCTCCCCATGCATCCAACTTTCTGGTCTTGGGAGCTATGGTGTACTCTGGTGAAGAAGTTTATGGGAGGGGGGGAGCAGGACTGTTTGGTGCTCCATGTAATGTTCCTCCCACCGTAGGACAGCTGTGGTCTTGTGGCAGATTCTTTCAGGTTTTGTCAGCTCAGTCAACAAGGAGACACTGAAATGAAAGTTTTCTGCCTTATAATGAATACTTCTGCCTAACCTACCAGGAATTACTTGGTTTTGCATAATGTTTTGTGTACTGTCCCTTCTAGAAGGTGTGGTGTGAGTAACAAAGGCAGGGTTGAAAGATACTATGGTTTCCCTTCCTCCTCATTGCAGGACTTAATGATATAAAGAGCGCAGTATTTCATTGATGTTTGTTGCTGTTTCTGCTTGTGGGCTTTKCACAATACTGCGGTCAGGAAGATGACAAGATAAAGGATGACTAGTGTAGATCTGCTCCCTCTTTTAGAATAGGAATAACCCCCTTTTCTGATTATATTTCCTCTCCCCTCCCTTGGAAAAGTTGACTCAGAAATCCATCACAAAGGAAATAAGTTCATTTGAACTTCTGTTGAACCTTGAAAAGCCGCTTTTRTAAAGTCCTCTTTGGAGGCTTTCAACAGTGGCCCTTTGACAAGAGCACAAGGCAAAACTGAAACTCCCGGTCCAAATACTCCAGTGTCAGTGGCTTGCCCKTGGCTCTTGCACCGTATCACAGACGGAGACCGAGACCGTTACTYATTCTTGGGGGTATGCTCAGTGATCCAAGTCCTCAATAGCTGTATTAGTAAGAATCTCTACCATACAAGGAAAAATTACTGATAGTTAATTGAAAAAAATGCCAGCAGAAATCTGCTTTGCTCTRTTTGGAGGTGAGAGAAGGAGGAACTGGCTGGATGCGACGACTTATTTCCATGTGCCTTTACAAAATTTCTGACGTTCTTCTAAGTAAGAATTTGTACATTCAGCCTTCATTTTTGATAGCGTGTTGAATGGTGCTCATATGTACTCAGAAGAAAGACCTTTTTTTTCCCCCTTCCCTCTTTGAGACAGCATAACTCAGAAGAACAAAAGTCTCCAACAGATACAGAGATGAAAATATGTTTGTTCTTAGTTCCATGCTGGATGTGTTTCAGGTGCAAAATGGTGGTTCTCTGTTCTCAGCACAAAGTGAAAAAGGTGCGTGGTGCTGAAAACAAGAGCAGCAGTTTTATAGYTACATTAGGAATATAGAATAGGTGCCCCTGAGTGAATAAAACTGTCATTGATTGCATCATTGGGCTTTTTTATGCCAAAAGAAGCTAGGGTTGCCCTTGTCAAAAGTTAACATTTAAGCTACCATCAGATTTGCAAGCATTGTTCTGAATTCAGTGTAAAATAGGTGGTCTTGCTCCAAAGAGGCTACATGGTCTACACTCRGTTATCAGAACTTTTTCTTACAGTGCAAGCAAAGAGAAGTTGTTGAGCAAAGATACTGGTTCCTTCAGCTGAAAAATCTTTGTTTTGCTTAATGTAAGGCTTTAAATCCAACCAGATTTTTTTCCTAAGTCGCTCAGTAGGGTACACAAAAAGCACCCGCCGGTGCGTGCAGAGCGAAGCCTCTTCGCGGTGCAGGGTTTGCACGTGTGCAGCCTGGCCAGCGTTTGAGCCCTGCKTGCTTCTTCACCCTTCCCATCCGAAAGCAAACGCTTCCTCTGAAGGCTAGAATGGATAAGCTGTTTCTGCATTTTTCATCTTTTAGGGTAATTGCAGGCCTCTAGATGGTTAAAAAGTATCAGTGTATCAAACTGAGTCCTACTTCTTAAGCAAGAATTAAGGCGAAGATGAGATTAGGAGCAGGCTCAGGCTGTGCTGGCTCTTGGAGGAGGGATTTGGTGCAGAAAAAAGCAATTGGTGCCTTGTAGTTTTAGTTGGGCAAGGTGTAATTTTTAAATATAAATCACCTTTCCCTGGTTAACTGTGATACTGAGCTGCTTATTTCAGTGCTGGTGTTTGTGTGCYGCTGTCACACAGGACAGGCTGCCTGACTCTGCAATCTCCGTGCGCTTTATGGATGSCACAGGTTATTCAAACCTTGTTCTCCATAACTCATTCTGCTGAACTACAGCTGATACCAGAAGTTTTTCTGCAGGTAATACAAGTCGGGACGATGCGGCAGGCCTTTATTTTGTCCTTTTTGATTGATTGTCTTGCCTTGAAAGAGAAGTTTTTAAGAGCAACCTAATCTGGCTATAAAAGATGTCTACCTGGTTTTGAGCATGAGTTAGAGGTCTCAGACCCAATTTTCAACAGCAAGGTAGTTCTCTGAAGTTCAGAAAAATCTCTCTGAGTTCAGGCTGTCAAGTTATTTTAGTAAATCAAGTTTCTGTACACTGAACTAATGGTATGTTTTTAAAAGACATTTTTAGTAGTAGGGAAATAGTGTCATATGTGATAGGTCTGCTTTATGTAACACTTGGTTATGTGTTTCTTGTATTTAAACAGTTCTCAAAATAACAGGTGGCAATAGGAAGGCAAATAATGGGAGTAAAATGAGGCCACAACTTGAGTTCTTACATCAACATTGGAGTTTATTTCTCAAGGCTTAAAATCTGACAAGTAACTTCTGTACTCGCCCCTAATTATATACCAGTCTGCATCCGTGAAACTCAGCACTCGCTCTCTGTAGCTGGTGTATCTGGCCAAAAACCTGACATTTTTACTACTGAAAATACTTTTTTCATTAAAAATACGGGAAGTGGGGGAAATTTTGCAGATAATCTTCAGACARGGTCATTTTTGGCATTTTTTGAGCGAGTTGTTTTTGCAGCTCTCGTACTGTTAAATAGAAGGAGGAGCCCCATCGAGGCCTGGGAACCGGTGCTAGACTAAGGCCGGCAGCCGCCTGCGCCGTCCGCTCCCGTGCCGGGGACGGGGCACGGTGTCATTTGGCCCTGCCACAGCTATTCCTTTCTCATGGCTCCTCCACAAAGGCTGACCCTGAATTTTGTAGACTAAACAGAAGAGATGTGTAATGGCCGTTAGGGTCAGGAAGGACGAGAAACGAATGGGTTCAGATTGCGAGTATTTTACTGTAGCTTGCTAGTTTGTCTTGAAAACGTGCATGCCTAGTGAGAGTCTTTAAAGATGTATAATCTCTATAATGAAGCCTGCTCTGAATTAGCAGTCTGTTTTAATTTGAACATTTGCATTCTGAATTCTGCCTTCTGACTCCTGTAATTTAGGGCTGTGTATTTACAACAGTTGCTTGAATCCTAAGGGTTTTCCCCTCAAACCACCATTTCTTATTGAGGGTTTCTAACGCYTTTTTTGACTATCTGCACAGTGGTTAATGGATTGTTCCCTGCCTGAGTTCACTTCAGGCAGTTATTTGCATCCACTCTTTTTGTAATAGCAGAATTAAAGGGTGTGTTAAAAAGACATATGAGCAGCAAATGAAGCAATGAGCAAGCAAATAGCATTTGTATGCAAATGCTGTAAGTGCTTTGTTATGTTCTGGGATCTGCCAGCTACCTCCATCCTTCCAAAACGTCATCCCCATCAGTCCTCTGTACTGAGGCTCTATGCCAAAGCCTGGTGAAGTCAGTGGGTCTTCTGCCTTGGGTCTGAGACAGGAGAGAAGCAAGATGCTACCAGCCACTCCRATTTCACCTGCAGCTTCCCTGTATTAGGAAGACTTTTTCTGTGTTGTGAATAAAACCAACTCACAAGAGCCAAAGAATAGTCCAGCTTTGGAAACTCTTGCATTGTCATCTGCATCAGCTGCTGTCTTGATCTAGTGACCTCAGGAGCTGAAAACACTGAGCCTGTGCTGCCTGCGTGAAAGAGCCAGCCACTCTAGCTGGAACTGGGAGAGATTAACAGTTTTTGCAGCTTCTGGCAAAAAAAAAAAAGACAGGAAGCATGCTGACCAGTGCATCAAAGCTCAGTTTCCTTGTGTAGAGTATATGAATCTGTTGGGTTCACAGTGAAGTTATCCCTTGAGTTTGCAGAGTAGGTGATTTCCATCCTTCTCCCCCATCCCTCCTGCCTGCAGTGTCTGGTGTAAGCTATGAGAGCCCTGGGTAATCCCTCTGTTCCTCAGCTGAGACAGGCTGGAGAGCTTCCAAACTATGTCCCATCAGTGCTGTTACCTTTTTATTACTAGGAATCGCAAGGTGCTGTAGTGCYGGGGGGAATGAGTGAAATCTGTGTTGGTTTTATATGGCTTTTGAGTTGTTCAAATGACTCTAATAAGCTGCTTTGCATTATAGGATAGGCAGATCAGTATCTCAAGAGATCTCCTAAGTTTGGCTCTTTTTCCTTGAGCTTGATAAGCAGGAAGGATAGTCCCTAATGGGAGGAGAGGAAGAGAAGGAGCAAGGAGACATGTGGCATGTGCAACCTGGAAAACTTGCCTATGAGCTTGACTTGACTCCATCTAGGGAAGGAAGCTGATGCTAATGGCTCTGCATGAGATAACAAATTATACTCGAGCATGTGTTTTCTGTATTCGTTACAATATGTAATGGGGGGTGGAGAAACAGGATGTATAGTGTGCGCGTATTTCTGGAGCCTCAGGAGAGCTACCCAGATGTTGAAAAGAAGTAAGGAAGAGTTGGAGATAAAGGAGAAAGACCTCCAGGGTGGGACTGTAAAAGCTGATCCAGAATAGGAGTCATTATGTTTTGCTCACAGTCACACCAGCTGGCTTCAAGTGGCAGGGGAGCTTTCCAGATAAGCTGTGGACAGTAGGAGCATAAATAAGGAATTTGTTCCAAAAGGGTGAAATAAAAAACTGAAGGATGCAATACACCCATAAATAATTATTTAAACAAGCTCTCCTTAAAACAGCTGCTGGGTAGATTGTCCTAACGTGAGCCTTAGGTGTGGTGTGAAATACGGTGATAGYCTGCTATTTGTTGATAGTTGTGGCGCAGTCGTCTTAAACGGGATGTTTAAGGAAACGCTCTTGTAATCACATTGCCATGTGTAGCTGTGCGCTGGAGATGTTCCTGATCCATGTGGTTAGCTGTCAGGGGCTGCGTTAGTGACTGATGTAACTCGGTACGCTTGATCGCTGTGTGCTCGCAGCATATGGTTTTGAATGAATTATTCCATTCCGGTCCTTCCCCGAGGCTTTTCCAAGACTCTCCTGTCCTGCGTAGCCTCTCTGGAAGGATGGCAGTGGGGTAGGTGCAGCAGCCTCGCTGACCCAATTTGGTTGCCTGGAGACGCTTCCGTTTTTCTCATTGCTCCGGTGATGTTTTGCTGTATTTTAATTTAATCTCTGATCCTGCTAAAACCAGAGTTCAGGATCTCTTCCGTTGGCTGAGCATGCAGTGCTTCCTTGCCCTAACCAAAGGGCATGCTTTTCTCTACACACACACTTCCGCAGGGGAAAAAACCCCACAAATTAAAAAAAATTTACAGGCTTCCCCACTATTCCCTGTCATTTTGTGTATTTGCAAGAATCCAGATGCTGCTGCTGTTACTAAGTAAGGAAAGCCCAGAACAYTTGGCTTTCTTGTGAGTAATACCGCATTTTAGTTGTCCTGAATTTAGTATGCATAAACTCTATTTAGTTAGTTATTCCCAAAAAACCATAACCCTGTGAGATAAGAAGTTAGCAACCCATTTCCTGCTCTCACAACTGGATTTTCGGAAGTGACTTGTGCCTTTGTAAAGCCCTTCTCGGCAGAAACTTCTCGGATGCATCAGCCCTGCAGAGAGTTTGCATACTCGAAGATGCCTGTGACTTCTATCAGCTACTCACYGTACCGGCCATGGTGGGGTGAAAAAGTGAGCTTTGCAAAATTACAGTCACTAAGAGACRTCTAAGTGTGTTACAGGCTTTTCATTGCATCTCCCAGGTCTCTTGCTGTAGAAGCACCATGTTTGGTGCAGCACGGTCCCAGTCACGATCTTTCTTTCCAGAGTCCCGAAGGAGGTCAATGCTCACCTTCCTTTGCTCCGAGGAAAGCAAAGATAATCTGTAAGGGTACATTTTGATGGCTTCAGCTAAATACTTAAAAATGGCAGAATTTTATCCGAACTGTTGTAACTTCTTGCATCTGCTAATGTTGGAGTCAAGTGGGTGGGTGAGAGAGTAAATCAGCAGAGAGCTGTGAAGCTCAGGATGATGGGCAGTGCAGCGCAGCTGACAGATAATGGGATGATATCATCCATTTCCTGGAAAATGAGATGTTTCTGGCCGAAGCATTCCAGACTCCGAGTGCTTAAGTGAGCTGGAGAGTTCCTGGAATATTTTAAGCAGATTATTTCAGTAGTCCAGGTGTAATGTGATTAAGAATGAGTAATGGCAAGATATGACTCAAGATCGAGATCTCTGGTAACTTTTCTGTGGGCAACAGTAAGAATTACAGGCAAGGAAAGAGAGGGGGATGAGGGCTACGGTCAAGATGTGGGAAAGATTTAACATGGTCATTAAGTGGTTTAACCTTTGTCACTTTGGGAGTAGAGAGCATTGTCTGAGCTGTGTTACCATTAAATACAAGGATGTTTAGGTTTAGATTATTCCCCCCCCCCCCCATATGGGGGGGAAAAAAATACTCTTTCAATACTTTCAATACTTCCAACTCATGAATTGGAAGTATTGAAACACCCAAAAATGTTTTAAGGGAGGGGAGGATTAGGAAACAGTAGACAACTTGCACGTCTGGCCAGGTGGTTTGGAAGAAGGCTGCGTCGCTGAGCTTTTGGGAAGGGCGACTCCTGCATTTTGCGTAGTGGGGAATATGATTTCTGGTTACTCATTTCAGTTACCTTCTGCTGAGTTTGATGTCTATGCTCAGTCGTAAGACATGGACAGAGTCCTTATGAGAGAGGSCCAGCATCAATGCTGGAAGGTAGTAAGAGACTTTCTGCATATTATAGACAATTCAGATGACCAAGAGGGACTTTACTTGCCAGTTGCTTGAGTTCAAACTTAAAATGAAGCAAAAACTGGACAGGGAATTTGTACACCTACTTCACTGGTGATAAATGTTAGGAAAATGCACAACAAGGTTTGGTACCTTGGGGTGGGAGGGCAGAGGAACTGCTCTAGCACTGAGATGAGGATTCTCATGAGCAGGCACACCTGGATCACTCTTGCTGAAGCAGATACTCCCATAAGGGCMAGCTGTTTCGAGCTCCTCTACTGAAAGAAACTAGGAAAAAAAATTAGGATTACAGGCAAAAAGAATACACAATGTCAACATAAATGAAGGGAGCTACAGGTCACTAAGATCACATCCAACAACTTTCCATCACAATCCTCAGAACCATAAAAATAAACCAGGGCTGTGCATGCTTCGTCCAGCTGCTGAAATCAAGGTGCTGGTATGTTAAGATAGAACTCGCCTGTCTGGGCGGCTAATAAATAATTGTGCTTAGGAGGATCTTTAAAAGATAAAATACATGCCCCCACCCCACCCCCAGTGAAATGTCTCATCCTAATAGTATTCTGTGCTTAGCATATCTGGCAAATGTGAGCTAATCTTTTCTCATTCTTGTAACATCAGTTGGCCAACAGTGAGTCTCGGAYTATCTTGATATTGACTGGTTTGACTTAGTGTTTACAGATTTGTCTCCTATGAGGAGACATGGAGTGTGGGTGGATGGAGGTCAGGGAGGATAGAGAGATGGTTGGAACTAAGTACAAGTCATATTCTGTTTACTGGGAAATTAATACCTTGTGAAAGTGAAGCCCCATGATCCATGTTGTGCATTGGGGTCTTCTAAATGTCAAAGGAAATCAGTCCCAAAGGATGGGGAACTGCACACAGGAGAATCCCAGTGGTGTATTTAGCAGTGGGATCCCAGCTTGTCTGGGGAGGGCAAGTACATGCAACGAGCTCTGCTTCTGGTTTTGTGTGGGATTATCTAGGTGTTGCAGGCGTAAAGAAAACTGATCCTTCTAAAACTTTCAAAGTTTCATTTCGAACCAGCAGCTGTTTGTCAGTCTGAGTAGTTGCCTGGTGGGTGGCACCTCCCGGCCCTCTCCTTCCTCATGTGTGTCATCTTCATTATCACTAAATTAGCTGTATTGTCATGTAGGGTCTTAGAGTATGTGGTTTTCCTTTACCAGAACCCAGAAATATTAAATGATGGGATGTTCTCATTACACAAGGTGAAGGCAGGAATGGAGGTGGGAGCAGAGCAACACTCTGAGAAGGAGTAAGGAGATGTGGCAAAAGCCTTGAAGAAAGCCAAGRTAAATAATGCTCATATTGCCCTGAAACGGGTAGCAGGTAGGAAACGAGATCTGGAATCATACGCTGAATGTGTAAATATGTTCCTGGAAACTGCAGATGAACRGGCCCTGCCGTGTGGTGGCTCCATTCGGGAGCACAGCTGCTGAACGTGGGGTGCCACCGGCGGGACTGGTGGTTTCTGGCAGTGTCCAAAGTGTAGCAAGGATGGACCTTGATGTTTTTTATGAGTTTAAAATCAGTCTGTTGCAAAACTCTGAAACTGTAATCCTTCATGGCAGGCAATGGCTTAATACAGTTTAATGACCTTGTCATGGGGAAAAAATGTCTAAATTACTTTTTTTTTTAAACTCTCTTTTGAAAAGCAGTGGAGGTCTGTATGTGGYACTTAAATTCCAGGAGAGCACCTTTGGAACAATCCGTGTTGCTTTCTAAAATACTGTTAAGTAGAAAGCCAAGAATCAGAGCACCTGATCACATGGCTAATAGTTTTTAAAATAGAGTTGTTTTGAATTCTTACACATTATTGGAAAAAATGAAACAAAATGTGTCAGAGGGTTAAGTGAATTAGTCTGTGCAGATTTGAGACTGTGCAAGTACATGTAATAGCAAAATAYTGGTGGAAAAGCCCTGTCTTGTGAAGATGCTCCTCGATCTTGTGAGTTGGTTAGTAAACAAAAGTGGGTCTAGAAGAGGCAGCAATCCCGTTTGGGCTGAWCAGGACAACAGAGAGGCTGAATCTCCCGAGAGCTTTGAAAAATTGACAGCAGTTTTTTATTTTTTCCCATTGAAGGGGAGGTGGGGGATCACTGTAGGAGTAAGAGGCCCCTGAGCACYGTTGAGCTTTCTGGTTCCAAGCACCATTGGCAGTCAGCTGGGATCAAGTGCAGGGGACATGGACATCCTGCTCCCTTCCCAGAAGCTCCTTCCTTAATAATTTATCTTTTTCACTCATAATAGACCCATCTCACTTTGACAGTAGCTAGTGGTTGTTATTAGAGAAAAATAAGAAGAGGGCATGCATCAGCTCTCTGATCCCTTCTCATGGTTCTTGTTCATTTGTGGCATCTCCATCCCTGTGTTTTAACAGCCCTCACCGTATCATCTGCCGTTACTTCCTCTGCTCTTTTCGAATCCCCTTATCTGGCATCCAAAACATCCCATGACAATGAGTTCYGCAATCGAATGACTGTTGTGCAGGAAAACATACTTTCCTTTTCTGCCTGATTATTTCATTGGTTTTCCCCTAATTTTTTCATGTTATGAGAAAAAAGTGAATTGTTTCTTCATCTCTCCCGTTCAATTCATGTGACGAGCTGCCTTCGTGCTTCACCTCCAGTTCCAGTCATCATTCACATACTCTCCTCTTTGCACATAGCCTGTTTTTTATCACTTCTCTGGCTTTACTGCAAACTCCTGAGGTGTAGGGAAGGGCAACTCTAGTGCTGAATGCCACGCTCAGGGCGTGGGTGAGCTGTGGATTTACAAAGCAGAACAGCATCACTTATTGTGCTGGATTCTCTGTTCTCTCTGCATTTGTGACAGCTGTTGAACATTTTTTTTTAAAGTATTAATCACGATAACGGTAAGACTTCTTTTCTTAGTGGCAATAACTAATTCGGTCACCACCACTGTCTGTATGGCATCAGGAGTAGTTTTCTCCMTGTGCGTTACTTTGCCTGCATCACCATTGTGGTACAAAAGCAGATGAAATTCATGGTATCATAAATTTTTCCAACATTTCACAGTAGGTTCTAGTTTTGAATACCCTGAAGGATTTTGCACTGTTGGTAAGATTAATTGCCTTTGTGTTCACTTTTACGAGCCAGTTATGAATGTGGACACACAATGTCTCATCCTCAAAGGCCAAGACTTTTGCTTTTCTCACAACTTGGAAAGAGCACATCAATACTGAAAGAATGGGCTGCCAAATTAATAGCAACCAGAGTGGAGCAGAAACTTCCAGCCTTTGAACAAGCAGTGGGATAGAGGAGATGCTTTGAGCCAGAAACAAGTGGCACAGCTCTCAGGAAAGGGGCAGAAGCAGGGCGCACTGGAGGTGCCTTTAATACCTATTTTGGGAGCTGGCTGCCATTCGAATGAGCAACGAACAACGTGCTTGGATGGAAAGTACAGAAGAAATACAGGCGTTTTCCCTGCATCCATGAGCAGCTACTGGGGATGGGGTCTTCTGGTGGTGAATATGCCTGGCTCTTTGTGTTTGTGTTTTCCTCCATCAGATACAGTCAGCCACTAAAGTTGTTCAGATATTTTCTGGAATCCAGGGGCTCCATCTGCTCCGACAAGCACTATTGCCTTTATTTCAGTGCGTAGTTTTGTTTTGATTCAGAGTTTAATGGGAAGGGTTCGGGTAATTTAATCTCTAAGCCCTCGCAGTTCAGCAGGCTATATAGGAGGGCAGGACCTCTTCACTTCTAGGAGGAAATTCATGCAGACTGAAGCAGTTTCTCATAAACAAACTAAATGTACGTTGGGGTGGAAATTCATTTTTTGAGATATAAACAAGAAAAGTATGTGTACATGTAACAAGGAGTGAAGTTCGGGACTAAGTGCCTGGATGTCCAGTCCAGTTTCTGGATGGCCACTTGAGCTGATAACGTAGTGGCGGACAAGAGTGAATGTAGCTTAAAGAAGCCTTAAAAACAAAGTGAAGAAACAACTGATCAATCTTTATCTTGGATAAACATTTTAATGGGAATATTTGTGTGATTTAAGAAGTTTGAAAGTCCCAACTTAAGGGATGAAGAAGCCTCAAAAAAAAAAAAGGGTAATCATCATTTCCCTAGTCCAGCTCCTAGTAGTAAGAATAACACCAGTAGCCGGTAGCTTCAGTGTAGAAGAATTTTAGACCTTATATTGGAAAGGGAACAGACTGAGTATTGGTTATTTTGAATTTTCAGTATATAATGGAGGATATTCCTTTTGCACATGAGCTTTTGAGGTCTTACCATGTGCTTGCGGGAGGGATGCTCTTACACAGACAGAGCTGAATGAGCTGCTTAAACTTTCTGAATTGGTGATCCGAGTTGCTAAGCTTTGGACTTGTTAGTCGATAGATGCTTTTGCTCTTTGATTAGCCATAAGATCCGTTTATTATCTTTATATAATCCCATAGCAATGAGCAATATAACCCGCCCCTACGTTAAATCAGGGACACCGTTTTTACAAAAGCCAGATACCAGACTGATTTCTTGTTTGCGTCGGTTGGGAATGCCAGTATTGCTACTGTGGCGCAAAGGAAATGAAATACATCCACAAAACTGCAACCTCTTTAAATGTTTGGTTTGAAAATACAACACAGGATGCAATTTTTACCCAGGGCAGCTGTGTTTGGCTTTGTTTTCAAGTGCGTGCAGCTATAGAGGCAGCTGCTACATAGCTGCCATAGTGAGCACTTCACAGGAAGAATGAGTTTGGTATTCATGTTCCTTTTACTGTCAGAGGCATTATTTTTACATTTTACAAGGCATAATCTATGCCTTGTTAGGAGAGATTTAAAAAGCATTATTCCAGGAAGTTAAATTACCAAATTTCTTCATTTCCTCCCCCCCGCTTCCCTCAAGGGACATTCCGCACCACTCCAGTTACAAGCTACCTCTTCACATACTGTTTGTAAACACTGCAGACTTCCCCGCTTCCCTTCGCCAACACATATTTCCTCCCCAAAATGGACTGTCTGAAATAAGCTTTTGCAGAGAGCCCCTCTCTGCGTTTCTTTTCTTTTTCCTTAGGATGGATCTTCGTGCCATCTGAAACTTCATTCTGCTGTTACRTTTCTCCATCTAAAAGTGCTGTCAGATTTCTGGGCTCACCTGAAGTTTCTCAGTTTTCACTTGTGGGATTTCAGCCTTGCYGTTACCCTGTGCAGCTTCTCCTTATTAGCTATAAAGTGATTTGTTCCTGTATGGCACTGCTCAGGACTAGTATCAACCTTAGCGTAGCAAGRCATCAGGGAGTTAGAGCATTGCTTCTGACAATGCAGTGGTTGTCACCTTTTATTATTGTAATGGAGGTATTTTTTGTGATGTAGCTTACTTTATCATGCCTTTCTAATAAATACGAGTATACAGTGTTATCACTTATCGTGAAAAAGATGCAGCAGTAAAGGCATATGGTCGCTATCTTTCTGTTGAACTTCAGCATCTTAAGGCAGTTTCATGAACTATGCCACCTTTGATGTCACTGCAAACAGTTAYCTCTAAAGTATAAAGTGATAATAAAGTCTACAGTGATTATAAGAGTGSGAAAATACCCAAACTACTGCTTTTATTCTCTTTCTTAATTAAACTCAGATTTATACCCCAAAATGGCTTTGTTTGCCAGCTCAGTAGATGCCATATTTCTAATTTTCATGCATATTTTCCCTAACTCAAGCTGTCACCTAGCAATTACTTTTCGTCATGGGATAAGGTTTAAAYGAGTATTTATTATGGTGGTTTTTGCCTATTTATGAAAAGAGCTGAGCATGCCTTTGTTTATCCTGTTTCTGTATGTATTAGAAACTAGGTTTTACCTGGCTTCTCCACCCAGACGTTTGGGCATTGTTATGACAGTGACACTGTGAGAGCCAAGAAAATAAAAATCATAAAGTGTCACCTAGTGCGCTCTGTTACCAGAATAAATTTGGGTGCACATTTATGGACAAGTCTCTTGTAATCACTACTAATTAGGGTGGGCGAGCGGTAGTACACACCAAGGTCCCTGGCAGGTTTGTACTGAAGAAAGCGCAGCGCTGGCATCTCTGTGCTGGTACGACTGTACGTGATAACATCCCCTTGCCTCTGGAGATGAAATCTATATGCTGTAATTTATGTGCTGGCGTGGAGGGAGGGAGCTCGGCCCCAGCTACCTCGTTCTGCTCGCTTCCTTCGGCCGTTTGTGCAGCTACGTAGTGGGTCAGTGTCTGGAAACCAAACTTTTTGTYTGAAGGCATTTTTAGTTTTGTTAGATTGACTTTCATCAGTCATTCCCAGCAATCATCTTCCTGTCTTACTGCAGGATTTTTGATCCTCTGCAGAGCAAGCATGTTCCTAAATGGATTTTTAAAGCTCTAAAGCCATGATTTAACTTGACTTTTGAATCCCAATCATCAGATTTCCGAGGTCAGCTCAGCAACTTGCCAGACTCGCCAAGAGATAAGTGCTCTTTGCTCGTAATGCAGGTGCATGAATGGCAAAGTCTCAATGATAAAGTCTCTTTTGCTGTTTCATTCAGTAATGCCATGATTTCCCCTACCCCTTACCTTTCTAATTTGCTTCGCTTAGAAATATTAAAGCTCATTAATGAGTTCAGACTTGAGATGTTTTTGGGGTTTTTTTGCCATTGCTAGTGCATTTATAAAGTTGGTTAGTGGGAGACTTTCCGTACAGTAAGGTGTTCTGGCATGTTTGAGCTAGGCTTTCCTTTGCCTTCTCCATAGGAAGAGTGCTGAAGCTATCATGGAAGCAGAATTAAATCATACAGCAGGTTACTTAAACAGTGTCTATTACGTACTCTACTGTGTAAGAGAGGAAAAAATCATGTCATTATTCCCTCTAGATATTAAAGGCTAGTTCAGCTCAAAGATGATCTGTTTGGAAAGCAAACAGCTCCCTTTCTAATATCATCAGTGGGTGTTTTTTCCAATATCCTGTATAATTTAGGACTGAAAGCACCTGTCTTCTCAACCAGATGTACAAGGCACTGAGGCATGACCAGCTGAAACCCGGGCACTGGAATGCCCTCCTGCTGAGTTACTTCTTTAGCCATAATCTACAATCACTATTTATCTGTAATCAGACTTCATACTGCATTTTCTATAGGCTTGGTGAGACTGAAAAGCATTAGGAAAATTTGCCTTTGAACCAGCGACAGTAGCAATGTAAGMGCGTGCATGCAAACCGACAAAGTCTCACTCTCTGCAGCGGGACATCTCTCTAACACCTATACGAGCAGAAAAAGGGCTTGATACAAAACAGTAAGGGCTCTATTTCAGTGTAAAAGTTGGAAAAAGAATATGAAACATGAGCTGATTACTGGGTCTCAAATACTTGAAGCATCTAGCGATTGTCTGCACAATGGTTCGTCATATTAGCCTGACAAGGCCAACCTTGGTGACAGCCAAGGGGCCATACATTTCTTGAAATAATTAAGCAAAAATATCTCACACATGGCTTCTCCCTGAGAATGTGGCCTTATCAGGTTTCAATTTTATTTTGGTTTTGTTCTGCATTATGGCCTGTTCTTCCCCGCTTGAGGTTGGTTGTGGGGGCTGTGGCAGGGGAAGCTGAAAGGGAGAGAGGGAGAGCAGAGTACGCTTCATTTATTTTGGAAAAATACATATGACTCACAGACGAACAACTACTCTGATGCATTTTCATTACCACTTGTGATTGTAGCACTAAATGAAGATTATATTAATAATGGATCTGATGATGTGTGCTCAAGTGTTGAGATATTTCAATGATCAGTATTATAGAAAGTCCTCTGTTTTTAAAAGCAAACTTGTGTGATGTTGATGCAGCAACTGAATAGGATTATTATCCACTGAAATGATGAGAATTGGCTTTCTTGTTGCTAAATAAGCCAGTAAYTTTTGGTCAATGGTACTCAGCAGTGAGGAGGAATAGCTTTGTGTCGTCTTTCTGGTGTAAAGCCACTGGGAATTTTGACAGAAGGCATGCAACCATGAGCCAGGTCACCATAGGAATGCCCAGGTAGTTCTGATGTAGTTGGGGTTTTTTTTGTTTTGGTTTGGTTTTTTTGTTTGTTTGGGTTTTTTTGGTTTTTTTTTTTTTTTAAATAATACAAAACCCAATATTGTTAAAATGGCTGCATGTGCTGATTGAGGGCAGCCTTTCCCGTAGGACATATCTCCTCATATTAGCAACAAGGATGGATTAACTGGATGAAAGAGRATCCTTTTTGAATCTTGGTTTGGAGCGTGAAGAAAAATAAACMATTTTTTGTTTATTTTGAGGCTTGGACAAATGAACTTGCTGCTTACATCTCCATTCAAACTCCCTTCTCGTTTCCATAGCTCTGCAGAAGGTTGAGTTTGCAAAAAGCGGCCAGTGACTTCAGTCCCTCAGGTGGTCTTTTGTGAGCAGTTCAAGTCGATACAAAGGCAAGATACTGCCAAAAGACAAGGTTTCACTTTCCCTCTTCATCCCAGTCATGGATTTCCACCCTCTCTTGTGCCAGCACTAAAACCCATGTACCCACGTGGTCATCGGAAGGCTGGTAAGCACAAGGCTTGACTTTTTTGGACTAACTGCGAGATCTGGTGCTGGCTGGAGGGAGGGAGGGAGGGAGGGAGGACGTGAGGCCAGGAGGAGATAGATCAGCCTGAGCTGTCAGCGGGCAGCGCTTAGATGACCTTAAAATGAATGTGGGGCTCCAGCTGTAGTGCCAATGAAAGTCAACAGCTTGCAGAAACGTTATTCAAGGAGTCAACCTACTGGACTGTGTCCTAGAAAAAAAGAAAACTGAAACTCTTCTCTGGCTSTTCTGAAGCAGAACCACCAGTGCTGAGATCTGGTGATGCCACCTTTTGAAAGGAAGCTCAGAGCTCCAGCCCTTGGGAAGGGTGCCTTTTTGGATACAGCTGAACATGTGGATAAGCCATTGCAATGCTCTAGATAACCACTGGTAGGTAACCCTGGCAATGCCTTAAGGTCTCTGACCTCCGTGGGAGCATCAAAGCCTCACTGTGGTGTGAGGATACATTCAAAGGCACGGAAGTCTACAGAAGAAGCTGTAGAAACAATTTAGCTTGCTATTCCAGCATGAGGAAAGAAGTAATGAGGCTGAAAAATTAATCCTTATTTACTCTTCTTATGTTACTTGAAAGATGGTTCTTCTTTTGATACCTTGAAAGTTAGCACATGGAAATAATTGGTTGCATCATTTCATAGTAGCTGTTGAAACCTCTCAGTAGCTTCAAACTTAGTAGGAGAAGGTCATGGGATACTCGCCACTTGGCATGCAGTTCATGGTTTTTATTGTTCTGGGGAAATAAGAGGAACTGTTGCAGGGAAATCTGGTAGAACAGATGTAATAATAGATCCAGAAGCACTCACTGGATACAAATGCTAAGCTTTGCTTTCTTCTTCAAAACAAAGTAAACACAAACATCTCTTCACTTTCTCTCTTGTGACTTAGTCTTTTTGGTTTTTGAGTTTTGAATTCTAAATCATTGTGTTTAGAGCTATGGAATTATTCCTTGGGCATAACCTGGAGATTTTGGGAGCTTATGCTTGTGATCTATTGACCCATTGTATATGGAACATAGTAATACGCAACCTATGTGTGCATAGGGTTTGTGCTGTTGAACCCGTCATCTCGTTGCTGTTTTGATAACCTTGCATCCTTCCTAAATGAACAGAAATCCAAGGAAGTTGGGTTACTTAGTTTGGGGTTGTTCAGTTAACAATGTGTCTTGGCTCCAAAGGCTGGAGTTGATATCTTTCAGTGTTAGAATCARTTCTTCTGTTGTGGCAAGTTAATGTACGGTTTTGACAGTTACTTTGAACACCACAAATGGGTTGTTTCTATCCATCAGTTCCTCCTAGTATGTTTGGACCCACTAACCCAGTTCAACAACATAAGAAAGGGAGGGAGGTCCCAAAGGTACTACGTCCTTAGGAGATTTCAGTAGCATTGGCAAGTGAATGAATAATGGGGAACCTGTTTCCATCACAGACAAGATTGGAGGAGCTCAAGTGGTCGTAGATGGTCACCTCAACCATCAAATGCCGATCAGCYCGGGATGCTGGAGATGGTCGGTTCACACACAGCTCTAAGCAAGCTGCGGTGACCTGTGGTCCAAGAACACCGGAGGCAATGGGAGCAGGAATATGAAGTGTAAGGAGTAAAAACTGGGGACAGGGGACACAAACCTGCAGTGAATCAGTTTCCACCATTCCTGCAGTACGGGGAACTTGGATTCTTAGATGCCAGTTAGGATGAAATTGGTCCCTTCTGGGGCTGTATAAAACTGCTGAGTGTTCTACTCATTTTTTTTTCCCCCATTTTTGTCATTTTTTGGGGGGGTGGGGAGTGGGATTAGGTTCAAGTACTGTTGAAGGCTCAAGTACCGGGGGACCTTGCAGAAAATGAAGTACTCAGAAGGACAGCCATTTTCAGTAAGTGGATTTAATCAAGCATAGATAATGGGGAGTTAGACCATCTTTGAAAATCATGATGTGTGTCACATGAAAGGATTGGAGACTTAACTGTTATAAGTTTATTTAAGTGAAGAGAGATTTGGCTTCTTATGGATTTGAATCCTTCTAGGGGCTATTGGCATGGAAAAATAAGAGGGATTTTGCTGGGGAGGTGCCTGGAGGCATTGCTTCTCTCTTGGTCATATTTATGCACACAAAAAGAACCAGAAACAGGATTGTTAGCCTCTCAAACTTCTCCAAGGCATTGAATAGAGGCTTGTGTTTCACTGAGAGAAAGCAGGATGTCATCTGCTAAAAAAGCAATTTTATATTCTTTATCATGGGTTGTGATGCCCTGAATCTAATTTAAGGCTTTGAAGTATTCTGAACCTACTTGCATTATCACCAAATCCCCTCCAGTTAACATGTTCAGGGAAAGGCACATATCTTAAAAGAAATAACCATGCAAGGAGCCTTCCCCATGATAGCTGAGACTTTCGTGCAGACATTGCAAAGCGTAATCTAAAACTTCCTTGGCTGCAATTAAGTAAATCTTGTGTCCTACAGCAGTGAGATAATATCTCCACAGAAATGCTTTTTAAAAGTTTCCTGTTTCCATTGTGTTCTCAATCCCCATGGGATAATATTCTCATTCACTAAGTCCTGGGCCCTTAAAAAAATAATAATTAAAACAGGTGTGAGTCAATGGGATTCCCCAACTTTTGTTTGGTTTTTGCTTAGGGAGCATTACAACACGCACGGTTTATTTGAGCAGTCTGGGGAGATGCCGGTGTTTGCACGCAGTTGGGTGAGCCCAGAGACATGAGAGTCTGGCGAGGGAAAATGTGGATTCTCCGGATGCACGTCAGCCCCTTTTATTCCATATTTTGTCTACATTGGSAAAGGTTTTCCCTCTCTCTGTCCCATCACACTGTGTTTTAGCTCCTCTYGCTGAGGAAGTGCTGTCTCGTGGCGGGCACCCCGGTACCTCATACGCGTGGATTCAGTCCCAGCTCTGCTCTGACTCAGTGCATCCTCCAGCAAATGACTTCACGTGCCTCAGTTTCTCCAACTGTAATGAACACCAAGCAAAAACAAGGGCATAAGAATAATGCTGCAGTTCCCAAATCTTTTTAATGCTTTTGTGCGTACCCCTGGACTCGCTACCCAGCTTGGGAGCCACTAGCTCACCCTTCAGGAGGCATTTTGAGCTTCTCCAGTGAAAGCTGTTGGACAAACTTTATGCAGCTGTCTGGTTGCAGATGATGTCTGGTTCTCCAGATGAACCTAATCCACAACTGAATGGTTTGACTCTGTCTCACTGATCTGCTGGAGACACTGCTCTGAAGTGCTTTTTAGGAGGAGACCACTGTGTTTCTAAGGGCATTTTGGGTCTGCTGCTCCCTCCTAGGGAACAGGAGAAGGAGGAGAAAATGGTCCATAAAATTTCCATTACTCTGAAAAGCAGAAACATCTGTTGGAGACTGCCAGTGAGGTTGGAAGTGGTATTTACCAGCAAGAAGCTGGCATCTAGTCTGTTCAGACCCTCTGCAAAATAACTCTTTCTTCCTCCCATGGAAAATAACGTGGAGGAATCTCTGAGTCAGGATCTGCCCCAGGCACTTAAAGGCAGCAAACTCCACGCTTCTTAGCCAGGCTGTTGTGCACGTACGTACGTGGTGCGTATGCCTGTGCTCTGAACGAGGTGCATCTCATGAAATCGCAGTTCAGCAATGAACTGTTTCTAATAACAAGTCTTACATAAAGTCAGCTGTTCTGCATCACACATTTTGGGTTTAGAAACTCAGCTCTTTAAAGCAGAGTTTCAGAAAATAAGCTGTGGTTTGGTGGTTTTTTTTTTTTTAAAGGAGGGAATTGGAGGAAGTGGCAAAGTTCCTGAGATATCCAGAGTGCTATGGTCCCTCCATTCCCAGGAAAAATGTGTTAGAGAAAGGGGAATGGCCTACTTCCGAAGACAGTGCCTTGGGTCTACGTGATGCTTGCTTACCCCACGTATAGCCCATGACTGCCTCTTTTGTGGCAATTTTGGTGCTAGAAAGGCAGGTACCTTCTCTGTGATTGCAGAGCTGCCCCACGAGAAGCTGCTAGCAGGAGGTAGAGGTCTTCAGTGCAGCCAGTTCCCTTTTCCTCCTGTTATTCCAGAGGATGGAAGCGTCCTGCTGCCCTGGCTATGTGAGCTTCCCAGCGTTACGCTGGGTCCTGTTAAATCAGCCTTCAAATATGGAGAAATGAACTGCACCTGAATTAGTCAAACGTCCACATATATTTTAAWGGAACGAGAGGTACGTGTCTGTCTGAGGTAGGTATCTGTTTCTCCTTGGTTTGGTCCTTCACCAGATCCCAGGTAAGACCAGGTGTGCTCCGGGTGCCAACCAGAGCAGGCTCCCCCGGGAAAAGGACGCGAAATCCAGAGGCTGGAAGCTACTGTGGACAACCTCCTCTTGGTAGCATCCTCTCCTGCCAGGTAGGGGTCTTGCTTACCTAACTGATGGCAAATTCATCATATAAAGTATGGCAGGAAGGCAATTAACATCTTTGGCCTTCATTGCAGGATGCTTTGCCAGCTTCTCCTTCCAGTATGTTTCATTGTGAAGCATCTCATTAAAAAGCAAAGGGATTTAAATGGTGATTTGAAAACCAAGAGGCGAGAAAGGCTCTTCTGTGTCATCATGGTGCAGTGTTTCATAGTCACAAGGCACTTCATTTGTTCAAATCCCTACCTTGCTCTAAGAGATCTGATGAGTAAATGAGTCACAGTGTGTGCTGAGCACAGGCTGGTCCTAGGCTGTGAGACTGGTTGCTTTTTGGAATTAAATTAATTGTGAGCTCCATGCTTATACTGAGCTGGCTACCTGTAATATTGGTTGATTTACCAGGCTATTTCCTTGGCTTTGTGTAAATCGTTTTGAGACCTGATTCTGTGGGTGCTACTTCATCCCACGCCATGCGGCGTTATCTGAAGAGCTGTCTTGAGCTGCCCACCCAAGCACAGGAGGGCACAGGGATGCTGAAGGTGCCAGGGAATGAGCCCACGTCTGTGGCAAGATCCTGATCCCCCTGCCTGGGACTGGTGCAATGCTTTGAATCTGGTTTTCTCCCTTCCACCTGTGCTGCACAGCTGGAAAGTGGTTCAAGGGTGCAGTTGTTTAGGGGGTTACACGCATCGCTCTCAAGCATCCAGACCGAGTGCTGTCAGATACAACATCCCAGGCTAAACCATTAGTTTGACTGTACATGGCATTTCTTTCTGTCCTTTTGCCAGGTTTTCTTCTGAGAATAATATATGTACGTTGCAATGTTAGCTAACGATGCCAAGGACTGCTGGAGGAACTCTTGCAAATGACCTGTTTTTTTGTGAGATAATCTGTGGGTTATTAAAAAGACATATATTTAAAAATCCTAAAGTCAACAGATTTGCATGAAAAATTGTCTGCCTTACTTGACACTTTGGCTGTCTCAGAACAGATGGGACAGTATCCAGCTGTGGGAAAGGAAATACATTTAATGTTCATATTGTGGTCATTGAAATGTGAGGGGCATCAACAGGCTCATAAGGAACCATTGAGAAAATCCCCAAAGCCTATCAAAGCCTCGGTTGCATAATTTTGACATAACAGTGCTGCTCAGAGTAGCTGTGCTAAATCTAATAGCTGTCCAGGCTGTTCTGTCCTGTCATGAAAGATTAGGTTTGATTAAGACCAGTATGTTTCAAGAAATCATTTGTCCCTGCAGATCCACGCAGGATGTTCTTGTGGCTTAAAGAAGAACCTCTGAGGAAGCAGAAAGCTAGCTGTTTCTGGAGGGGGAAAAAACCCGAGAGASACAGACTGGACTGAAAAGAAGAAAGACCCTCAACTGTCCCTATTTTTCATTAATGTTCTTGGTAAAAGAGATTTCCTCCTCTGGTAGGATCAATCACTTATTGCCTTGGTGGGTAGGAGTTGCTTTGGGTGGCTTTGGCCACACGGTGCTTTYTTGAAAGAGTAGAACTGACCCCAAAATAATTCCTTCTGTACAAGAAAACCTAGAGTTGAATTAAAAACTGGCAACGGCTTCATCCGTACCACTCCGCTGTCTTCTCGCAGGGAGTTCTAGCAAAGACAGGAACAGCCAGGGCCGTAAGAGCCCCTCATTGCGGTGCGGTGGAGCGCTCTCGATGCTAGCTCGATGCCAAGGGCTGAACTAGCCCCGCAGCATGGAGGGCAGGTCCCTCACTGCAGCTTTCTTCCAGCCAAGTAGGGTCCCCTGCAGTATTTCATAGCTTCCCTCTTACGATTTTTTTTTTCCTTCTTTTTGTTTAGAGATGAGCCTGGATTTACCCTTCCCGACTCTCGATAAAATTGATCTATGGACCGTCTTAGCTGTGCGTAGCGGACAGAACAAAAGCTCTGACCCGAAAATCTTGAGTGTTCAGATCCACCTCCAAACTCCACAGCTTGAGCCCATCTCCACTTTTAATTATACCAGACCATTCCCATGTGTCTTTGTCTGTAAAAGATGCATCCCCTCATATCTGTATCTGCTTTAAAATTATATCATTTGCCGTTTTTCTAAATCCCTCTATCAAAGAAATCCTCTCCCCTCCCTACTAAATCTCTTGCACTTGGAACTTCAGGGAACAGAGCAGATGCAGTTTGATGCCCTCATCCAAACTAATGATTTGTTTCTGGCCGAGAACATGTTACCATCAAGGGGTTTTAATATTCTGCAGAATTTAGTGGAGGCCAATGGAGTGGGAGGGGGGTTAGATGCTCTGCCTTTGCCAAGATGTTTATGCAGCAGGAATGTTATTTATGTAAATCTGGAAGCACTCTTGAAGCGATAGCCTTGCTCTTGCATCTCAGACTTTTTTCATTAAGTCGTTGATCTTCCTTCAAAAAAACCTTTTTTTTCTTCTTTTTTTTTTTTTTTTTTAAATAAAAAATCCCTCTGAAAACCTAAAACTCGAGCATGAAAAGTGCTTGGGGAAAAATATTTACTGCACAACTGCTCCAAACTACCCACATTATACAGACCACGGCAATTTCTTGAAGAATGCTGGGGTAACAACTGCCTGATTCAGGGTTTCACACATCCTCTCCCCCTCTTCTCCAGCTGCCTCCTTTCTCCTTGTAAATGAAATTATTTCATGCTCCAGCATCTGACTGTCCTCTTTAGGGTAAGCCTGTTTCACCTAAACAGGCCATGCACAGGCACTAAATTAAAAAGTCAAGCTTGGAGAAAGTCCTAATTGCCCAAGTATGTGCACTAGGGACAAGTACCACACCTCATCTTCAAGTTTTTCCTTTCTCACTGGTACGAAGCCCTGCAGAGACCATGTTTCTTGCGTGAAGCAACCGAATTCTGGCAAAACTCAGTTTGTGCTCCTGAGTTTTTTTGGAAAGACTTGCTCTCCTTGTAAAGTTTTTAACATGCTTTATAAATTTCCTCCCTGTAAATAGCATGATAAGTAAGTGCTGCTCACAGCTTTGTGTGTTAAAACCCAACATGTAATGTAAGTTTGGCAGGATGGTTGAAGGGCACAAGGTGGACATCTATGAATGGTTTTTGTTGTAGGGGAAATCAGGTGAAAGCCCAAGTGTCGGAGCAGGGCAGCGCTGGCCGTGGTGTGGCCTGCTGGGTGCTCGTTGTATATATCCGTGTGACACGTAGCTTTTGAGGTGRGGAGATAGGGATGCAAACTCTGGGAATGAGGTGGTGGCAGGTAGAGAAAGCCTGGATGAATGTGTTGCTCAAAGATCAGGGGGTATATGAAGCTTCACAAATTCAGTCTTGCCCACCTTCCCTGGAGGGACACRGGTAACAAACTTGCAGAAGCATTTCTCCAGAGCCCCATTTTCTGTCCCAAGGAGCTTTAAAAATATCTCCAAAAAGGCTAATGGCAATTCTAGATCCCTGTGTGGATACACTGTGAAAAATGACCCAAGCTGGTGATGGTGTGACCTGCTCACTTCACCTTCAGGTGCCCGAWGAAGCTCCCACTGCACGGAAGAGGTTCCCTGGGCAGAATTATTCTGCACGCCGTGGAAATCAAGAGCTGTAGTGAAGTGGATGCTGTGTTTCAGGTATTTGAATGTGATGATTCCCACATAGGAACATGTGTCCAAAATCGTTAACTTGTGTTCTGCAGGCCGTTTCGTTGCTGGAGCAGCTAGTGGGCCCCTGATGCCGCGTGTTAATATAGTATGTGCAATGAAGCAGCAAGTTTGATAAGCAACACATTCCTGCAAAGCAATAACCTGAACCACTCGTGACTGGAAGTCAACAAAGACTGAAATACCCCGGGAAATAACACTGATCAATAACATTGCCAATTGCTAGGGTTAATGGGGAGTTGAGCCCATACAACTTTGATTCCTGATCTAATGCAAAACTCTTTGCTTGGCACGTCATTCCTGGGACTTATTGCAGATAATTGACCTCGCTTATCTTTTGGGGATTTGCATTATCTGCACTAGCAGCAGAATTTGACCATATCTGATCCTCTCAGAATCCCAGCCAATCCAATGGCAAAATATAAACATCTGCCTGGAAACTATTTTTGAAGGGCATATATGGTAATGATGATGATGATTCAAAGACAGAAGAAACGCACCTACAGATAGCACGGCTGGCATCCCAGACCACTATCTTCTGCCTGTTGCTCATGGATTCTTCTGAGTATAGCACATTTACGTAACTCACTGTAGTAGCAAAGGCGGTGAAACAAATGGTGACAACAAGCCAAATATTAATGCTTCTATAACGGAGCAACCAAGCACTTTCTGAATGCTGGGGGAAACAGAAGGAAGCTGTTTTACAGTCAGCACCTGACCACAGTGAGGCCATCGTCATCCAAGTTTGTCCAAAGCTGAAAGAGCACAGGGAAACATCTTGAAGCCCCCGTTAATTAACCTTCTATGTTTTTGCATCCCAAGCCATCTGAGAGGGCTACTTTCAGCAAAGGAGGAAAGAAGTACCATGGGCCGGACCCTTGGAAGTTGGTAGATTACACCAGATGTGCATCTGCCTTTAAGCTCCAGCCGTAGAGCTAAAATTAGCTTTTAGAAAAGAATGTTAAAAGCAACCAAGATGCATTTTTATTGCACATTCTCTTTTGTCATGTATTTTGTTGTTTTTGTTTTTTTTTTTTCTTCTAATAGTAGGTATGAGACCAATTATCTGCATTTTCTCTGAGCAGTTGTTACTGAGGTTTATTAACATCTGGAGTTTGACCTAGACGATCAGTGTGTGGCACTGGTAGCAAACAGGATTATGATGTGGCAAGGGGACATTCTTATGTGCATAAAGAATTCTTGGAGTCCTTCCTGCTAGGGATGCTTGGATCCCTCAGAGATGGGTGTGGGGTTTATGAGGAGGGGGAGGAGGGGTTACTTGCTGGTTTTTGAATCTTGATGGGTAACACCCTACCCGTGGGGCAAATAGCAGGCAAATCAGAACCAGGAAGTGATGTGGCACATGCACGTGAAAAATGATGGGTGGGGAATGTTAACCGAACTCGAAAGGAACTTGGGATAGGTGCCAGATCATGTTCTGGTTCAAGCCCTTTGCTTGGCTCCTGGTTCATCTCAACTCAGTGGCCCACTCGGTAAAACCCATACCTCTGAGAAGACCGATGCAGCGAGAGGCAGGAAGGAAGTCTCTCGTTGTTTTTGTTTTTAAATATAATTTGGACCAGGACGTGATGGGCATTGTCCCTTGGACAATTGCTTACTCATGGCTCTTGCATTGCTCAGCACCCTTCGTATTCTCTGTTACGCAGTTCATCTTGAAAGTAGTTAATGCTTTCAGTATGTATTGCTGATGTGATAGGAAAGGTTTCTAATGTATGCATGGTTTCTTCGGTGCAGTCTAACAGCAAGAAATGACTCCAGGAGCCAGTGCTCAGCCAGAAGCTCTAACACTTCGCAAGTTTTAAGGGAAATCGGGAAGTGGCTAGGCTTGGAAGATCACTGAGGTCACCTGCTGCCCTCTCTGGTCATTAAACTTCATGAAGGGCAGTGGGTTCCTCTTAGAGCTTGATGTGCAATTTTCACTCCAGTGTGGCTCCCTTGTCTTCATAGCAGGGTATCCTTTAGATACCCAGTAGTGTCAGCCTTCTGTGCTAATTAGCCATGATCTGATGAAGTTCCGAGTTGAGGGGGATGGTAGATCTGGGATGTATTTATATGCCTCTGGTTGTGAGACCTGAAATCAGTCAGTGCTGGATCAGAGCCTTCCCAGCTTCTTCATATGAGAAGTCCAGTTAGCCCTGACATCACCCCGGAATGACCAGACCATAGCAGTGCACAAGCCCTGCGTCCTCTCCTGAGATGCTGGGCTTCAGGAGGCAGGAGGGCCTATAAGAAGTGTAGGACAAGGATTCCTGCGTTCCATGTGAGATCCTGTCCCACCTCAATAGCTTTATTGACCTACCACATCATGTGAGAGGTGCAAAGTGATCGTAGCATGAGACAGGATTTATCTTTTGAAGGTAATTATTCAGTAGAACCAAAGACTCTGGATTAAAGAATGTCCTTCAAGAAATGCTGAGTATCTGAGCCCAGGGAACGGTTAGATATGTATGATTTGATGAAATAATTAAGAAAATATGCCTCATTTCCTTCAATGAAACATGCAAGCCATCTCTAAATGCTTATTTGTTATGTAGAGATTTTACTGCTTGGATCCTAATTTTTCACAGCTGTAAACAGAAGACAAAGGGTGGTGGAAAAAAAACAGTCTTAAGTAGGAAGGAAGAGGTGTGTGATCAGAAAACCTTTGGCAAGTTAAGAGGATTAAGAAAGGCCCCAATGTTCTGATTTTAAGTTCTCTGAGTTGGACTAACATCATGGATTAGATTTGGGTGGTTAAGAGGAAGAAAATACCTCATTAAAAAGAAGCAATTGGGTTTAAAGTTGTTGTAAGACAATGGCTGAAACAGCTCAACTGGAATGGTCTCGCTTGCTTAATTCTGGGGTTTTTTGTGTGTGTGTGTTTTAATGCCCTCCCCCACCTCTTCACTCCCAATCGAAAAGCCTGCAGGATTTGCTTTAAAATGTATTACTTTCTTTCCTTCTTCCCTCTTGGTGTTGCTGTATTTGGGCTGTGTCGCGCTCAGCAGTGAAGCTGGACTGATGTTGGGAGCTAGGAAACCTTTGCTCTGGGGGCTGTGAATGCTGAAAAGTGGCACTGAAAAAATAAGAGACCAGTCTTATTTTTATCCAATTATTTCAAGCCTACCTCTTCCTTTACAAAAGTAACGTTGGATTTTTGCGCCCTTACTCTTTGCAAGGTAGTAAACTAGTGGTAATTAAGCAGACGACCATTGCAGTGGGATTAAACTCTGCGGTTGAGAAGGGGACTCAGGGCTGAACTCTGCCGTCCCTTTCTCAGCTGAAGTTTCCTGAAAACACGCACCAGCAAAATCGCAGGAAGATCAGAGGGGCTCCATATTTTGGAGAAAGAGTGGGATAAATACTGATCTGAAAGAGCAGGAGCAAGCAAGGTCAGCATGGCAAGAAGGCAGCCAGGAGACTGTAGGGTGGTAAACAGCAGAGCAGAAAAAAATTAAGCTGTGTTTGTGACCCCCTTTCCTGCGAAATCACATGAGAACCGTTTAGTGCTGGTTGAAGGCTCATGTGGCAAGGTTACCCACGCTTTAAAGCTCTCAGGTGGCTCATTGACAAGTGTTTACTTGTTCTTGGAAGCCAACAGGAGAAGAGTTGACAGTGCCGTGGCTCGGGCAGGTGCAAGTCCTGTCRGCATCCTCCCACATGGAGCTCCGTCCAAGGAGGAGGTTAGTCCAAGAGGATGTCAGAAGATGCCGTAACCCTCCTTGGTTAAGCAGGTTTGGGTTTGGAAGGGACTTGCGCTCTTCCGATGGCAGYGTGCGCTGCCAGCAACGCCAGCAGCCAACCTTCATTGATGTGCGTGGGACCCTGTTCACTTGGACCATCTCACCGTTACCTCGGCTGCCTTCTSTTGCGCCTGCCCTCCATCCAGGCAGATTTTTTTCATTTTCCTACTGAAAGCAGAGCAGTTCCTCTGAGAGCAGTTCTCTCAGCCATAATATCTTGCCAATGGAAAAAGTGACACTAAAAATAAACTTGTTTCGGAAAGAAGCAAAGGCAGCTTCCAAAAATCCCGGACTAAAAAGAAAAAGGAAAAAAAAAAAAAMMAMCCAAAAACCACCACCCCAGTCTAGACAGCTGCACTAGGTGGAGGCAATAACAACCAAAAGGAATAAATTAAACTGTGGTTAAGGGGAGAATTTGTCTCCCCTGATTGCAAGACAAAAGAAACCCAATTCCTTGTTTGTAGAAAGAGATGTTTGGGAATTTCTCGGGCCAGCTGAGGGCCTATTAGAGTGATGTGAACTGGAAATGGAGTTAGAGGGCTTTGGCTGGTTGCATGACCCAACTCCGGACCACACACAATATGCAAGGCTTTGACAAGGCGGCGAGTAGTGGTAGGTGGCAAAGCCGTCTGTTATTCCACTGAAGAACAAAATGGACTTCTGCTGCGTGGCCTCGCACCATCCGCGGTGGCGACGGAAGGAGAAGAGAGTCTCTCTCCTTCCAGATGTCTACTTCTGGTTCTCAAAACTACCTGGCAGCGATAGCCGTATCAGTAATTAATGGATGCAAGTTGTGACCATGGTTTGAAAATCCGTGAGGGGGTGGATTTCCCCTTTTTATCCTTCCAGTTGCAAGCAAACCGAAGGCTGGATCCTGCCTGTGGTCTGGGTGGGTTTTGCTGGTTTTAGTTTCGTGTTATTCCTGRGTGTTGTGTCTGCACAACTGGCAAAGGGGTTTGTGCTTTTTCTGTGTCCTAAGGCTTACATGTATGTATGTGTGCCACACAAACTTTGACTCATTTGCCAGTTATTTGATTCAGTGTGGGCAGGATTTCATCCCGTGTCAGTGCTCACAGAGACTTCAATGGAAAAACTTTACCATATTTGTTTATTTTTTAACTTCTAAGGGAACAACTGAAAGCTCATCTAAAGAAATAGCCACGGTTGTACTCTCAGTCRTCTTTGTCCTCTTAATGAAATCTGTCATTGGTCTGCGTATGATCTGTCTTGTAAAAATGAAATATCTTTTCAAGAATGGRCATTTAAAACATAGAAAGGAAATCTAAATGTTTCTGTTTTGGGAACTGTACCTGGAGCCTGCCTGGGCATTGGTTCCCATCCCACAGCACACGTAGCAGAGGGAGGACCTGCAGGGTATGGCACTTCATGTCTTCTGTCCTGGAAATCGGCAGCTGACAGGTAAAAAATAAGGCCAGCTTGTCCACTTGTAGTCATTAAGGGTCACTTGACATTTGATAAAAGCCCCAGTGTTTGCCCTGGTGTCCAGACTGAATTCCAGTTTGCTTATTAAGACTTTTTTCTACATGAAACTTATCCCTAATTTCAGCTGAAATTCAGATTTTTCTTTGCTTTTCCTGCAGTCTTGCGCTGCAGMGGGGCTGCATTTCAGGGGTAAACAAAACGTGGGTTTTTTTGGTACGACCAGTTAGTAAAATAGCTCAAGGACACTGACATCCAGTTGGAAAAAAGGGTTTGCAGTTSACTTACTTATTCACTGCTTGCAAGTTTCCTTTTTTAATTGAATTATTGTTTAAGAATTGAATTGTTCCTATTTTTTAAGGTAGTAGYTAGCTGTTTACAACCGGACACATATAGCCAACGAAATCCTAGTGCCTTGGCTCAGCAGGTATTTGGTTCAATATCAAACCTGGCTGTGAATACGTGGAGCGTCATCGTATTTTCTAAGCCCCGGTGAGGGCACTGCTGGCACAACGGGCGATTGCCGAGGTTAAACTCAAGGAGCTGAATGCTCAGAGAGGTTCAGTGAAGTATCTCTGTCCATGGGCTTGCTTCCTGCTCGCGGTCTGCGGTGGGCTGGGTTTGTTTGCTTGGGACGTGGTAACACCACATAAATGGTTTGGGTTGGTTTTGGCTTGTCTTCTTCCCATGTCAGGGAGGTTTTAATAAGCCGTGTTGGGGGTTTAGCCTGCTTTCCTAAGGAAATGAGCCTGACGCGAGAGCACCATCTACATCGGTTTATGTTCCTTTTCCCCAGTGATACTTTCTGCACCTTATGGTCTGCAAAATACCTGCCAGTTTTGTGAAAGCAARAGGCAGAGGCGAGAGGTGCGTGTTAGCATCCCACCGAGGGACCAGCCGAGCCGYCGCTGCACCCTGTTGTGAAAGGCCAGGGAGCAGGCAGGGAGGGGGACATCGTGGGTGCTCCAGCRAAAGAAGCTTTACTTAGAATTTGCTCCTACGTTGGCATAAAGTGACCCGAGACGCGCAGCCACAGATAAACCCTGCCTTAACGAGTGGCACTGCTGACAGGAAAACTTCGTTTAAGTATTTATGTTTGCCTGGGAGAAGCCACGCTGCTGAGCAGCAGATAAGCTCACCTGGAAATTCCGAGCCGACTGAAGCTACTTAGTGTAAAGGGGAACCCGCAAAAATCTCTGCAATAATAAATCCACCCTGCGCAAACAAAAAATAAAGAGGATGATGGGAGCCGTGCGGTTTTTCCCAGCTGCTTTGCAAACATTGAACACTCCGGTGAGGTATGGGAGCCTGACTCAGCCGCAGCCGGGCTTACTGTACGAGCCGCAGGGACCAGCGCAGTATCCAAACAAGGATGCAGGCGGATAATCGGTGAGATGTTTCGGTATGAACAGTTGATAAAAGGCATCGTGCTATTTCTCTCCCACCTGATCTGCTTCCTCCTCCCCAGCTTCTTTTGATGTTTGCTTTCACGGCGATTTCTTACAATGTGAAATTCATCCTGGTTTTAATGGTTTGGGGATGATGTGGTTTTTCAGATGAACAGAACAAGGATGTAGAGCTCTGAAAGATGCCTCTGCTCTTTATCAGTGATTTCTTTCAAGTACTCAAATGCTTTTTCTTTCCCTTTTTGTTCTGCAAAGGTGGATTCTTCCCCTGCGCTGTTTACTAATTAAAAGTTAGTTGGTAAAGAATAAGCATATTGTCCCTGCTGCGGTTTGATCTATTGTTATTAGGGCTCTGTGTTGTTACAGATGAGATCAAAGAATTTAATTTATGATGGGTGGATAGGTCAAGTTCAGTCGTCTGCAGCGAGCACTGGGTAGAAAGCATGGTCAGACAATAACGTCTTAAGCAGTAGCCCAGGCAATAAGCTTTTCCTTATAAATAATACAACCCTACTTTCTCCACTTCTGACTCAAGAAAGCCAAGCAGTCCTTTGGATATAAATATTTGAGGACAGCTGGATGCAGTCTATTAAACCCCCTCTGCCTTCACTTGGTATGATATCCACAGGAGATAATATAACACCAGAGGAATCCAAGGCTTAAGATAAAGGAAAAATCCCGGGACCGTGACTGCGTGTTTCAGCCGACCCAATTCACAGGTTTGCATTGCGTCTGCATGCACGCTGCAACTTCCTATGATACTTTTAACATAATTTTAAAATATCCCTTGAGCTCGCAGCAAGAATCTCTAATTAAGACTTAAAGTTGATGCTGCAAAGTCTTAGTCACACCCTAATAACAAAAGGGGAATGGAGCAGGGGAACAAATTTATTGGGTCTGCTTATAGTCTCTAGCTGCAATATTTTCCTTGAACTCTGCTCAAAGAGGAATGGGTTGGATTATTTCCATTTCATCTTTATTTATTACACATCGGCGTGCAGCACTGTTATGAAACCAAGAAAGACACCCACCTCTCCCCTATGCCTATGGAAACCATGAGGACTGGCTTGACGTGCAAGATGAGTAACCCGGGAGCAGTTTCTGGGCTCTATTATTAGTATGTGTCTATGAATACATGGTTAATATAGCTGCATACGTGGTTTGTGCTTGCCTTGTATTCTGCCCAGCTGGAGCCTGGAAGCTGGTTTTGGGTGGGAACCACATCTCCTTGGGTCTGTTTGGAGAGCACTCAGCCCACCATGGGCTGGTGGAAGAGGCAGGGTAGCTCGGGGCTGCAGCTCGGCTTGTAATCGGGCAAAAGGAGCTTTACTGTCGGCTCCAACACTGAGCTCTGCCTCTCCGTGTATGTTTTTCTGTCCCACCAAGGGCTGCGGTTTCTTTGGGCCAGGCAAACTCGTTACAAGACAGCTAAGCTGTAGCCTTTGTATAAGAGCCAAATGCAAAATGTCACTGCTTTTAAAAAAAAAAAAAAAAAATATGCCTTTCCCTGACCTGCTTCATGGCGGAGGAGGTAACACGTTAGTGCTCTATGGATGGATTTCTGTGGGTGAGCAACCTCCGTGCCCTGACCTAGCAGCTCAGCTTGCTCACCCAGAGGGTCTGTGTTTTCCCTGCTCGTGAAGCTTTGGGTTTGATCGACATCCCCATCTAGAGACCCCAGGGTGCCCTCTCCCACATGGGGCTTCTGCTCCAGGTCCTTCTCTGTCTTGACTGGTTATTTCTTGTCCAGTTTGGTGGGAGTTTCAGCTTGTCGTGCTGATGCCTCCACCTCCTCTCTCTGCTCCTGYTCCCAAGCTGCAGCCTCCGTTCCTCACGGAGGAGGCATTGCGCATGGCATGGTGGCCACAACCAGGGAACYGGTCTGGTGTTCACTGGTGTTAAAACCCATGGAAGTTACTCATAAACTGGGATGGTTTTGCAGGGTGATTTTGAAGCGAGAGCAGTTCCTCAGGCTGGTTCAGAGCTGTGCTGGCGGGGCAGAGGGATGCTGTGYGCCAGGAGGGGAGGGGGTGCTCGGGGAGGGGGTGCCTTGCACCCACATCTCAGCCAGGCTCCCACCCATGGCATGGCCCAAGGAGACTGGCTGCAAACCACGCGTGGTACAGACAGTTGTGTTGGAGGAGTCGCAGGATTGGCAGTGGTATTTCAGCTGTGGTGATACAATCACAGTATTGGCAGTCCCTGATAACATCCTCAGCTCCTGATTCACTCTTTATAGGGACTTTTTTTTTTTTTTTTTTAACATGGAGAGGTCAAACTCTGTAAGGTGTAACTGCAGCTGGTACAACCCCACGCTGCTGCTTCGGTTCAGGGAAGGTTTGGTCAGGGCTGTTCTCCTACCGCTTTCCATTTTCTCACTCATCTGTACCTGCAGATTGATAATCCACAGCCGTAACAGGGCAATATTGGAACAGACTATGCTCTTGGGGCATTTTTTTAACCCGATGAGAAGCTGTGAATATGTGATACCTCGGCATGTCCTTGTAAATCTTGCAACCCAAGAGTTAGATCCAGGAAACTTGTACAGTCCGGATCAGCCTCAGGGATGCTCACACACGTTGTGTTGCTCATCCAAACCCAAGCCCCAAAACTTTTATAAGTTTTCCCAKTACGGCTCTGTCTGCCAGTCAGCTTGGAAGTTTTAAAAGGGGAACTGGTGGGTGGTACAGTGTCTGTCTTAGTGTCTTCATTGCATTTACTGCCTCTTCATTTTCTGGAATAAAAGCCTAAGCTTTTATTTCTCATGACTTTACAATGTATCATCTTGGAAATCAATCCTCCCCTTTCGTTTACTTAATAACGCCGTCTAAAGTCATCAGCTAGAAAGCATTCGGTGGCGATTGCAAGGAATCTTTTCAGACCCCACTCCCCTCTATGGTGAGCGAGAGGGACAAAGAAAATCTTTTACAACTTATTTTTCTGTCTTAGTAAAATAAAAGCAGCCCCCTGAGAGGCATTAGTAACTGTTGAGAACCAATATTTAGATGTAATAATTTATCTTCATGTTTATAGAAACCACAATGAAATATTTTTAAAATCTCCAGAAAATTATAATTAGAGATCTGTAGCCAAATTTTTGGGGAGGGAGGGGAAAAAAAATTTTTAAAAGGCTTTTAATGTCTAGGGATTTGTGTTGTTTGTTTCTGTTGACTAATATATACAGTAAACTGCCCGAGTCCCGAGGTGACTCACGGGCTGTGCAGATGGTGAGCTTTCCTCCGGGCTCACTGAGTTAATTGAGTAGGAAGAGATGCTGCGTAACCGCCTCCTCCGGTCCCATGTCCTCGTCCCCTGCTGCAAAACCAGAGGGTGTGTGAAAACCCCTCCTGGAGACCCAGCTGCAGGAATATTGGGTTTTCCAGGCAATTACATTTTTGGGAAGCTTGTGCTCTGACCCAATGTGAATGAAATGAGATTAGTTGGGGTCTTCTGGAGGCTGCCAAGGTGAAAGCCGAGCGGAGGATGCGAGCGTGTGGGAGGAGAGCGGCTCTTGGAGGACGAAGAAGCTTCTTTCAGGGTCGAGTCTCCCAGGGCTGGTTCCTACCCGGGAGGGGTCTTGGTGTGAGCCGTGCTCTGCCTTCCTTTCACTATGGTAGCTGAACATTTGCCACCTTCGTGAAGATTTTGAAGAAAAGAAGTAAAAAAAACCCCCAAAACCCCCCAAAAAACCCAAACAACAACAAAAAAATCCACACACAAAAAAACCCCAACCCACAGCCAAAAAACCCTTACCCTGGGTGACACACCTGCCTGGCCCTGCTGCTTTCACAGTCGTGCATGGACTTGCAGAACGCAAACGCCGCGTGCAGTTCCCTGGAGAGACCCCTTCGAAGTTAATCCATGGCTGCTTGCATGAGATGCTGCGGAGCTGTGGTCACTTCAGCCGGCCTCTTCGGGCACTGCRTTCCTTCACCCAAACTCACCTCTCGTTTAACTCTGCGTTACCGAGCGAGCTGAAATTTCCTCGTGCTTTGTAGTYCTGATGACCATTGGTTTTGAACATAAATATCCATTCCCTGGTCTTAKGCTGAGGAGTGGTTCCCTTTACGCACAGGGCAGGGAACGAAAGCTCCCACCTAAGTGATGCTGACCACAAGCTGTGGCTGATCAGATCTAGCCAAAGCGGAGGGTGACACCATGTTTACTTTGGTTGAAGTCATCTGCTAATGGTGCCTAACTGGAAACTGAGCTCCTACGTGGACCTGGCCCTGACTGGAGTATTGAGCCTTTCTGAAAATCCTGACTCTATTATAGTATTTTTACTATGCAAAGCCTCTTCTTGGCGTGGGGAYGGATGCAAGCTTGTAACAGTATGCACTTAGTTATAGATGTAATTTTATTTGCCTTTGTTAGAATCTTTAATATAAAACTCAGTAAAAAGACCTCTCTAATAAAAATGGCTCAGAGAAATAACAATAAACAGGTTTTATGATACGGAAGATAGGATAAAAAAAATCCTCCTAAGAAAAATGATCTTAAGAGTCTCAGAAAAATATGGAATATGGGAGATTTTTTCCCCGCCCCCTACAATCAAAGATGGGTGGTCTGCATGCCACGTGAGCTTCCTCGCTCCGGCTCTTGTGGGCAGGAGAAGGGGAGCTGTGCTCTGTCTCAGTAATGAACTCTGACTGTCCAGGAAAGCATTTATTTTTGCAAAATTAAAAAGGGGGGGGCAAGTCAATGGATCTGTTTATAGCTGTATAAAAAAGGCAGAGAAGTTAATGCTAACATATGTTGCTTCATGTTCCCAGAGCAAAACCGTTCACAGGGTAGTAGTCCGGAGCGCAGGTGGTAAGCGATCAATACCTTGATATATTTATTTTTCAGGGATGGCAGGACAGCTCACGAAAGGGAGATGGTGAACATATAGAACCCCTATAGACACATTATATTCATGTGTTGATACTGTAGGCACTGTATTACATAGACTTTAAGAGTCTGTACCCAGCTAYCAGGATCTCTAAAGATAAATCATCYTCTTAGCARGTCACCAACTGAAAGATACCTTCTCCTCTGCTTGTGCTTCTACCTGCCACAGGCATTAACGAGSCAGGCTGGGGACTGCACCCAGGCCCCCGGGCCAGAGCTCTTCCCGGGAGCCCGGGGSTTGGTTTCTGCATCTGCCCTCTCCTTACTGCGAGGTTTTGTTCAGCAAAAGGTGTCCACACCGGGCGTGGTGGCTTGGTGCTAAAGGGATGAGAGGACAATGTGTGCCATGGGGCCAATTAGTGTAAGACTCTGCAGGGGCTCCTCTCTGAATTGTGGTCGTGGTCACGTCTCCATGGTCATGGAGAATGAGTGATGTGATGGGTGGAGCAGCGGTGTGAGTGGCCTTGTGACCACTGGATTCGATTTAGGAGATCCTGGCTAAATGGCACAAATCATATACTGCTTCCAGTGTCAYGGATCCCAGTCTATAAAATGCTGAAAATACTTTCTTTCTCCTCCTTATTGATGCGGACTTCTGGGGTAAGGGACTGACTCCTGGCACGAGCTTTTAGACTATGTAGCCCAAAAGCTACAGGCTCTTGTAGGCAACTAACCCTGCGCTACCATGATGATGATACCCAGACGTGATGTCTCTTTTTACAGAGCTACACAGACTGTATATTTTTCTTTATGGATACATATTCTTAAAGATAAATCTTTCTTTCCTTAATCTCAAATATTTGATTGGCGATTACTTGTATCTCACACAGATTTCACTGGAAGAGTCCTCTGGTGGTTAATTGTGACAGAACACGAACTTTTCATCTTTTCTGTTGCTGTAAGTGATCAAATAGAGACAAAACCCTATTTCCTGCCTTACTGTGTCTTTTGAGGGGGAGGCGGGGGGCTGCTGATGTGAGATCATCGCCTTTCAGAGGACAGTGAACTGGGCAATGAGACCACAATCTAAATACAGATGAGATAACTGGCAAGACTCCGAGATACTGCTTCAGGACCTCATATATCCTCCCTGCCTTCAGGATCCAGGTGTTSCAAGTTACAGAGTTGATCTTCCTGACATCAAACAGGGTTTCCTCAATTCATAAGACCAACAGAAGGGCTGACCACAAAGATCGAGGACTTACAGGTGTGATGATTTGATTTGCAGGGCATGYAGGGCTGACGTTATTTTCCATGGAGAACGAAGGTCCTAAGAACTCATTGTATCAGGCCCATAGCTTGCTTTCCCATTCAGACCAGGGCCAGGTACTCCARTATAAGTTGGGAACTTTGGAGCTGGGACTCATAGGCTCTTTGCTTCCCATCATCCCCGTAAGACTGTCTAGGAGATGGTCTGGTGGGGCAGCAGGCAGGAGTCAGATCGGTGTGGCAGCCTGGGCTCTGCTGGGACCCTGCCTGTTTTCCCTTGGACCATTGTCCATATTGGCATTTTCATGGAGCACTTTGATCATTCACAAATTGTTTTCTGCCAGAAATGTTCCRCCAGAGAGTTTGCAAACCGATCTTAAGAGTAGGTTAATTAATAATTAATGATGCTCTTTCTACATGCATTCCCACAGGACTCATTGCTGGTGGTTTGATTGAAAACGTGAATGAGTTAAGCTTTACTCCATCTCTGCAAGTTAGAGAAATATGTCATTTTTATTTTTTTCAATAACACAAGCAGTTTTTCAGAGCACTAGCCCAGACACAACATGACAAAACTCCRGAGTTCTGTCTGTTTTCCCCTAACTTAACAGAGCTGAACCTTGTCCCAGTGTAAATATCAGGATCCCCCTATGCCACGTAGGAGGTCAGCCCCATCCAGCCCAGCATCATGTCACGCCCATGCAGAGGCCACCTGAAGACCAACTGAGGAAGTCTGTCTTGGACTGGCTGTGGTAAAGAGGGTTGGGGAAAATCACTCCAAAATTGAAGGCTTTCCTGATGTCTTTACTAGCAATATCTGTTTTAAAATTGAGTGAGCTCTGGCTTGGGTCTCTATCTATTCCAGCTGTAGCGTTATGGCACGAGGACAGAGGCACGCTCCTAGGTGYGAAATACTGCAAGGGGTGAGTTCATTTTGAACACAAGGGTGGCCTGGCAGCGGGCGATACCACGGAGAGAAGCGGTTAGACCAGGGAAGTGTCTGGACGTTTCAACTGCAAATACGTTTCAAGTTCTCTGGTTTTGAGAGCGTTTCCTAGGTTTTTAATTCATCGGTTTGCTTGTTTTTGTAATGGGAACGATGGTGGTTACCTCACCGCTCTGGGCTCGCACTGACGGAGGGCGCTGGGGGAAGATCAATCATTGCTGTTGTTGAGGCTTCACCGATAACCTCTGCCCGGGGCTGGATGAAGCTACAAACCCTGCTTGGTCTTCTGAGATGGGAAAGCACTTTTTTTCCTCTGTTTTATATACTTTCTTAATGTGTGTTGATGCTATATGTTATTAAAATCGATTACCTCCTTCACTTATTTCCTCTCCTCTGGACTCAATTACTTTGCATCTCTTTTTTTGGAAAAGTAGGTTGAAGCTGATACGAGGGAAATAATATCCAATCTGTATTTCTCAAAGTACAGGACCAGTCTGTCAGGCTGTTGGCACAAAACAACAATTGTTTTATTGTCGGGGTAAGTAAATAAGAACAAGAAGTCTTAAGTATTGGCATATGTTGATACTTGGCCAAAAAGGTCTCTAAACAATACGTTTTCTATTCATTCCAGAAACCTCATACTCCGTTATTTCTCATTTAATGCTGTTGGCAAATACCCATGTCACCATCTAATTTTGACTGTAGTTCAACTTTTTTAGTGCAAAGCTAATCCTCATTATAGTTGTAAACATGTGTTTCATTTGGCCTCGTGCTCATGTGCTAAAGTGACAAAGGCAATCTAGGGTTTCTATCAGAAATGGAGATGTATAGGTAAGCATTTTGTTCGATCTACTTCATCTTTTATACAGTGAAAATCAGCCCAGTTGCTTAATAGGGAAGAATGTTTTTATAAGCCTCTCTGTACTCTCGTGCTTGGCCTGTTTTCTGCTCTGCATCTTTTTTTGGAAAGATGGGACACACCAAGGAGAAAAAGAACAAGTGAATCTATGAACGATCGTGAGAGCCGTCAGGATCTTGTGTAGCGGCTCTGTGTGTGTGTGTTCTACATCTTTATGTGCTCTTCAGACACCAATTTTTTCTAATTTTAATTTTAATGTGCTTCAGTTTTCATGGAGATTTACAAGTTCRGTCCTTAATGAGGCCCTACTCAAAGTGAATCCTCTTTAAAATGAGACTTCTTGTAARGGATCACAAATCAGCAGCCCTAAAGTCACGATTCACTTTCAGGCAATTTTATTTTGTAAAACGTTTTATGTTTTTTAATGGCAAAATTCAGCCTGACTTCTCTGCCTCCGGTGGAGCAAGTGACAAACTGTTTRTCAAAATAATCTGATTCATGGAAGCCTGGCAGTGACTACACCTGAGGTTGAAGTGTTGTCACCAGTCACCAAACTCCTTAAAATGCAGCACCRTAAAAACAGCAGAAACCCCTGAGCCTTCCAAGGACAATGAGACACCGCTAACCTGAGTCAAGTGGGACCAGACCTGGTTCATCTACGGTTCCTTTCATTAGAATRGGATAGGGTAGCCTAGACTAGGATAGCATAAGACTAGACTAGACTAGAATATTTTCAGCTGGAAGGGACCTACAATGGTCATCTAGTCCAACTGCATCTTCTAGCCCGACAATTAAAATTATTCCATCATAGTGAAGCTCCTGGTTGAAGTGTAGGTTCGTGTTGGCTTTTTTGCTAATTACTGCTAAGTTAAGACGTCACCTAGGAATAGGTCAGAGGGAGGAGTCTGGAGGCACAAGRTGAAGGAGGAGTTTTGTTCCTGGCTGTGGTCTGCAATGTGATGGGGGTCAGCACGGTGTTTGCAAACCATGACCATCCTACAGCGGTAATGCCGAAATAGGAAGTCTCCTGRGAAATTCCCAAGCAGATACAGCCCATCTGCTCGGACTGCGGTGGGTACCACAACTTCAGCAGCTGGCAACTTGGTCAGAGTTTGTCTGCACTAAAAGAAAAATAGTTTGCTGCAAAACATTTTTCTATATTCAAATATACACTTGAGCCACAAACATTTCTCTGTGTTTGCATATACCACCAAGTCGCAGATTGTCTTCTTCTATTTAAATAGGTCCCAAATTCAATCCATACATTTCCAGTCATTATCACCCCATTATCCTTTCTCTTTTTTGCTATTTTTCTCACCRTGCAGTGGTAAACCCCAGGCCCTTTCTCAAACATGTGGTTGATATAAGAGGAAAGGAAAGTTCTTTTCAAATATTAAAATGTTTTTAAATACCGTTTTATAGCAATCATGGTCATCTGCAAGAAATCAGTTTTCAAAGAAGCGTTTGATGGACTGACAATCATTTGAGCCCRGGATGAGATGAAATGGTCCAATTCAAGCCGGATTAGGACTCACTGTTCTGGAGAGCACATGAGTTTAGAAGAGACTGATGAAGCTGAATTTTGAAACTACCAATTTGGCTTTTGAAGTGTGTTGGGATCCAGGCTGGCAATAGCAAAATAGACTTTTACACCACGAAGTGATCACCCCGATTCGACGATGATGGAAAATTGTGGCTGTTCGATAGCTGTCGGAGCGCCTGAAGCATCCGTACTACAACCTTTGTCACCACCTTCAGCACAACCGTGTTGGTAATCAGGGCAAAGAACTGAACGAGTCTTGTGGTGTCCAAGGCTGGAGGAGACCTTCTTAGATTGCATCGAATAAGCCTGGAGGTGCCGCACGTGGAGAGCTCACCTTGATGGTGCTGTGGGATAAGTTCAGGGCTCTGACATCTCTGGCGTCTGCAGCAGACACGTGAGCGTGAAATAAGTTCCTAGAGGAAAAATTCTCTTTTCTGCATTTAGCTTACTGGGTTCTGCTTAGGGAAACCTCACCATTTAGGTGGGTTTTTTGAGGGGCACTGCTCTTGATGCAAGGCTGTGTGTATCCTGGGTGCCTGCTCCGTGAGGATCAGAGCTAGCTGAGAGTTTAAGGGTGTGGAAGAAGGTGGCATGCTTTGTACAGAGGGCAGCAGTAAGGAGAAATGATAAATGTATCAGACAAGTCATCCCATCTTTCACTGGACCAAGGGACAAATCCAATCACGACCTCTCATCCTCTTGATTAAAGCTCTCAAGTTTTTACTACCTCCGCCCCGTATTTCTAGTGCATTTGTTATAGTTTCCTGTAACAACATTTATTGCTCTCCAGTGCACACAGTATGTTTGTTTCCTACATACTTCAATTTATGTTTTTGCCATTAACTCTGCACATTGTTTTGTTTGTATATTTAGAGAACTTTCAATATTAAGTTTCAACGTGTTAATGTAGAAGAAACTCGAAAAAGTCTCTTTCTTGACTGGAATTCATCAGGTTCTCAGCTGACTGATTGCATTTTGAGTTGTTATATTCACTATTCCATGTGGCTGATGTACCCATAGCATGAGCTARCTGCTGAATTTTCCATCATTTATATTGTCTTTACTGGATGTCCAGGTTCAGAAGCAGCAATAACTCGAGGTTGTTTTGGKTTTTTTTTTAGCTTTTTATTTGTTTCAATGCTGGTAAGAAACAGTCAAGGCTTTGGTGATCAAGAGCCGACACTGGCACTGCTTTAAAAATCATTCATGCTTTTCAGGTGTCCAGCTTCCACACTACATAGGGCACAAGGGGAAATGTAAACATTGTTCTGTTTTTCAACCTACTACATAAGAGCATTGAGTCTGACAAGGCTCCAGGTCCCCCCGTGTCCCGTCCTTACCTAGATCAGAYGCTGATATCCCTCCCCAGCGACATGTAATCTGGCAGGCTTGTTTTCGCTCTAACAATTGCCCACTGTAAATGTTGGTTACGCTTCTTCGTGCCTGCCCTGCCGGAGCTGCTTCCAGGAGATTCTTGCTGCATTTCTCAGGATTCAAGCTTGTAGCAGTTTTTTTTTTTTTTAATTAAATATTAAATTTAAAAGTTCGGGTGTGTTTAAATGCAAGTTCAGGTGTGTGCTGTATTTACTTAATCTGTATAAGGAGGGAGGTGATTTCAGATATTCCTTTGAACCTCATATCAAAACCTTATCCAGACTTCTTTTCTTTTTTTTTTTTTTTTCTCTAAAATAGATATATGTGGTATTAAAAATTGTGAAACTCCTTGGTAGGGCGTGGGCCACGTTGGATGAGGCTGTCTGCAGAGCCCAGAGTTGGCTGCAGAGCATGAGAGGAATTTCAGGTTGTGCCATCRGTAGACTTTACGCTGGACACGGAACAGATAACGGAGCTGCCAAAGCTGAAAGCGCTCGTTGCAGAAACTACGTACGCACCGAGGGCCGTGGCAGAGGAGAGGAGCGATGAACGCAAGGTTCGTTACTGAGAGCAAAACCTGGTGGGTTTTTTTCTGCGCTGATCTTGCAGGGAAAGCGGAGCAGGGACCATCCCCTCTGCCCCCGCCACCGGTACGCCCTGCTCTGCCTTTGATGAAGATGATTCATATTTATACCCAGGCCAGCAGAGATTGCGAGGCCRGATCTGGCAAATACTAACGGTCTGACTTTGCAACAGCATAAGAGCATTCAAAATGCTAATTTAAAGTATGAGACGTATATAAGAATTATAAGCAGTAATAAATGTGCTCCAACCCAGGCAGGAGAGAATGACTTCTTCTGATCAGCTGGCAGAGCTGGATTTAGAACAGGACTCTGGACTTTGGTATAGTTTGAATTAAGCTGGATTTCTGCATTGTATTATTTTTATAGTCTCTTCCCGTCCGACAGAGATCTCTATTTCTTTGCTAACATAAAGCGTATGACTCTGTGTTGCGTACACTGTACATGCTCAGACAAGAAGAAGGCAGCAGCCCACTGCTCTGCCGGGGAATAGTTGTGCCGCGATGGTTCAGGGCTCCCAGGCTGGTGGATGTGAGGGTCCTCCCCGGCATCCCGGCATCCGAGGTGAGACAGCTCCTTCCCAAAAACCTSCCCTCCCTCTTGCTGCGCTGAAAGACCTTCTCCTCTGGCCCCGAAAGCAGCGGGGAAGCGTTCCCATCTAGAGCAGTTTGCTTCTCTTTACTTACCTTTGGCCTCCGGGTCAGGAAACCTTAATAATTTCCTTTTTATTAATTTAATCCATAGTTCCTAGTAATTACCATAAATTAAGCCTGCTGGGGGGAAAAACACAGCCAATAAACTATAGAAACCAYGAGCTTTATTTGGGTAACGTCAGTACCTAGAGGATTGTTTCCTGTAGGTCAGTCCCTTGGTTGTCGTGATTAACTTGAGATCAGACCAAAAGGCAGAGAGTTTCCCGTCCACCTTTTAAACGAGGCTCGGACGTGCCAGGAATTCTGCTAATACACAGGGTCCTATTAAACGCTTAACCTTGGTGTGAAATGAACTTATTCCTGCCCCTGTGCAGGTACCAAATATTTCCCCGGGACCATTTCTTTCTGGTTTGAATGGACTTGTCTGGAGACACCGGTTTGTTCTTCCCCACGGCGTTCGCACCGGTGAGATGACAGCAGCRGGCACAGTTCTCCTTTTAACGCCCCGGAGCTCAGCGCATGGATGCAAATCATGCATTACCTCCCGAGAACAAAAAAAAAAAAAAAATAATCTGGATTTGCGGCGGGAAAATATATAGTGTTGTTTTGCAAAGACCCTTCTTTAGTTCTCCTTAGCAGCGCCTTTGGAAATGGGGCTCTTGGAGCATGATGAAGAACGTGGGAATTATAAGCCCGTGGGATGAGAGGCCGACTCTGGGAGCCCACGGAGGCCCCGCTAGTAAAGGGTTGCTGGTTTCCTTTCCTAACTGGGCTGAAGCCAGGCATTCCTGAGTGGCACCGGTCCTCCCAGCGCTGGAAAGGAAACGTTCCCGTTTGTTAGCTGTGGAAGTGCACGCCTAAGCCAAAGGTTACCAGGCTGAGGTGATATTTTTGCATTCCTACAATGTCTTAGCTTTTTTAAATTAAATTCTTGCAACATGAGGATTTAATCCCTTCTGGTATATACGGYGTGTGTGTGTGTATGCATGTATGCGYGTACATATATATATATTTTTTTTTTYCCTACAAAAATYTCATCAGGCAAGTTATTTGTGTTTTTGAAAATTGGCTCAGATACAGGGTCAGTAACTTTCCACCCAGAGCCCGTGGAAAGATTTGGGGTTTGAGGCTGAATAGAGGGTCAAGTTTTAGGGTCGTACTTGAGTTGAAACTAGATCYGGGGTTGAGAGCCACTAGGGATGAAATCTGTTGCATTGTTCTTGAATTCTTTTTATTAAAAATAATGGAAATGAGCAGTTTTCATGTGCCCAAGTCTTTTAAAAGCAGAGTTCTACCACATCGAAAATGGTACTAAGAAAATTAGTGGTTTCCAATATGGAATTGTGTTCGAAATCCAATCCCAGAAGGGTAAGCTTGGAGTCGTAGACTGAAAATTAAGCTTCAGCAAAACAAAAAGCATTTTGATTATAGTACTGTGATGGGTGGGGGAAGAACACAGACGGTACCCTGTTCCTGCTGGCAGGGAGTGAGAAATCGCTTGGGCCCAGGTCGGTGCCGCAGGACGGGGCTGCGAAGCGGCGAGGGCAGAGCCCAGGCTCTGTGTCCTGGGCTCCAGGGGCAGATATTCAAGCCCAGGGCTGCATAAATGAACTCAAAGCTTTGGCTTCAGAGCACKGGCTTTGTCTCTGGTTGCTTTGAGCTTGCACGCTCTCTGCCCTGCTTCTGTCGCCGGGAGATGAAGGTAGCGGTTTTTTCTCTGGGGGAAAAAAAAAAGAAGTTGTTAGTAACTCAGGCTGTGATCTAGTTTATTTTCCCTTCTGCTGAACTGCTTTGCCAGTTTTCAGATGATCAGGCTGATCTAAACCCATCTACACCGATGCCCTGGAGAAAATACCTGCAGCCTGCTTCTGTTAAGCCAAGGAACCCGCAGCTCTGGCCATGCAAAAGGGCCGGCACCGCAACCTGATGTGCACCGTAGGGTAAACATGGACCAGGCCCACGGCACTGGGAAATAAGTGCCCAATTGCTCTAAGCCAGGGTCCAGATTTTAAGCGTCGACCTTCTACTGAGGTGCCCTTAAAAATCTGTCTCTGTCGTGCTGAGGAACGACAGTATTTCATTTCTCTGAAGGCTTTTCTCCACTGAAGCGTTTAGCTTGAGCTAAAATTTGTGTTAATGCCAGGGGAAGCGCCCAAGCGTGCACTGCTAAGGAGGCCTGGACAAGGCAGGTTTGGCTGTGTCCTGGCTGAAGGTGTCTTGGAGCGAAGATGCTCGGCTGAAATGAGGGTCGTGGTGCTCCAGGAGCTGGTTCTCTTCCAGTGGCTGCACAGCTGGGGACATCCCATCATGTCCAGCTCTGGTTTGCTCAGTGATGGGAAGTGGTGTCCTGAGCTCTTCCCTTGTGTTGACTCAACGGAGCCAATGTGATGGGAGAAAATGCAGTTTTTGCTCAATGAAGATATCTTTTTTTTTTTTTTTGTCACTGCTTTCTTCTTGGTAAGAAAAATGGTTCCTCCAGGTYTTGACATCTGCTGCTATTTAAAGGAACATCATCATCACCAATCCATTCCTCCTGGGGTCTCAAGGTATATAAAGCCTTATTCTTCCCAAATTTGTGATTGAAAACAGATATTACATGACGGTGTCCCTTTAAATGCTGTGTCAGTGATGGGAAGCTTATTAATTAATGGTTCTGCAAGACAGAAGCTGGCAATGAATGGGGGAGGGCAGGTGGAAGGTGTTAGGCAGCATTTAGCACCCCAGGGCAGGTGGGTGGTGGCCACCCGTGGACATCCTGCAAGAGGAATCGGCAGCGCTTGCAGCTCTCCGCTTGTGCTGTTATTTGCATTATCTGGGGRTTCCCTCGTGACCTCTAACAGTTTTTTCTTCTGGCTCTGGTGAATGACTGAGTCAGAGGAAGAATTTCTCAGGTTAGCAGCCCCCTCTGCTACTTGTCACCCCCGTCGTACGCCCACGTGCACGCCCCTGCGGTCGCGGAATCAAGAGAGCAATGGGAAAGTGCACCTGGAAGCTTCTCAGAGGGTCAAAGCCGTGGAAAAAGCTCATAAAACACCTCCCTGAAGCCTGTCTCTTGCGAGAGGCTGTGTGTAACCTCCATCCTCACCCTCCGTCAGATGGCTCATACCGGGGGAAGGCTACAGCTACAGAAACGCTCTCGCCGTCAGCAGCCCCGTGCTGGTGGGGAGCAGACAGCTCTTKCTCTGTATTTAGATTTTGCAGGTTCAGCGGTAATTATTTCTTCTAACTGCAAGCCACTGAGAAGTGAAGTAGCGCTCTGAAGCCAATAAAAGGAGACCGCTGCCGGCGCGATTAGCCTGTTGTTCTGACCTCCTCCTTCAGCGATAACTTTCGTTAATTAAAATTTGAATTGCTCAGCTTAGTGCGAGGAGAGCTGCCCCTGCCTTCCTCCCCTCTCCCTCCCTGCCGCGTGCGTGCACCCACCCACCCACCCAGCAAATTTAATGACTTTTCTGATTGCAAAATAATTGCGCTCAGCGCTGGTGGGTTCTGTTACGGTGTTTTGACGCAGGGATATGGGCCTTCACCTTTAGGGATATTTGGCTCCTTCCTCTTTCCGCATCTAAAACGTTTGTCTTGTGTTGTTTTTGTCCTTAGGAAGCAAATCCCTTCGAAAGACATCGGGAATGGTTCAAAGCAGAGGACCATGGACGGGACAGCGCTCTGACACTGTGTCATTTTTATCTTCCTCCGCAGGCTCTCGGCAAATAACCTTTCAATTGCCAGGGCAATAAAAAATGTCAAGGGTGATTGAAGATGTGGCAGCTGGCGCATAGATCTCAATGCAGTCAAGWCCTTCAGATTTTCCTCGCTCCCCCTGGGAGAGACTCCCCCAATATTCGTTATCGGTCTCCACGGTCGCTGCCTGAGCRAGCTGAGGGTGTCGAGCACCCGGCAGGATTCGGTGCAAATTCGGCACATCTCTCCGAGCTTCGTATTCTCTTCGATCTGAACCGTGTCCRTCCCTGCAGTGCTGCGTGTCCTGCCTGCGGGCTGAGCTGGGGAGCGTGTGGTCCTTATGCAGTGCCTCAAATATTTGTTACATCTGGTATGTTTTCTATGCAAAATGTTTTTTTAAGAAATAAGGGTTTTTTAAACAGACTAAAAATTTTTACTGGGGCATCTGGTTTTGCAAATATTTGAAAAAGTTGAAATTTTTTCATTCTTGGCAGTAAAAATAACCCAGCTTCTTGCCCACTACAATCAAAAACTATTGAACAAATGTTAAAGCAGATCATTTGGGGGGTTTATATAGCTATTTTTATGGTACTGAATGAACAGAAGATACTTTTCTCATTAGAACTGGTTCAGTATCCTAAATTATAGTTGCCGATTTCTTGGCTCATGTAGAGCTATGTGATTTACACCAGTTGAGAATTTGTCACAAAGTTTCAAGCAACCTTTGAAAACGTGAACCAGAAGAAGAGGAGCTTTTGTTTTCCTCCTGAGATATTCATATTCTTCTTGAAGACTACGCCCGGATTCACTCCAGTGCTATTTTTAACCACAAGACTTCAACCAGTCCCCCCCAGGACACAGGTAGCTGAAGCGGGGAGTAGCTCGAAGGTTCCCCGAGCAAATTGAAGGGATCTGAGGGAATTCAACCCCAGCGATGGGGGTGAGCCCGGCCACCGCAGCTGCTTCAAGCTTTTCCCAGTTATTGCTTCCTGGGAATGACCAGAAGGTCACAGGATCTGGCTTATTTGCGTGTCGCTTTCTGACCTACTGAACTGTGATTTTTTTAAATATTTTTATTTTTTTTCATGCCTGTTGCACTTGAATATAGTTTTGACAGAAGCCGAAAGAAACCCCCCTGGGGCGGAGGGAGGAATTGGACCTACATCTCTCACATCCCAGCTGAGTGCCCTGATGCCTGTGTATGGTACAGAAGGATAACACAAATGCTTTTTTTATATTAAAAAAAAAAAGGGAGGGGCGGAATAGGAATGAAAAAAAAAAAAGGCAGCATTTTATCTGAAAATGATCCTGTACCTGTGTGTTAGAAAACCCTCTGCATGTGATAGCTCCCGGTGCCCAGGTGGCAAACCATCTTGGGAAACTTCAAATCCAGCTGAAAGACAATCTTGCACACCAAAACCAGATGGGCTTTCAGCTTATTGTACAGCTGGGCAAGTCTTGATGCCGGCAGGAGGAAGGTGGCAGGAATAAGGATCAAGGGATGGGGCTGGGAGAGCCCCGCAGCGACAGCTCGTGCCTAGCCTTGCTTGTGGCCATCGTAGAATCATAGAATCATTAAGGTTGGAAAAGACCTTTAAGATCATTGAGTCCAACCGTCAGCCAGCACCCATGCCCACTAAACTATGTCCTGAAGTACCATATCCACACGTTTTTTGAATGTCTCCAGTGTTGGTGACTCCACCACTACGTCATCACAGTCACCATAGTTGGGGTTTGCTGATCCATAAAATCTGGTGGAGCAGCGGCTCTGCTGAAGGGTCCATCACCCATCTGACCCAGGGTGAGATGGCTCAGGGACCTAAATGACCAGAAATCCAGCCCTGTGCAAGGAAGGGAAGGGGTTTCCGCTGGTTTAGCCGGGTGATGTGGCTGTCGGCGAGGCTGGGCTGACGGCGGTGCCGCGGGATGGTGCCGGTGGAGGATCCAGCCTGGCCCTTGGGGTCACAGGGGCCATCGCCTTGGCACAGCCGCAGCACCAAACCGCAGCCCTGGACAGTCCCGCTTTGCAGCCTGGCCTCGTGCCTGGATTGTGAAAGTGCGGTAAAGGGCAGAGATGTTGTTTTGGCCTTAATGTTTGTCCCACAGCATTTAAAAACAACAACAAAAAAATCTGGAAAAGCACACAAGGACAAAGGCCTGAGATATTTAGTTTCTTTAGATTTACTGAAGTGCTGCTGGGCTTGTCTCTGCCTGCTGCGGGTGCCAGGGTTTCTGTAACCCTCCCCGGCTCCGGTTTGCACATGTGTGCATACACGTGTGTGTAATTAGTCACATATATGACCTGCTCAGCGAAACGTTACARCATCCAGTACACACACAGCACAAGCCGGACACTTACAGATTTTGATCATTCGCTCTGACCGCCGGCAGCCCCGCGGGCTCGGAGTAGCTGACCGAGCCGCTTCCCCCACCGGCCTTGGTAATGCGTAGCTGCACTGGATCACATCTCTCCAGAAGAGAAACTCACTCTTTGCTTTGAAGACAGCAAGGGCTGAGGCATCCGCCGCATTCCTTCCTGACGTGTTCCAGCGGTTGGCTGCCCTCGTTCAAAACCAGATGTCTCCTCTCCGATTTGAACGCTGCTGACTTCGAATTCCTGCCATTAGACCTTCTTCTGCCTGTTCCTGAGGGAGGTGAAGAGCCATGGGTTATCAGATATCCAGGCTGCCGCTACCACCCAACGAAGCACGCACCTCAGGTGTCCTAAACCAGCTTTCTCTCCCTCGGTGTTACTAAAGCAGAGCTATCGGGGTCAGAAAGATCAATGACATCGTAAAACACTTCAAGTGTATTCCTTTGCTTTATGTCTTGGCTGTGATGGCCATTTAGTGGAAGCAAGGCTTTAATGTGCACAGCCCTGGTCTGGTTTTCCCATTGCTGACTCTTCTTTGACCTACCTGCTTGGTAAAATGATGTGGTTCTGTCCTTAGTTCTTTCCTCCTCTTAGAAAGTGATAAATCTGTTAGAACGTGAATTTTCTTTTTTTTTTTTCCCCTGCTTTTTTTTATTTATTGCTTTATAGCTTGCCATAAATATTCCATAGTATCATCTTACGACGATGCTGGTTGAGGCTAAGGGGTTGATCCAGTTTCTGGCTGAGCAATGGACGTTACTTCCACAAGAAGTTCCCGGCGGGGCACGGGGAAGGCAATGGACAGCCTGACCGCCGGTGCAGGTGAAGCCGGTGTGTGAGTCCTCACAAAAAAGAAACTAGGGATTTTCTTCTTATCGATAGTTTAAAGGTCAAGCTTGTTTTTGTTTCTCAGCTGCACATACAGAACAATTTAGCTTTTCTCTGTGGCGCTGTCCTTCCACCTCCTTCCCCTGTAGATTTTGCTCTTAATTTAATTTGTTTGCAGCCCCACCTTTGGTAGCCAAGGCAGAAACACTGGCAGGACAGCGTCTGAGACCAGAAAATTTCCCAGAGGGGTCTGATCCTGCAAAACGCTGGGGCTTTGCTTTCGGGATTGAATGTTGGGCTCTTCTAAATGGAGGCGGCACCTGGTCTCAGCTCATTTTAAGCAAGATTGGCATTTTCTGAAGCAATTTAGGAAGATTGAAAGGAGGTGAAGTTGTGTCCATAGAGCCAATGGAAGTACTYGTGCTCTCTCCCAGCCCCATAAGTACATCCCTGTAATTCAGAGGCGTAGCGCGTGCTCATTTACAGAATATGTGCTACAGAAGAATTATCACTCGTCAGAGGAGATATGTGCTTAATGCAAAAAAGAGCCCAAGATTGCAAAGCTGCTCTGTGCAGCCCATAGCTGAAGCATGTTGTGATACCCCTGGGTAAAGATCAAACTAGAAAGGACTTACCGACATCTGATTCTCCTCAATTTTACTTGGATCCAAATCTAGCAAAAGGGCATTTTTATGTCTGGTCACAGTCCAAAAAGATATAGCAAAATCACCTGGAGTTACAAATGTGTTGCAGAACCTGTCCCTAATCACATTAAGAGCTCTAAACTGTAAGGCTCAATTGTTTGCCAAATGAAATATTCTCCTCCGGTATTTGCAGAAAGGAATTACAGTCTGTGAGTAATGTTTTTCATTTGGTATCGAAGTACGGTTTCTGTTTTATGGACCCAATCCTGAGCTTGGGGAAGGAGTCATTAAAAAGGCTTTGTTTTGTTGGGGAATAAGGGCAAGGTTACTCCGTCTTCACATCCACCTTGGGACTGGGATCCACGGACTTGGGGGATGACCCACCAGTTGTCCCCATGGGGCTGGCGCTACCTGCTTTGCGTGGAGCCGTGGTGTTGGTGACACCCAAAGGCAGCGGGTCTCAGACAACGTATTTTGGGCTCTCGGTTTCCAGCCAGGCTTTTGAGCCCTTGAGGTTCACGATGCCAAGCTTTCTTCTGCAGTTCTGGGAGAAATGGTGGTTGTTGTTGGATTTGAGGTTGTGCTTAAAAGGACGGGAAGGCCACGTAATCACAGAACTCTGGTCTCCAGAGCTTAAACGACAGCCCTAAGTTTGCGAGGCTCGCTGCAGAAATGTCTGGCAGCTGCCCGGGGTGCGCTGGTGTCCCTCCGGCTGCTTCGACGTGTCATGGTGACCATTGGACTTCTGCTCCAAGCTTCAAATGCCCCTAGCCCTTTTTTTTTTGGCCCACTCTGATAGTAGCAACCGTTGGCCACCAGCTGTAGACCCTGGCCTGCTGGCCGCCCACGATTCGGGCACGAACTCCTGGGCTCGCTATCCCCTAATCATCTGATGAATCAGGTGACGTGGGGCTCTTGCAGCGAGTAGGAGGAGGGGAACAGTGAAATCCAAGAGAGCAAAATACTCAAAGCACCAAGTCAATTGCTGAGAGGAGAAGCAAGGTGAGGTGGCTTAGAGAGCTCCGGTCTCCCTGCCGTCGTGGATGCACCTCGCCCAGACGTCGTGAGCATAAGCCCGGAGCTGGGAGAGCTGAGCCAGCTCCGGGGGCAGCGGCGAGACGCGGTTTGCTTAAACCAGCGCTGCCGCTGAGCGAGCGGCCCATCACGCTGCACTTAATTATTTACACTGAAACGCCGAGAGTCGCCCCGCGTCCCATGGGAAGGAGAACCCAAACTGGCTTTATACCACCTCCTATTTTAAGCTAGGGGCAGGAGGGGTGGGGGAAGCACCGTAATCCCTTGGGAAGAGCCGAGGACTCCCTCCCGGGCTGCCCGGCCTGCCCCCAGCGTGTCCCCTCCTCGTCCCAGGGGAGGAAGCGCGGGGTCGGGTTAGCAGCCGTGCCCTGGGGATTTTGGCCTGACTTCTCGCAGTGTCTTAATATGCCCCAGCTGGCAGCAATAATTGGAGAGTTATTAAATAACTGTCTGCAGTGACATACAATCTGCAGAGCACTGTACCAATTATTTTTCATTTGCTTCCCTCTATCTCAACATGTCTCTATCTACCCACCCTACCCTGCCGCGCTTCCCTTGAACAATWTACTGTGGTGATTGTAGGGCAGGGAGATCTTCTGCAACAAAGAAATTACTTTATTTTCTGCCATGGTTAATGCCCCAATTTAATGAGTCCCTCATATCATTCTCACCACCCTAAATTAAAGGGTAGTCCGTGCAATTAAACTGTTTAGGTTTCAGAATGCCCCTCTCACAGTTGTCTGCAAAATGGGCTGAAATRCAGCTGCTACTAATATTCCTCGTATTAAAACTGGCAAAGGAAAAACCGCTTTCATCTCTTTATTTTTAGTAGTGTGCCTTTACTTTCAATTAAACTAATTATTTGCACCATCTTGTTCCTGATCATTGTCCCATGAGATTCTCCTAGCCAGGAAATATTTTGTGCAATACATAACTGTAGATGCTTAGACCTTAATGTTTGTGTCTTTCAGGAATGAGGAGAGCTGGGATCTGCAGACAAATCTTAGCCTAATTTACACCAGTATTAATCCAGAGTAAAGCTGTAGTTTGCAATGGATTTACTCTAGATTAAGCTTTGTTAGATTAGAATTTGCGCTTTTTCTTTTCTTTTTTTTTCTTTTTTCCCCCCCCAGATATAAGCTTAATGAGGAAAAAGAAGTTCCCCAAAACCCTTCTCCCCAAATCTCTTTGCATCTGGAGCCTATTGCTGTATTACCAAGGCTCAGATAATAACCTGCATTAACAGGGCATTCTCCAGGACCCCCCGATTCTTTCCATCAGGAGTCTCTTCACCCATCCCTGACGTCCAGCTCACTCGGGGTGAAAAGCGGCTGCTCTTTAGGGAGTGGGAAGAGGTTTGTCACTGCTTGGGTTGGGAGCAGAGCGGGGACCCCCCCAGCACACAGCAGCGCTGAGCAAACGGGGGGCTCACGCCCGCAAATCCCTTCCCAAGCCCCACCTCACGCTCTGTGGGATTTTATCAGGGTAGGGGAGGTTTGGGCGCATGGAGGGGCAAAAGCAAAACACTGAAATAACAACTGAGGAATGGGAGGGAGTGACTCTGTGTTTATTTTTAGGCAAAATGTAATTACCCTCTGGATTTAGCTGAGTCAGTGGAGCTACGGATCCCAACCTTGCAACCCTTGCAGGGGTCGGGGTTCTTCTGCACCCGAAGTGCACGGGCGCATCGGCTGGGAGGTTCCCTCTTACTTGCATCGGTGTAAGCGGAAGAATCCAGCCCAGCAGCTCGTCCTCTGAAGCACTCGCACAGGTGAATGCTGTCGTGTTAGCAGGGTTGCCTCTTGCAGAAAGTGCCGTAGACTCCGGGAGTCAGAATTTCAGAATTTCTTCTTTCCTTTTGTCCCCAAAGTGTCAAAACAGAAGCATACATAAATGGCACAAGAAAGAGCTCTGTTCTGCCATTTAGCTGAGAAAGGCTCTGTGGCAATCCGAGGTATTATATTTGGGATGCATCTGCAGTGAAGTTTCTTCCTGCCCCAAACCTGTCAAGTTCCAATATTCATTTTAATGATCTCATTTTATAAATAATGGAAAGAAAAACAATACATTCAATAGAAATGAGATTAGAAATGGGAGGGGAATGAATTACAAATGCAAGAGTCTGTAGTTATTCCAAGGAAGATAAATCTCATTTTAAGCGGTCTCCAGTGAAACAGTGTCTTGTTAAGAATAAAACAAAATAAACCTGTTTTTGTTGATAAATAAAAGTGTGAGGYAGTGGCAGGGAGTGTTTTCTAACACTTGTTGGTTGTCATAGTATCTTGGGACTAACGATACCTGGGTTTTATTCTTGGCCCTGCCACTGTCTCTCTGCAGTAAATCATTTAACACCCTGTGCTGAAGTTGCAGCACAATCTGGAAAATCAAACTCCAGTGAACGAACGTACAAATGACATCAGTGTGTAACTCTCGGTAAAGTTGTCGCTGCCAGGCTTCTACCTCAATGGTATCATGAAGTCTGGAGTGCATAATGAATTGGAAGGTGCAAATTAGTGTCATTTCAGCAGCCCACACACAATTGCTTCAGACTATTGTGGGAAAGGCTGTCTCTGGGAGAGATATTTTAATTTGGTGCTGGATCTCGCATGGCGATGAACCTCTTATATGTCTCCCAATGTAGACATGATGCCAGTGATGGCTTGAAAAGTCATCTTTTTTTTTTTTTCTTATGTGTATTTGGTCAGATTTTCTGTCTGCACGAGTAGCAGGCAGCAGAAGAGGTGTTTGCTCTGCAGAACTCTCCCCGAGTCCTTTCTCCATCTGATCSTCAAGCTGTAGTGAGGAAGGACCATATCAGGGATTGGTAAGAGGGACTGAGCTGCAAACACCCACCAGCTCAGCAGCGTGGTAACACCACCACGGTTGCTCTGACCTAATCGAAAACAGGTTGGCCTTTTCTGTCCCGCACCTATATGACTAGGAGGGAAGCGCTGGCATGAGCCGTAACGGGATGTTACACTACATTAGAAAGAATGTACACCCGAGAGCTGGCACGTAACGAGACGGGGTACGTAGAGCTGCACGAAACCACGCCGCAATCCACAGCCACGTGGGCTGGAGATGGAAAGTGGCCGATCCTCCTAGCTGGGGAGCTAATGATTCCCTTCAGGATTGCATCATTAGATTCAAACTGAGTCATTATGAGGCGATTTGGGAAAACGAGTCAGAATTCATTACTGAGGAAACACGCTGGAGCTGTTGCAAGAGCCTCCTGTGGGGTAGGTGCTCAGAGGCACGGCCAGCACCTCGCTCCCGGGGCCACGAGCGGCTCTTCCCTCGGTGGCAGGAGCCAAGATCCATGCCCAACGTGGGCTGGCAGGATTCTCCTCTTACACCACCCACGGCTGCTTTCTGCTTGCCTCCCACCATCTGCTTTCCCCAAGACACCCGTTGCAAGAATAAACAAACCCTAGGGCAGAGCCGCTGAAATCATAAAATTTGCACCCGCGCAATCCTGGGACAAAGCATCAACCTCTGTCAGCGCTTATGGCATCCTATCCTCTGGTGGTCTGGCTGCTCACAGCCCCCTTGCTCTGGCCAGACGGTGAGATGTTTGCCTGTCACGCTCGCTGTCTGCTGCTGCTGGTGCCTCTGCCAGGTGGGCACGACCTTGCACGGCTCTTTGCAGGGTGGATCTCTTCTGCCATCAGGAAAAGCRTGTTCGGCAGGCATGGCGGAGGGGCTGGAAAGGGGTTACCTGCCAGCTGCCAGCCGTTTTGTAGTGGTTTCAGCATTTATCTTGGAAACCCAACAAAACYGCATGGCTGGTATCATTGGCATTTGGGCTACAACTCTTTTTGCAAAGCCACCGCTGAGCCACAGGAGGATTTCTACCCCAAGGCTGCAAAGTGTTGGCTTCAAAATGCTAAGTGGGGACAGCAACATCCTCGATGAGGGCAGAGAACATGGTGCGAAGGATGGCCAAAGGTTTCAGAGAGTGGCAAGAGAAAAGGAGCTTGGGGAACAATCCAAGGCTTGACTGTATGTTGGCAGAAAGACCAATACCGACACACTTATCTGATCATCAGTAAGCAGAGATCAATTATTCAGGAAGYTTAAACACGTACCAGGAGTGCATATTAACATCAGCCTGATGACTAAGAAAACAAGGGTATGGGTACAGACCAGGGGTGGATGGTTACAGRCCCGTTACTTGCCTCTGCAGAAAGGTTTTATCCCAAAATAATTGCTGTGAGAGACCAAGCTGTGGCCACTGAAGATGAGCTGGGGTCTTTGTTAATGTGTTTATAAAGATGTGAGGCCTGAGTGTTTACTGAAAAAGAAGAAACTGATGTCTTTGCAAACAAAATAAGCAAATGTTTGCCTAGTGAGGGAGAAAAAATAATTCAGAAATACATTGAATAATGGGGAAATCCCTCAAGAATCAAATACGGTGAAGRCAGTGAAACCCCAGTGAGGTGAGCCAGCCGGTGGGTAGTGAAAACAAYAGAGGACAGATCCGCTGAGCATCTCCCATGAGTCATTTTCTAGGGAGCTCCAGGCCACGGCTGCCTGAAGAGATGACGGAAGGCTGATCCCAGGTAAAGCCTCTGCCATCTCCGCGTGACTCACCAGGAACGAGGAGGTTTAAAGGAACAGAGGAAGGTACAGGGTGAAGAAGAGGATTTCAAACACAGGGCTCGAGGCATCGCAACCCTCATTACTACTGCCCCACACGGTCCTTACCATAGGACTGGTAACAGAAAAGGCTTTGCATGTCCTCGCAGCTGCATCTGCCCGTGATGCCAAAGCCACAGGTGACAGCCTGGGACACTGGGGTGGCAGTCCGCCCTCTGCCCAGTGCCTGCAGGCTCAGGACTGGCCGTACTGGGTCGAGCCTTTGAAGCTAGTGCCACAAAATCAGGTCGCCTTTGTGAATCAGAGGTTGCACCTCAGAGAGGTGTTTTTCTCCCCAAACTCCTAGCAAAAAGCAGCAGCTCCCRGTAGGGTCTGCTGTGAGGGAGAAACTCGGTAAAAACTGGGTGAATTCGGGGATAAAGGGTTTCCTTTGCTTCCTCAGCAAACAATGTCTTACTACAAATGACTGCATACCCCCAGCCTTGTTCTGTCCTGGGTGATGCTTAAACTGTCAATAATCATAAGGCTGCTGTCACAGTGCTGCTCAATGGGGTTGACAGATTATATCTCTAAAGTCTCTTTATTGGACCTTGTTCCCAGAAAAGCTTGCAAATTGCTCTGATCTTACCAGACAAAGGCGTTGCTCACTCTCGGAGTCCTTGGATATCCTACACAATAAGGCAGGAATTGGTGAGAATTACCTGAGATAAAATATCCCTTACAACATCAAAGTTCCTGATCTCTTAGCTGTCAGCTGCAGGTATGTGAAAGTCCTGACAGGCTGAAGATAGAAGGAAGAGATAAAGCAAAAGAGAAGGCGGGGGGGAAATGGAGAAATTATCTGAATGAAACGTTATATCATTGGATTTGGCACAAAGATTTCAGTGCAACGGGTCTATAGGGCTAGCCGGGGYGTGAGCGAGGCATGGGGCTTTCGCCTTTTGAAACAAGTAAGCAGCAGCTGATACCAGGCAGCCAAGGACAGATCCTGAACTTCGTTACACCAACGGATAAAGGAAGAAGGAATAACAGAGATCAGGATACGGCTAAATCATGGTTGTACAACCCCCCCATCTTCCCCATCTCCATACTCTCARCTCTTGGTTGGTTTTTCCTGGAAAGGTGGCTGAAGCGGGGCAGTTACCGAGGGGGAATGCTGGTCTAACACAAGACACCATCCTTTTGCCATCTTTGCTCTGTACATTTAATACTAAGGCTCCCTGCRGAGGGTTGACCTCCCTGGGCTGTTCGCAGTGCCTATGGCAGGAGAGCTGGGGTCGGACTTTTACCGAGTGCAGCCCAACCTGGCTTAGTAATCTGATTGCAAAAGCCCAGGTTTTTGGCAGTAAAACCACAGGTAAGTCTGAAATCATTTCACTGAAACAGATTCAAAGGGGTTGAGCTGAAACGAGGTCGGGGTTRTTCATTTAAAATCCTGGCCTTTCACGCTGCAAAGACTGGACAGACCTTCCCTCTGCCCACTACTCCCGCACACCTAACCCTCCTCCCAGGACTATGTTTTAGAGCAGATCAAATACTTTTAGGTTCTTAGAAAGGACTGGTTTTTTGGCAAATGCACAAAATACTTCTCTCAAATGACATAAATATTGTATGTTATTTGCTGCCTTGCCAAAATGCAAACATACACATGCACTAACTAAGCAACATTCTTTAAAAGTTAAGATCATTGCTTAGAAAGAAATATATAGCATTTTATAAATCCAAATTGATCACGCACTGCGTGTGTTGAAAATATGTACAAAAATGGGACCCCAAAACTCCATTAAACCACTTCTGAGACAATACATCACTGCACCTTTATATTACACAGAGGGGTTTAACAGCCCTTCTCCAGGAAAATATTTTACTAGGTAACAAAAAAAAAAAAGTTATTGAAAACACATATATTTGATACTTTTGGCAATTCATTTTACTACTTGCATTTCCAATTCATTGGTATAGTTCATGGAAAAAAATATTTTCGCTGTTGGGTCATGTTATTATTTCTCTTATTTTTTTTCTACTTGAAAGTCACGATACGATTTCTTTCTGCAAAACAACAAAGAAAGACAAAAGCTGCTTGCCCACTTTGGGGATCCTGTAGATGTTTTAGGGAAACAGGGTCTGCTGGAAGTGTAGAATACACACAAACATGCCTACAGGAAAYTATGGCATCTTTCTGCATTTCTGTATAACCAACGTTATATCTGAACCAGCTAAAGAAGAGCCAGGGGAARACCTAGTATGTTGAATCTTCTAAGGAACAAGAAGAAGGTATCGATTACTAGGCAATATTAAAATCTTTTAAAAATTAGATAATTTTGCATCAGATCACCCAAACTGCCCCTGGCACTCACCTGTTGCGTGACTTGGATAAATCGCTTCATCTCACCCTCTGGCACTCCTCTCGTCTGGTGTGAACGCACTTCTCCAGGTGAAAGCCTGGCTTAAATTTGGCCTGCCCACAAACCATCCCAGAAAAGGACAAAGGAAGGGAGAGGAGGAGATAAGCTCTTCCTAAATCAGACTAACAGCACATCCACACTACAAACATAACTCAGGCTCAGGTTCAAGTCTGCTACATCCTTTTCCTGTCTAGAGGATGACTTTTCACCCAAAGCTGCTTGTGCTTTAAGCCCATTTTAGCTGACCATCATGGAAATGTGGACATGTGCTGGGCTTTTTCTTTTCCTTGGGCAGGTAACACACCCATTTTGAAACAAACCTAAACCATAGGCATCACCCTTCAGTGCCTGCCTGCGATCCATCCTCCCATCTCCCTCCCCACCTGCCTCTTTCCTTCACATATCTCCAAGAAGACTTTGATGGAGAGGCTCCGTTTACCATTTACTAATGCGCAAAGAACCAAGTAACATATGCCCTTGAAGCACTGGTGACATGCAGACCTGGTGACAGCAGAAGCATAGAGCCACTTCGCAGGCTGTGGCTCCCCAGGGCGGTCTCTGATTCCTGAACCCAAATGCTGGTCATCTATGAAGACCAACACTGAACATCCACACAAGGATTTCTGCTTATTTAACCAAACTTGTCCTGGACCATGTGTGTGCTTACTTCTGAAGAGCTTACTTCTTACAACACTACGGGTAAGTCTAACCTTTGCTTTGAGAGAGGTACTGTAAGTACCCACGAGCATGATGTGTCCTTGTTCGTCTGGAGAACGGTGATTTTCCATTTTAATTGCTTCCTGTATGACACATTTTGTCAGGTCCCAGCTTCCTGCCAGTTGATCTCCTCACTGCATTTGTTTCCTGCTGTGCATGTAATTATGGCCATGAAAGTCCATCAGCAAAAGTGCAATCAATTTGAAAGATTAACGAATCTCACGCTTTCCCTCTCTCCTCCCTCCAAAATTAGAAAGCCCACTCTGCAGTTTCCAGCACACATCTATCATTACACACTCCTGGGTCTCAGGTAAATTAGCAACCTGATTCTTTTCCCTGCTGTCACTTAGAAGAAAAGGGCTTCTTATTTGCCATCCAAGGAAAAGTACAGTAAACCTAGAACTAGATAAAAGGGAAGTAATCAAATATATTTAACTGTACTCGGCCAAATCCCATTATTTGTATAGATGTTAGCTGGTGCATTTGACGAATGAGGCTAGCCTTGTCTCTAATAGGAAATAGTGCTGCTTGATTGAAAAGCGCAATTTCTGAGCTGGTGTTCTTCTACTTACTTAAAATGAGAAGTTCAGCTTTATATATACTTATATATATATCTGAATTGCCATGGCGAGCTTGGCAGATATTAAAAAAAAAAGTTACATGTCCTTGCCCTTCCACTAAGCATGTGCATTTGGGGTGAACACAGAATCCCTCTGTTTTTCTTTCATAGACGGCAAATGCCTCCTCAGCGTAGGTATTTTCCTTGGATTGTCCTTCTCACTTCTACCTGAAGGAATTGGGGAGAATAATTTTAAATAAGTCACCTCCTACATATCAGAGGGCACCACCTCCCCACTGTTGTGGAAAAGAACAGCTTATGGGGTATAGGGAAAATGTAGGGGCAGACTGAGCAGCCACAATAAAGGAACATGCTGGGAGTATCTCATGGAGATAATAACCATGGTGAGGGTTGTAGGAGAACACAGAAAACCTTCAGCTGGTGCTAGGACCACAGGTTTCGAAAATGTATGGACAACATCAGGGCAGTGCTTATAGGAGGGGTGCTCCTTCCCTTGGCAGCTGGCTGTGTGGGAARGGAAGAATGCGCCACCTCTAGACGGCTGCGGTCGATGGTCGCATGCACAAGTACCTTCCTCTTCAGAAAGCCCTCCAGTGCCAAACCACACAGAGAACACGGATCAAGGCTAATCTAATTGAGAAACAGAGCAAAACCACCTCCTTACCCTCATCCACAGGACTAAGTTATCTTTCARGTTTCCCTGTGCAAACAGTGCAGGTTTTGCTGTGACACCATTTGATTAAGATGTTCCAACGCAAGCATTGAAATTCAGGTCCACAGATGGAGGGAAGTTCTCCCCTGGAATGTGCCCATGCCAGCACACAGCTTTTCTCAGCTCTGTTTTGTGCTCAGAAGACACTGGTTTGTGTGCTAACCAGCCAGGTAAGTAACTGTGGCTCTGCAGGAAGCCCTGTTATCTTCAGGATGATGAACTAGCTCACCCTCATGTATATGGGCATAACAAGATAAGACACATTCTGGTCCCAGACTCCAGTTTTACTTTAGTCAGATGCAACATTACAACTCAATGTTGTTTCGGTACTTTGGGGAGAAGAAGGAGGGAGAGAAGAGTCCCCACAATGTTTTTTTACATGCCTGAGTCAAATTACTCTCCCTTCTGCGGGGCTTCTTCTGAAATAACAGATCTTACTGTAACCAAATATTGCCATCCAGGAAAGCCATTTTGCAACCAGCAAGGAGGCTTCTTCCTTCTCAGCAGCCGCTGAAAAGGCCCTTTGTTCTCGGGCTGAACACCTGGAGAGTGTTATCAGCAGTGGCCTCTCCGGGCCGGCGTGCTGAGCAGCTGCGATGAGACCCAGCGGCATTGGCATCGGCAGCAGCACCTGGGAGCTGCTGGCACCCAAAAACCACCCCGCCTGGGCCGTTGCATGGGCAACTTTGGGCTGTCCCCCTCTTCCATGGGGACCAGGGAAACTGGCCCACCCTGTGTTTTCTTTCTTTTCCCATCCTGAAACAAACAGCCTCACTCCAAAGGGTCTTTTAGACAACCTCAAGGAGGTGACACCTCTGTAGAGAATGGAAAACAAGCCCTGGGCATTACCGTGCCTTTCTGGAGAAACTGGTAATGTGAGTGGCGAAGGGCTGACACACAGCACCGGCATCCTGGGCACATGGTTTGAAACTACACCTCGAAGAGCACAAGGTGGAACTGTTGACTGGCATGAGGGGTAGGGCATCCACCAGAGAGGGAATTGTCTGATGTGACCCAGGACAAGACTGCACGCCAGGCYTTCTGCTGTGCGTACAGTCAGCACCACTTCTGTCTGTGTCCGTGAAAAGACAACCCACGTCCACTCAGAAACTCAAGGAAACCCAACTCATTCAACCCAGCAGGTAATTCCCCGAGGCCAGAGGGTCCTTTTCCGTACACCTGATCGTAGAACTGCACTGTAGAAACCATCATTGCCAGGCACATCAACTTCAAAAACCAAACGGTTTTCATTCTTTCCCTGCATTTTACATGATTGAAAGAAAAATCTGGCCCGGGGGAGGAAAGCTGGAGAGTCAGAAAGCAGGGGCTGTCAGGCGTAGATCTGCCGTGGGGTAACCTGGAGAGTTGCCTACACCAACTGAGTCTGTGCTGGCCCTGTGAGGATTTTACCAGTGGCCTCGGTGGAAATTGTACCTGCAACCTATGAGTTATTTAGCAGGTCCAGACCTACATGGCTTTCTCTGCCTATTGATTTTCTACTAAAGTCACAGGCCGGACAGCCCACGTCACAAAAAAAAAAAAAAAAAAAAAGGAAAATATGTCATTTTTCCTTTTTCCTTTCCTGGTAATCCAGATAAAATACTGACTCCTACAAGGGAGTCAGGCGTTGGGGGATTTCAGCAATGCCTCATCGCAGGATGCACAGCTCTGCAAAGTATTCATTCTAGAGTAGTTCTGCCAAATACTGAGAGCAAATTGCATTAATGTGAGAAGGGGCAGACCGCAGCTGAAGCTTCATCATCTGCAGTGGCAGTTCAGCGTTAATGTCACAAGTTCTCCCATACACGATGGCATCATTTCCATTTTCTTTGGACTGTGGCAGTGAAAGAACAAACATTTCAAAAGGTTCAAATGAGACCTTTGAATGCCAGCATTGAGTCCCTGTGAGGTTCAGATAAACTGACAAAATAACATCCTGCAAAAGCTTTACCTGGGACAAACCACGATTTCCCTGTTCATGTTCAGGCAGTTTGTAGCATACGGGCCACTTTAAACCTTGGTCTCTGTCCAGACACCAGTACCACTCTCCCATGACTTTATGTTTGTATCTCTTTCTAATATTCCTCCCTTTCTTCCTCGCAAAGGGAAAATTTCCAGGTCTGTTCCTTTTAACTTTGTTCGCAGTAGCACTCTTGACAGAAGGACTTAGTGTCTATTTAGTGTCTTTGCAAGGAAAACGGAGAAACTTCTCGGTTACATAAAAGTTTGTATCAAAATTCAAGAATCCGGATTAATTATAGGAGACTTGCCTTGTATCATTCAATTTGTTTGAATAGCTTTAAAGATTAAGCAGATCCAAGGCCTAACAGAACCAGGGCCAGTAAGACAATAGCTGAGATTTTCCTTTGAAACAAAATATACAGGTGGTTTCTGTGAGTTTCTGTGTCTATCTGCCCGGCTTTTTTATTTTTATGTCGTATCCAATATCACAGAACCTGGCAGAAGAAATCATATAGCAATTTGTGAAAGCTTGTTGCTGTTCTAGATATCATATAGTCTGTTCCACACCAGCAAAGACAAAACCAATGCCTTTGCTCCTCGAGTTTTCATTCAGAGGATAATGATCTCTGGTAACAAAATATTTGGCAGTAGCATTATTTAAAATGCACAGAGGAAATGTTTGTCCCTAATTCAAGGGACTGTGGTCACACAGTCTCTAGTCATTTGGTATTTACCAACGAATGCCAAAGGCTAATCTGCAAAAAGCCCAGGAACAGAGTTAAGTTTATCACACTCCATCCTTAACCCATCCCATTGTAAGGGAGAGAAAAAAGTAATTACTGAATTTCTTTGTGGCCAGAGAACTTATAAACTCTGTGTTATACCCAGCAGGCTGTAATGGCTCCTTCGGTAAATATCTAATTAAGCGGTTGGGGTGGTTTTTTTTTATTTCACCGCATACTTTTGTGTTTTAAAATCCCTTTGCATTAAACGACTTCTCGAGTTTTCCAAATTTCTCACACGCACAGAAGAGGGAAGTAAGAAAAAAAGCTGAGGGGAGATTTCGGTCGTGGGAACAGGAGTCAGAGATGGGGATTTGCAAAGGCTAAAGGCAAATCCTCCCCGAAATCTCCATCTGAAACACCGAAAACCGCAGCCACGACCTGCCTGGGACGGTTGGCTTTCTAGAGAGGGAGAAATAAAACCGGCCCGAGGGGGATGTCCGCGTTTGGGGACGGGGGGAGGGGGGGATCGCTCCCCAAAAACCAAAACCAGTTAAAACACCGCGAAGCACACGGCCTGGCGGCGGCCCGCTGGGAAAGCGACGGGTTTGCTTTTAATTGTGCAAATCCGGAACTTCGGAAGTTTTAGCGGCCCCGGCTCGGCATCCCCCCGCCCGCGGGTCCCCGCCGCCGCCCGGCACCGCCAACCCCAGCTTCTCCCCGGAGCACCCAAAAGCGCTGAGCGGTGTCAGCCGACCGCACGATCGCGACTSGCCCTGCTCGGTGATACCGCGACCGTGGTGGGGAGAAACTGYCCCGGCGGCGTGGGAGAGATGCCGAGCATCCACCCCACGCCGCTTCTCTCCTTTGGGAGAGATGCTCGGCGTCAGCGAGGACCTCGGGGAGGTGAGAAAATTGCGGATCTCCGGCCTAGAAAGCGCGGAGCCGGTGCCCGGGGAAAGCTACCTGCTCCGGGGAAGCACCTCGCTGCGAGCCGTGGGGACGGTGCCAGCCGCTGCCCACCTCGGTCCCAGCGGCCATCGCCTCCCCGCAGCATCGCTGCTCCTCCGGGCACCCCGGGGACCCCCCTACCCTCCCGGCCGAGCTTAAACCCGGCGAGATTAATCGGGTTTTTTAATCGAGCCACGTCGAGGTGCCAGGGCTGGGCTGGAMGGGGCTGAGCCCCCCCCGGGAAGGCCGGGGTCAGCCCCGCACCCTGGCCCAGCCCCGGCCGCCGAGCGCACCTGCCCCGGCCCCGGGGATGCGGGTCTCTGCCCGCGGGAACGGAGCCGGGCCGGGACGGCTCCTCCCCTGCGCCCCCAATCCCTCCTGCCCCTTCTCCCTCGTTAGGAAAGTGTTAGAAAGTTGCTGAAGTGCGAAATGAGCCTGCGAAATCTCGTTGTCCTCATTAAACTCTGACAAGGAGGGTGACAAGAAGCAGCGGAGGGGAAACAATGCGGGCAGTGTTGGGGAGAGCCCCGCGCCGGGGGCAGCCTTTGTGCCCGCCAACAAAAGCTCTTGTTTGCATGTGTTAAAGTCCATTAAACCGCGGCAGCCCCAGGTGCAAACGCCAGCCCGGAGAAGCCGCGTCACCTTCCGCGCCCGCTGAGCGCGGCGGCAGCACCGCGGCTCTGCCCTCAGACGCGGCCGGGGCTGCGAACGGGCAGCGGCCGGGGGCACGGCCCTGGCGGGGTGCGCACGCCGAGGCCCCCTTAATGAGGGCCCGGGGCTGGCTCTTCATTAACAGGCGTGCAAATGCAAGCATGCAAACCTGGGTGGGTTTCGTTCTCTTTTTTTTTTTTTTTTTTTTTGTGTGTGTTTTTTTCTTTCTTTTTTTTTTTTTTTTTTTTTTTTCTTTTTTTTTTCTTTTTTGTTCTCTTTTTTTTTTTTTTTCTGTGTGTGTGTGCCCCCAGATTCATCTGTCCCCCGCCTCGCTGTTAGTGGAAGCGAGGGCTCTGCTGCGGGAGGACGGGACACAATGTCGCCTATTGTGCTGCTCAACCCCTCGCCGGAGGGGACATGGATGGGACCCCGCGGCCCCCGGGGTTGCAGATGCGGACCTGGTGCGAAAGAGCCCGGCAGACATGTGCCGTGGTTTGGTTTGCCGTGGTTCCGCTGTGGCTCGTCAAGGTACGTTGTCAGGTTGTGTAATCAACAAATCCTTATAGAAAGTACCCCCAAGGTTAGGAGGACAGCAGTTTTCCGACTCCGGGTTCAAACAGCAGAATTCAACCCAAAAGGTGCAAAAGAGAGGGACTGTGCAAAGGCTAACCACAAAAAAAGCCTTGCACAGGTCAAAGCCTTTGTAAAAACAACCTCGCCACAGTGTTAGCGTTTCGTATGACTGGCACGGCGCTTTGTCCAAGAAAAAGTATTTCCAGGTTCTGTTGCAACAAGTCCACATCACTTTATCCCCAGTGGGTTTGCCTGGGATCTGCCCCACGGCTATTTTAAAATGTGCTGTTAATAACAATTCATTACAGTTGATAGAACTGGGAGACTTGCCTTTTATTTTGCAATTAGACATAAAGGCTCTGATCTGGCAAATGCTATGCACTGTAAGCATGTGAGTAGTTCTGCTGAAGTCATCTGGGGCTGCTCATGTGCTTAACATTAAGCCCGTGTGAGTTTGCAGGGTCAAGGCCTGAGACGGTATCTTCTTTAAGGATATTTGCTTACCTGTTCTGTTCTGTATTTTCTAGATTCGTGACAGTGCCCTGCAAAACCATTTCTCTGGGAAGAGCTGAAGTGGCTAGAGTCAGCTAGCTGGGCACAGCTCACAAGTAGCGTTATGAAGCCAAATGATTCTTCAAACAAACAGAAAATTGTAGCAAACAAAAAAAAGGTAAACAAAAATTGCTTGCAGGAGCTTGATTGGGGAAGACGTTATGGCACTGGGTACGTTGCATTGCAAACTGTTCAGCTGTGCAAGCCTGTGTGTACTGAGGCGTTAACACAGAATTGTTGGGCATTGGGCCCAGAACAGATGTGACAATGAGCGAGAGCAAAGAGACAGGGAGGAAGGAGCGGAAGAAGAAAGCACATTTTAGGGTCCTCAATTCCTGACCACCRCTTCCAAAACCTGGGCACTGGCCACAAATGCCTCTTATCAAGAGAAAGTAGGAAGCAATACCATCTGTGGAGAAAACAAACGTATTTGTTTTTTCATTTGCCAATCCTGCAAACAATAGCTGTTTGTAGGCAAATAATCCTCAGGTCTGCATGGCTAGATCAATGGAGGGAGTGGTTCCCATCGGCTCTGCCGTGCCAGGCACACTGAATGGTTTGTAATGAAACAGGTCCTTGAACTTCTTCACAGCACAGGCACTATCTTAGTAGGTTATCGCGCACTTGCTTCTGTTCCTGTGCCCACTCTCCTCGTCTTCCAGTGCTAGGCCTGGCTGGGAGACATGAAGGCAAGAGGAAATAGAAGTTGTTTTAATATAAAAGGCCTCAAAATGTTCAGCTGTTTGTTATTTCCTTGCCACTAACTTTTCCAATTTACTTTTGGAGCCAGGCAAACTAAAGGGAAAGCCAGTCCTTGTGCACAGTCAGTTATGATATCTATGATATGCATGAAGAAAATTAATTTGATTGAGGATTTTGCTTCATGAAGTAATTACAGTGCGAAGTATAAAAAGACTGCTTTGTCTTGAGCCACCAAAGTCCTGGTTTGCATCATGAGGTCATATTTAASATTACAAATGCTTACACAAATAGCATCTCTCAGTATCTCTCATCGCTTCTCTTCACCTTTACTGACAGATTTTGTGGAGGTGGAGAGGAATGGGAAAAGAAATTTCTTCAGCCCCAGATGAGTTAAAATGGAATCTTTAAACTACAGGGCACGAGAAGGGCGATACAAATACTGGAAGAGTGCTGAGTTCATGGGGTAAGGCTGCTTCAAACTCCAAGACAGATCCAATGCCTACAACCCTTCTCCACCAATATCATTCAGCACAGCCCAAGTAAGGTTGGATTAACTTAAAACTCCCTCACGTAATACATATGATTTCCAAAGGATCTTCAGGACAGCCTGATTTTTTTTTTAAAAAGGCACCTCTCTGGATTCCAATCCTTTTGAAATTGCATGTGGCTACTTTAATAAACTGAGTAGAACTTGTCTTGGTATAAAATGGCAGACTTTTTCATTAATTTTGTGTCATTTGCAATGTCTTTCACAGCTGAAGGCAGCAGTTCAGTTATCCAGATTTCTCCTACTTGTTTTATACAGCARCTGATCAGGTTTGGCTTCAATGAACTCAGCAAAAACCTGTGTAAAAGCCAGACTTTTAAGCAGCATTAATTGCCATTAGATAGCGACATAATTGTTTAAACAGGTAAATAAGCAAATAGGTGCCTTTGCTACTAAACAGCTTCTTCCAACGGGTATCTGAGGGACTGTTTCTCCATCTTTGTATTCTCTGTGTCTAGAATAAAGAAGCCAGCCTGGTAAGAGGGGACCAGGTTGAGGGAGCTCACTAGACCCTATTTGTTTCTGGGGTCTGGAATGGTTCTTGGGATTTTGCAGCCAGAAAATATTTGGAAAAACAAAGCAAACCAAAACCAAACAAAGCAAACCAAAACCCGCTGGCAAAGCATATGTCTTGCTCCCTTCAAATGGCCAGCCCATATAAATTAAACCATCCACTACTGCTACCAGGGAGCCTGTAAAATGCCAATCATATCGCAGTTCAAAACAATCCATCCAGCTGCTAACCCATATTGTGGTGAATTTGATCAAAAGTGATGAGATTTGTGATTTTTAAGTTTGCTTAGAAAAATGAACACAAAATCCCCCTAGAAAACTACACACAGAAAACAAAGTTGCAGGAATAGTAGGTTAACAAAATCTGGCACAGAAAAATAAGAAAATTTCCAGATAAAGTCACTGGGTAGCAATGCCCAGAATGCATGCTGCCTTATCTGGGTGTTTAGGTGGGAGATCTTCAGATCCGGCTTGTTGCACAATTATAGCCACAGCTGAGCTCGGTGGGAGCTGAGCTCCGAATGCCTRTCATCTAAAGTACTCAGACTGTAGGTGACTCACATTGGGAATCCAAAATCATGAAGACCCTTTTTTTAATTCATCGCCGCCTGCCTTCTTTCCTCACTGATAATACAGGGTCAGCATCCTCTCAAAATTACTGGAAAAGGAAATGCTGTGTGTGAAACACCCAGACACTGCTGTCATGAGCACCATGGAAAAACCATACGGAAATGAATAATTTTGTGCCCAAAGCACAGTTTGAATAACAGGCAGTAAAAAGCCCTGTCACTGCACATTAAACAAGAGGAGAATAAATCATGAGGGGAGCTGCTCTCTCAGGAGCAGTAACCATYGCCAATGCGGAGTGAGGGGGATGCCTGTAGGAAAAGGGCATGGATAACTCAATTACAGCTCATCAGGATGCRCAAAACTGGGCAAATTCTGATCAGTCCTAGCTGTTGAATGCTGGAGTGTACGGCCTCAGTAGCCTTTTAGAGTATATTGTTTCACGCACGTATTTATGTTTGTGTGTGTATGTGCTTCAGGGTATATGTAAAATAAGCAGAATAAGCTTTGGCTCTGTGCCATGTTAACTACTTTACACAGCTTCGGGACTGCTGGTCAGCTTGGAGCATAGGCTAAGGTCTAGATGCAAAATATCTTTGAAATATCAACTGATCAACTTGCATAGCAGCTCTCAATGGCTACGCCACTGCTGACTGGGCAAACYACTGTCCTGTAGGTGAATATGTGTCCCACTGCCAAATCTGTCTTCATCCAYGGGGCAGGATGCCAAAGTTGTCTAGAAACATCATGGTCTCAGGTGGAGACACCTTCACTGATCCTCTGGATACAACCCCCCTGCACTCCCACGTACGACTTGTAYACAGGAGCAGAGTGTATTTGGAGGAGGAGTTACCACCAGCAATATTCCCCTCCTTATGGTTAAATGAGGTGGGGAAGTCAGAGACCTTAATTCCTGCAGAGCCCCTTGGCATCCATAGCAGACAGGGAGATGGCTACATCATAGCATGAACGTGTCCTGTGACTGCACTTGGCACAGACAGACAGACTGGCACAGAAAAGTGTGGTCAGGTCTAATTCATGGTGGCAGATTTAAGAGTGTATATGTCTGACCCCACAGAGGAAAGGCAATCTTTCTGCTGTCTGGCAGAGAAGAGCTGGTGTACTCAGTCTAGAAACTTTCTGTGAGACGCGGCTCTGCAGAGAAGCACAGCGCCAGGGAATTCACAGCTATGGCAGCCAGTGCAGCAGGTTAAGGATACATATTGCAGGCATCTCTGCAAACACTGCTGCAGCAGTAGAACATAACAGCGTGACTCAATCGTAATGTGACCGTTCATTAACCGATGCTTTTCCTCTTGCGTCTGTTTCTGACACATTTATCTACTGTTACAAACATAGGTAAAACCCTTTTTTTCAGTGCTGCTATCTGAATGGTGGCATGGCCCTCCTGGAGCATGGGAATGAATATAAAACATTTCTCACTTGTTCTGGTCGGGGCTCTGCTGTTGCTTTYAGGGCATCTCCCGCTGAGCTCACCATTCAGCAGTCTGGAGGAGCAAGTGTTTCCACCTCTGTGCATCTGATATAAGCACCAGCGAGAGAGGACACATCTCCGAGGCTGGTGGAGTTGTTCCCATTTATGGTAGGACTGGGTTTGCCCAACAAGGGACCAGTCAGTGTCCACAAAACTCTTTGACGGTGGAACGTTTTGTTACTCTTCTTGTGACGTTACTAGGGGAAATATTGCATACAGCTATGTATATYGGTTAAAGTTCATTATTTCAGCTCATTCATATGTCACTGACTCACAATTCATTCACTTCGTACTGCCTTTTAAAAGTCTTACACATCCCCAAACCCTGCATGTGGAACTTTTGCCTTAGATATATCTCACACTGCACCAACATTAACTCAAAGAAGTAATAATGCCTAAAATAATTTTTCCAGGAATGTCTTGTAAAAAATCTTCCTCATGAGGGATAAGAGACCAGGTCATTCCACATGAGACARCCCACTGGAATGACTCTTTAGACACTGCTTGTCCTGGAGCTTCTTATTCATCATTCTCCTCATCCAGATATTTTGTCCTCTAATTACAAGAGTACTTTCCACTTCAGCTGAGCRTTTCTGTGGGCAAAATACAGACAGAAATGGATAAATTCTATCGATATTGTGTCACCTCTGTAATGATTTCCTCCTCGCTCCCTGGTATTCAGACTCAAATTATTGTCTGTAGTGTTGTGATACATTATGGTAAAAACAGAAATGGCAAATTAYCAGGGTCCTAAAAAAGTTCTGTTGCCTGACCATACCACTGGCCCTAAAATGGATCAGTGGCCATATCTTTTCCAGAGGAAATAGACGGAGATGTCTTCAATCTCAGACTTTAACTTGCGCATCCTGTCAGTCACCTCATARTTTCGTTGATGACATCTAAGGATAGCTTGGATCCAAGCTCCTCTTTATTKGGACTAGGATTATGTGGGGAGTTGGTTAAGAGAGTCTTCTGGCTTTGATGGTTTTGTAGCTTTTATGGGAAATATCAACTGAACAGTTAAAAATTGACAGCTTAGAAATAAACATTCCTGCTGTTGTAATGTATCCCTTTATTTTCTGAGAATGCTCATTTGATTCTGCCRTTGCATACAGGGATATTCCCACAAATTATTTATAACCGAAGCACCTTCCCATCTGAGGAGAAAATTTCTTCTTGCAACTGCTAGGCAGGATGAGTCCTTTAGTATTGACAGTTCAACAGAAATCTGTTCAGTGATTTGTCTTGTAAAGATATGTAGGTTGTAGGGGGAAAAAAATCTTCCTTTGTGTTATTGGAAGCTCTCAGGAACCAAGCACCATCAAATAGGTTTTYACCTGGGCAGAGGACCTCCAAGAACATCCTGCAAGCTACAGGAAGTGGGGTTTGATTCATCGGTGGTACTTTCCCTTCTGAATCAGCACTAACTCTTATGCYGCTATGATATCACAGGCTCTCCTGCCTTTGGAAGCGCTGAGTGTTTTTAAGCATTCTAACAGCAAAGTGCTGACTATTGCTGGGAATTACGGATTCTGTGAAACATTTTGTAAGATAACTTCTGGCATCTTGCCACTTGTTATATGGAAAATATGTTGTATTATCTTCCATGTGTGTGTGGGTGTAAGGGTGCTCCTAGTGTCCTGGCCCCCAGCCTGCAAAGACTTACACATATTTTATTCAGAATGAAGTTAAGCAATACATAATGAACTCGTTCAGGCGCAGAGCCTAGATCTGTCACTTTAGACATGTTCCATATCCTTTAGGACTTCTTGAAAGACAGCATTTCTCGATGTTCACAGTACGCTACTATGAACACCGTGCTSGAGGTTGACTGTATGGGACACAAGTATATTGGTTATCATGGTAGGAAGTTTCTGCTGAAGGGCCTGGTCCTGCCCCGGTACGCTGAAGTCCTTTGACTGGGATAGTCAAACTGGGGTGGTCAAACTGGTCCCAGACTCATGTATGCASACAGGATGTGGCAGAGTTGCTGTCAGCCGCACATCAGACATTTGATGTAATGCTTCTTCCTTCTCTTCTTGATCAGCCATGGAAAGCCCTGCAGAGGCACTGAGTGAAGGATAGGGTGTAGCAGGTTGGGGTAAGGAGGTCGGGGCACCAGGAATAGCAGAGAAAGGCCCTTGAAGCTGGAGGTAAAGGGTGTAAAATGACAAGTGAGGGGAGAGCGTTCCAGACAGTCCACTTCCTGACACCATGCCTGGGGAGAGTGGGGGTATTCCCATGGAGACCTGTGCAAGCGTCCTCTTGTGACTGACTTCTGGGTAGGCTTCTGTGGGATGCAGAGGCAGAAGAGGGCACGTCCTCCCACACCCACCCTGGTGCCACCCTTTGGGAAAAGCCAGGGTGGCTGCTCTGCTCCCCAAAGCTGTCTGCAACAAGTCCCCTTCCTTTGCTGCCCTCACCTGGGAAGAGGCCCTGGCCGACGGCCACTTCCGAGCAGAGGGGGAGCCCTGCTGGGAACCCCGAGGGGAGCCCTGAGAGGGAACCTGAGGGGGAGCCCTGTGGGGAGCCCTGAGGGGGAACCTGAGGGGGAACCTGAGGGGAGCCCTGCAGGGAGCCCTGAGGGGCAACCCGAGGGGCAACCCGAGGGGCAACCTGAGGGGGAACCTGAGGGGTAACCTGAGGGGGAGCCCTGAGGGGAGCCCTGTGGGGGAGTCCTGTGGGGGACCTGCGGGGAGCCCCGAGGGGAGCCCCGCGGGGAGCCCCGGGGGGGCCGGCGCAGCCCGCTGGCGCCCCCCGACCCGGCGGCAGCCGCAG
>JASVER010000014.1:11548552-11732093 GCA_030449065.1 Oceanodroma leucorhoa
CAATGGGGGCGGGCGGTGGCGCCCGGCGCGCGCCGCTCTTAAGGCGGCGCCGCGGGCTGTCAGCGGCAGAGGGCAGCGGGGGCTCGACGGCGGGGCCATGGCCGCCCTCAACGGCGCCGTGGAGAACGGGCAGCCTGACAGGAAGGTGCCGCCGCTACCGCGGCCCCTGCGGAGCCTGGAGGTGAAGTACACCAAGGTGAGCTGGCGAGGGGAGGTGGGCAGCAGGCTTTGCTGCGGTGTCACCGATGCTTGGTGGAGTCAGGCTGGTGGTGAAGTATTATTTTTTTTTAATATAAAATTTTCTCCCTCACTGTCATTTTTCTTAATTTTTTTCATTCCTCCTACTGCCCTAGACAGTAGGCTTATGGGGGTGTAAGGGTGGTTGAGTGACTGGAGCAAGCAGATGACTGTGGCATTTCTAGAGGAGCTGCAGTTGCCCCAAACCCTAAAGCCCAAGAAACCAACTTTTTTTGGGGGGGGGGGGGAATTTAAAATATTTGTAGTGCTGCCCCAGGTGCCTGCGGGCACCTCTCCCTGGCTGTGTGGCAGGCCCTGGTGCCGACCAGCGGCCGGCCTGCCGTGTGAGGGCTGTGGTGCCACGCTGGCCYGTCCCCTCCCGCTCACCCCGATGGCCACCTTCCCAAGCGCCCTGTGCTCGCAAACCCGCCCCGTAAATGCTTGTAGCATCGCGTTAGTGCTCAGCGAAATTGGATTTGGATGGGGTGAGCATGGGCAGAGGTAAGAAGGGGTTTATCTGTGGGGAAGCCGCTTGCCTAGGTTGCGTTCAGCCGTCCTTGACCCATCCCCTGCGGTGGGACTGGGGCCACCCTGCAGCTCCCGAAGAGGAGTTGTGTTCATGTCTTGGTGGCTTGCTGTCCCAACAGAGCTCCTCCGTGGCCTCCCCGTGGGACAAGGAGTCAGACAGCAAGCCCACACAAACCCGTATCTCTCCATTCTCCATTGATCTTTTTAAATTACCTTTAAACGGTYGCTCCTGACCTTTCTGATTTAACTGAAGGCTCCTGAGCTTGATAACTCTGTCTCTCAGAGGTGAGGCTGGCGTTGGTGTGGAGCTGAGCACCGCTGCAGAAATCCCTRCTCCCTAACACAGCCATAGCTCTGCGATAGCCAAGTCGCTTTTTGTTCCACAACAGCCTGACCCGCTCTCTTGCGCAGTGGGGAAAATATCCCGGCTGGTTACRCTGCTAGGCAGCCTTGACTGCCATAATTTGAACTATGTGGCTGGACTAAAAGAGCTGGAGGGACTGAATGAGTGTATTAATTACTGTTATATTTCTGTATTAAGTATTAAAAAAAAAAAAAGCAGAACTTGAAGTTCATTCTCTTGCAGTGAGAAGGAGTAAACAGCGATAGCTTATCCAGTGAGGTGTTGATTTGAATTATGCATCCGAAGTACTGAAACAGATTAGCAATTAGTGATAATCACTGGACTAGATTAATTTTTAACATCCCAAATTTATCTACTTTTTTTTGTAAGATAAACTTGTCATTTAGCAGCAAATTGGATCTGCAGCTGCTGATTGCAGAATGGTGTAATGCTGCACAAACAGCTCTTTCCTGCGTCCAAAATGGACACGGCCATTAGAGTTGTTCTTAAACATCCAAACGTTCTGGTTTTTGTTATTTTTATTGTTGTGAACACTTTTAAATACTCCTTTGGGATCTGATCCTGCAGCCATGTATGTTTCAAAACACGCATTTTTTATTCTCCAGAGTTTTGCCAGAGACTCTGTGCACTAAAGGTATCAAGGTAGTCTCTCTTAAAAGTGGAAACTAATGTTAATTAAAAGCGTGAATTTGACATTTGATCTGATGCTCCCGGTGCATCTGAGAAAATAATGAGCCACAGTCAGTTTTCATAAAACTGTGAGGGGTTTTCTACAAGCTCTGAGTTTCACCAGATGTTTACAGCTGACGGCACACTTTCCTCTGCTTAGCGGAGATTTTTATTTTCAGTTCTACCAGTTACGGGGCTGGGGGAGAAGAAAAATTTTCAACAAAGATTTACTTATAGAGCAGCTTAATGCTTGTCATGGATGTGTGATGGAAGTGATCTGTCCACAATCCCGTGTCCCAAATCCTGGGTATGAATCATGAACGGCTGATACGCTGTTCTGTTTGATTTCAAGTCCTGGCACCCAAGTCTTGGGTTATGTGGTGTGATTCCCAGAATGATGCCAGCATATGTATTTAAAACAGCCTGGTCCTGTCACTCTTGTGTTTTACTATTTATTATAGGAACATCGCTTTCCCATCCCAACACTTTCACATAGAATTAATGTTGAATGCGGAGGAAAAACGGTATCCTTCCCCAATCCTTAGTTTGTGAGCACACACCTGATGCTGTAATTTTATAGTTCCTGTATCTCCCACATTTATAATATGACTTTCTTCATTAGTGAAACAAAGGAAAACTGAAGTTAAAATGTGTAAATGTTAAAATGCAGCACTTGGATAATAGAGGTAGTTTGGGAGCATTAGTGTCAAGTTAGTTAGTATTTCTAACATTGTATCTCTTCTTGTGGCTTCACTTGATAACTTTTTTGCCAGAATTTTCTTTTTCTCTGCCTGTCTGAAACAGGTGGGTCCAAAAGCGCAACTTCTATGCCAGTTACATCTCAGATGCTTTTTGCAGAAATAGTCAGGAGAAACTCCTTTCAGGAAAAAAGCTGCCCAAGGAAAGAAAACTATGACCCAAAGCAGTGGGAATTCCGAACGTAAGGGATGCAACATTAATCTYCTGGTGGTGTGTAGAGACTCATAAACAAGATTGCAAATGTGGATGACTTCCAAGTAAAAGTACTAGCTTACAGCCGCTAACAGGCTACTAATAAAGATTACTTCATCTAATCTTACTTCAAGTATATTTATAAAATATAACACTGCCAAGTTAGATCACAGTGTGGATAAGATGCATGTTGAATCAATTAATTGTATATAGGTATTCATGTTCTGTTTACAGTGAGTAACAACACTCTAGTATTTAATGCATTTTCAGTTACGCAACACTGGGACTGTTTGTTCTTGCTCTGGAAATGTAGTATTTTGAAACACTTAAATCTTGTCACAAATGACTCCAAGTGACGTGGGAGGCTTGATCTAGCCTGTGACAAGGCATGGTGGGGTAGAACTGAGCCCATACTTACCCTTCTCCRGCCAGTGCTGGGGGGGGGCAAGTTGTGGAAGTAGCCCAGGGCAGGATACAACCAACCAAGTAATATTGTACGCTGACATTTCATTTGTAGCATGTAACAAGGGGCTCCTTTTGCCTGAACCATACGAGTTTCTCTTGGTGTCTGCTTGCTGTTCCCATGGAGATGTATTTCAAAAACTGTCTGTTTCTCATTGCCAAATTATGGTGTTATACTGTGTGGGCCCCATCCTCTTGTCTTCCTCTTGCTCAAAACTAACTGGGTGCACGAAGGCTTTTTCGTCTGTTGTCTGGCTCAGGTTCTAGTTTGGATAAATGCTGTCTGTATTGCAAACAATCTCCCCGGGAGAGAGACTGAACACGCTTGACCCTGCCATCAATGGAAATTGAAGAGCCTCGGGACCTTTGAGGAGTACTTGTGGTTTTTTGCATTGTCTACATAGTTGTTTTTTTTCTTTCTCCTCCCCATCCCACTCCCCTTGTTCTCTCTTCAGATATTTATTAACAATGAATGGCATGAGTCTACAAGTGGAAAGACGTTCCCCACCTACAACCCTTCAACGCTGAAGAAAATTTGTGACATTGAGGAAGGAGACAAGGTAAGTGTTGTTGGAAAGGCAGTGCGAAAGACAGTTTCCAAGGGACTTCCTCTTGCAGGGAAGCACACAGAGGAAAAGCTGGCTTTTAATGACAATGAACATCTGGCCAGACTGTGAGCTGGAGGTCTGGGACACTAGATGTGCTGCTCAAGAATGACGCAGGGTGGGTGGGATCAATCCTGTCCAACTTGGCAGAGTCACTTTCCCTGGTAGGAACTGCCTGCCGAACGCTGTCAGAGGAATCAAATTCAGCATCGTTCTAGTGTTATAGACTGGAAGGAGGCAGCCAGTCTGAGGAAATAGCAATGATGGTGTATGCGCATCCCTGACAGAACCTGGGCCTTGTGTTTGGRGTGGTTTATACGCAAGCTGCATGGCAACCTGTTGGAGACACTGAACTGAAACTTGCCCTTTTTTAAACACAATCAACAAGTAACCTGAGTGCTTGGGGGAATTTAAGCTCAGTCATGCAAACACTGTCCACTTTCTGCTAGAGATGTGGTGCTGCTTTTCCAACTGGTATCATGGGTTCTGGCCTCCTGCACAAATGTGGCAACTCCCAGTTAAAACCAAACCAGTATCTCTCAAGARCTTTAGCAGTCCCTGGCCCTGGTGTGCTGCAGAGTAATCTGGGACATAACTTCTTGGGTTTGGTAACAGTCTGAGGTGAGGAACAATCAGATGTGACACTTTTTGTCCAAAACAGCTCATCACGTATGGCCCAACTGGCCTGATCTATGGGGAAGAGCTGGCCCAAGAGCTGGCTTTTTGCAGTATGTCATGGGAAGGTGATTCACAGCTTCTCTGCTCTACCAGGGCTTTGGCTGCTCATTGCTGGTGGCAGTAAGTGAYGGATAGTGTGGGCACTTCTGCCTGTACTGTGGTATCTTTTTCTTGGTATTTAAGCTTGTCCAACACTTGTGAGGCCCAGTGCCTGGTTTCCAGCCRGGTAGCTGCCTTGGGGATCCTTTCCTAGTAGGAGTGATACTAGTGGAACAGGGGCTCAACTAGTGTTTTCTGGTATTACACTGTGTAGACTATAGAGCCTGACCCTTCCGGAGATGGGAGCAAACTTGCTTGCCAATAGAAATCTCCAACCTGTATGCAAATAGCGTGTAAGGTAGCCGTTATTTTTGGACGGCGCTAAAGCAGCCTCTGTTAAGACCTGGTGCCATGGGGGATCTGTGCATCCATGGGGCAATTTACAGACTGAGGCAGAACCGAACATTATGTGTAATTCCTTTATACTGACTGGGAAGGACACAACTGTGTTTAATTGCAGTGGCATGTAAACAGAGTTGAAGCTGACTCTGATGCAACTGTATTTTGCTGGGCAGAAACCATGACGTTGCTGTTGTTCCCTGAGCTAAGTGTCTCCTCAAGCAGTTATAGAGCATTACATGAGTATTTGAAGCCTACTTCTTAATGACTTGGTTRAAGAAAATTGTTATGCAGATCTAAAAGGCCAGTTTTGCAGCTTGCCTCCTTGAGACTTGTCCCTCCCTGAATTCAAGGACAACTTTCAGCTTCTAGCTYGCAGGAGAGTCACTGTAAACCTTTCCTTGGGGCCAGTCAGTGGAGCCCTCTGCCCGTGGATACYCAGCATAGGTGCCCGATTCCTCAGTGCATAGAATAATTGCAGGCAAGAATGTAAGTTAGCTGTGCCTTGGGTGCCAAAAGCCTCTTCTTCCACCCCTTTACATCACACATTTTTTAATTTTTATTTTTTGCTCTAAGTTGGTTTTTGTGAGGGACTGCGTGGGATTAGACCTGGATCTGGATTAGTTAGAAGGCAGAGTCAGGGGTGAGAAACATTCCAAACTAGCTGTTTGGTTACTGGTGACACTTGACCATGTCCCACTGTCCTCTGGGCAAACTGAGTCCCCTGAGACTTCCTTTGCCTTGCTCGAACATCCCCTCCTAGGTCTGTAACTCCAGCCTGTTGGAGTTATTACAGAAAGTGGTGAGTTGTGTTTGGTGGTGCTTTCCAGTGTCTTGTCCCCACGTGCCACCATACCGGTCAGTACCACTGCGGGGGTGGCAGCTCCCRCTACTGGCTCTGGCTTCAGCTGTGCTGTGCCAGGGTTGGCTCTGCCTTYGCAGCAGCCTGGGAGCAGGACTCCACTTCCCTAGCCCTGAACATAAACCTGCCCCTCCCYGGCCACGCAGAGTGTGTTTTGCTTAGCCTGCACGTGAGGGGTGGGAATTTGGCAGCCGATATCTCAGCGATGACAATTTAGTCTGGCTCTGAAACTTGCTTTATGCTTTATGAGGCTAGGAGCAAAGGTTTTGTTGTTTGTTCTTTAGTGACAGAATTTAAGACAGAATTGCCCTTGATGGGATAGTTGGGGGATAAAGGGAAGTCTTCTGTGGAGAAAAAAAGCACTGAAAATAAAATGGCAAATGCTTCTACTGGATGCTTGGAGGCTTTTTGCCTCACAAATAACAGCTTAGTGTCCAAGTGTTTGCCAGGTTGATAATGGAGAAAGAATAACTTTTTTCATTAGACTTCTGCCCCCAGCGAATAGTGCAGCCTCAGAACTTCCACCCTGTCTTGGTGTTACCACGTAAAGACAAAAATACTTGTGCCATTGTGATTTCTCTGGTGCTGTCAATAACGCTTGAAGACAGGCTTTTTTCTTCTAGCAGCTTGCTAACATCCATCAAGGGCAGGGGGAAAGGTGTTCCTTCCTCAAAGGAGTGCCCAGCTTGGCTGGCTGCCACAGAGCCTGGGCAGCAGGTCCACAGCTGTGACTGTCGAGCAGACTTGACGCTGTGGAGTGTCTGTCGTGATCATTTCTAAGCAATTCACTCTCCCATGTGGATCTTTGAAGGGTTGTAAGAGGGTTTTGTTCACAGTCATCCTGCCCCTCTCAGATTGCAGTGGCAGGCTGAGGTAAGAGGCTGCAGGAATATTATTCCCTACGGCAGACTTGCAATGCCCTCGATAATGGTTTTGGATGCTTTGGGCTGTTAAGATGCTGTTTGTAGCAGTAGGTAGTTTGGCTCAAAAGTTAGAGCAATGCAATTTGTAGACTGTTTGCAGAGGGTTTGCAGGGGAGCAGGTCAGCTCTGAACCTCTTCTAACTGAGAAACTGTGGCATGCTCCTGCCTTTCCAAAGAAGAGCACAGTGGAGGCTTTTCAAAGAAGTTAGTAAATGAAGTCAAGAAGGACAGTCTCCACTGGGTGTGCTCCATGCCTGGCATGTCTCCTTACCAGCCAAACCAAAGCAGTGTTGTGCACACTGAGCCTGAAGCAGAGCAAGGCTTTTTTTGCAGGTGTTTTCCCTACTCACAGAGCCAGTGGTGTGATGGTCTCCACCACGCTCTGCAGCCTGCTGCTGAGGCAGGAGGGAGGAAGAAAGGGCAGGATAGAAATGGAGCAGCGATGAGCAGGACTTGAGGTAGAGGAGGAAGGTGGAGGAGGTAGCTTAGAACAAAGAACAGTGTGAGTTTGTTCAGGGGAAGATGGTATGCGGTTGTGTAACTGGGGGCTGTATCATAATGCAAACATCCAGGGTGGGTATGAAGGTTTGCAGGCATTTCTCAAYGCTGCACTGCTTGACTTTGCAATCTTAATATTCTCTTAGCAGAGCTTTTTATGTAATACTTGGTAAATCTGCATAGATCAGAACCGAGCACCAGGATGCACAGACCTCCTCCTTGTGGTTTTGTATACCACAGTGTGTCCCTGGCACCTTGACAGTTACGAGTCTCTTTGTCACGCATTGTGCCTACCTATTGCAACATGCCTGCAATGAACATGCCATTCAGACTCCCCTAATGCCTAGTCATAACAGGATGGATTAAGAATGGCATTTCAGCCTTCCTGAAGAATTTCCTTGTTTTTGCTGGTCTCTCAGGCCTATTGAGGCTGTGCAGGCTCACGAGAACTCGCTTGGTGGTGCTACCCCTGAGGGTGTTTTGGGAAAGCCTTTTTGTTTGTGTGATAATGACTGCAGTCTCCAAGCCGCTATGTGTACCCAGCATGTCCGAGAAAAGAGACAAGAATGAAGACAACTAGTATTTGCAGGAGCTGCAGCAGGACTCAGGTGCTCCCATGTTTAGAGGATGGGGAAGATCTGGGCATGCAGTGAAGTCCTCTGCCCACACAGCCACTTCGTCCCTGTTCCTGTGAGTGCCAGGGTGGTGGTTGCCTCTCAGTACCAAGGGCATGCTGCATTGTGCCACTGCAGACCCAATGCTCTGCACATTGGTGCTCCCAGCCTGGTCACAGAAGCTAATTAACTGCTGCTAAGGGAAGACTTGTTAAACCTGACACACTTCTCATGTTTCTTTGTCTGCTTTGTCACATAAAATATTGCCTTCTTTCAGCTTGAGCCTTCATTCCGGCAGGCAGGATGGGGAGTACATAAGTGCGCAGCGGCTGGTGGTGCCTTCTGGCTTTTGTGATGTGCCAGTTTGAATCCAGATCAACTCAACTGAAGTGAACCGTTCTGAAGGCCCGTTCTGCCTGTGGGTGATGGGCCCCGGGCAGGACGTGCCTGCCTGTGCACAGTGGCTGCCTGCTACCTCTGCCTCGCCAGCACCCTTGCTTGACCAGAGCTATTCTTAACCCCYGTAACAGCACAAGTTTCCTCCAATGGTTTCCCCACCAGTGCCCTTCCAAAAGGGTGGAGTTCTTTTCCTGGCAGTATAGGTCAGTCTGTTTTAAAGCTGTGTAATCTTCTTGTAAAGAAAAGGAGCCAAATTTAGTGTAAGGTGCCATTTCAGTGGGTGATGACTTGCTGTTTTCTCCATTAACTTTTGCTTATGCTAAAAAAGCATAACATTTTTCATGGTTGAGCACCACACATCTCCCCATGAGGGGAGAATGGCCAGACCTTGTTGGATCAGTGCAGAGGCTTATTTTGTAATTGTATCCAGACAAGACTTGAGATAAGACACAAATGAGAGCAACTGGTGAAGTGCTATGAGGAACTATCAAGGCCTGAAACCCTCCCTCCTTTCCCACCCCCTTGAGCCACATATTGCGGTGAGGTGCAAGTTCTCCACCAGCTAAACTGAGGCATGGGCTGTGCCAGACATTACACAGAGCAGGATTCTGTCCAAAGCCAGGGCGAAGCATGCTTTATGTATGCTTAGGGTACAGTCTTGGCCTCGCGGATGTTGATGGCAGAGTTCCCATTGACTTTATTGGGTCGGGAGGTTGCCCTTGGCTTCACTTTTTTAAACGATGTATGTGGGGAGAAGGGAGGAGTCCAGGGCATACTGTGGCCAGAGCAAATGCATGAAGCTTCTCTGGGGGTGGTGGTGTGGGAAGAGRGGGAATTCACTGCCCACCTGAGTAGTAACTTGGGTAAACAAAGTTGGATTTGATCCAGAGCACAGTAAAGCAGTTGGGAGACGAAGAGAGAGTGGTGCTAAGTCTGTGTAGATGAAATGCCTTTGTCAACAAAACCCTTCCCATCCGGTAGAAATGTTCTGGAAGTGTGATCTAGGATCTAAGGGAGCTTTTTTAGTGTGTTAACTGTTACTGGCGTGGGTTCCAGTGGGACTGAATGGTGGGATCTGAGCTGTGGTTGTTTCCCCTGAATAAAACCATGATCTCTCTCATGGGGGACTTTCCTTCCCACACTCCTTCAGAGGAGGATGATTCATGCAGGCCAATGGCCTGTCACGCTTAGGGAAGCTGTAATGGGAACAGAATTGGGATCTTGTTTCTCCATCCTCCCCCAGTATCACTTACATCCTGTATCGGCAGGAACASGATTCTCGATTATTGTATAAACAAACCAGTTGCATAAAATTACCTTTGAAAGACCCTATTGGTACTCTGACCCCAAGGTTGTTTATCAGCCCAGGCCAAACTCAAAACTTACTGCAGGCTTGGGTCCAAATCCAGGAGTAAAATGGAAGTGCTTTTGTCAGACARCTTGGTTTTGGCCACCACAGCAACATCCAGGAAACAGCCTGATGGCRTTTCTGTGCCATTGTCCAGCTCTTTCCTTGTAACCTAAGGTTTTCTTGTGTGGCTGCTCTAGCCTGATGTGGATAATGCGGTGGAAGCGGCGAAGGCAGCATTCCAGAGGGGGGCTCCGTGGAGACAGATGGATGCYCTAAGCAGAGGACGACTCCTGCACAAGCTGGCTGATCTTCTCGAGCGAGACAGAGTCATCCTGGCAGTAAGTACTGTGATTGGTGAGCAGTGATAAACCAGCAACTGTTGGCTGATAACTCAGCTCCATGCCTCTGATTTTGCTGCATCCACATCTACCTAATATTCTTCTTTTCTCTCCCTTTACATGCAGGAGTTGTGGCTTATCTTCCTCTTTCTGCAGGATGATTTTAGAGGTCTTGGAAGAAGGCTGTTAGTTCTTCTAATAGTTGACTTCTCCAAAACTTTAACTAGTTATTGAAGTGGTTACAGATATTAAACTAAGAAGAAATGTTTATTGCTTTGAAAATTTCATGTCATCAATGTTCATAGCTGTCTCCCAGCTCTTATCTTAAAAAAGCAAACAAAAACCCCAAAACAATGAACAAACAAACCCAAAACAAACAACAACAACAAAAACCAAACAAAAAAATCCCCAAACCACCACAACTGACATGGTCCTTTATTACAAAAATGCAAGGCCAGTTTGACTTCTTTGCAAATTGCTTTCCCTAAAATGAGGGATGGGAAAGAGAATCTTTCTTTTGCTGGATGTCATCCAAAGTTTAAAATGTGTGTAAGTGGGAACTGTTTCCTTCCCTACTGAATGTACTGGCTCAGGAAAATCTCTTTATAGCCGTGAAGCTGTGTTAACTTGGACTTCTGCACCAAAGAACTATTGCTAATGATTTCCCATCCTGTCCTGAAAGAGTCCTTCTGGTGCAGAACAAGAAGAGTAGGACCAGAGCTAAAATGCTGCAGTTGAGAGAAGCCTTTAGACTCTATGGGCCTTGGACATCTTTCTAAATTGTGCCCACAGATCCTAGCATCTCTCAGCTTAGAGCTGCTGTCAGTCCATACCTAAGATCTTGGACCTGAGCATTCAGCAGTTTGATGCTGCACTTTAGCTCTGCTTATCTTCAGGGGAATGGCATTTGACATTTAGTGCTGTTAGAAGTGTAAGYTCCTGAGCTGATGTCCCACCAAGGTCAGTAGGACTTAACATACATGGGATGTGCTTTGGAGCCTGTACTTGCATGACTATTTCTAGCTAGGTCTCTTTCCTCAGCACAGTATCTCTTAACCACCTGACAGCTTCCAGTTTCAGCAGGACAAAACCAAAAAATCCAATTCTGAAGGCAGTTCTGGCCAGCAAATAAAAGGGGGAAAAAAAAAAAAATGTGTGTGTGCATGTGAATACACCCTTTTCATTTTCTGCTCATTTTTTGATGTGACTTCAGAGGACCCTCCTCCTTTTTGCATAACCAGGACACTCATTTCAAGCTTTTTGCTGCCCTTCTAATCTGGGAGGGCTTATTTGGCATTGTTATTTTCACTGCAGAAAGCCAGCCATAGCTGCTTTGGCTGCATGCTAAGTAATGACTTATAAAAATCAGTTGTTTTAGCAGATATTCAGAGTGGATAACAATCCTAGTCATTCCAAGGGGAATGTCTGTTCGAGTGCTGTTTGGACCCTAATGTCTGTGGAAGATGACAGGGTATGACTTCATATGTAAACAAAGATGTTTCAATCTACCAAGGGATAGTACATCCTTTATGGATGTGCTGGCCATTTACACCAATATCCCATTTAATGACCTGAGTAGAGAACAAAGCACTCACTGAGCTGATGTCCAGAACAGTGAGATGGACACGGGCTGAGACTGGACTTCATTTAGAGCTGCTCRGCATCAGTACTGCTTTCGTGAAGCAACTTCTCCCTTGCCTTAATCTCAGCGCGTATCTGAGCCCAAAGGTTACTTTACCAGAACTCTGTAAAAAATGTGTTTTCTATCATCCTGTGGACAAAAGAGGCTTTTCAGAGGTTGGTTTTAGGGCTATGAAGCAGAAAAAATAGATTTCCAAATAAAAGGAAAGTGGGTCTGACTGATTGCAGTGACACCATCTGGAATCCAGAACATCTGCATCGGAGGGTCAGTTACGGTGAAGTCATGACACTCGCATCATTTCTGACTAGTGCCCCAGACCACAGCCCTGTATCCCACCCACAGCCACCTTCTGGAGGCTTCTGGAAGATGCGCTTTCATTGCAATCACTGAACAAAGCAACTCGTGTACACATCAGGGTTATTGGGTCTACTCTCCCTTCTACCTTATTTGTATTAACAAGCTCACTCCTTAAATATAAGGTGAGGGAAGGAAACCTCATGTCTGCAGCACAAGGCAAAATAAAATTGAGAAGGAGTTTCTCTAAAAGCTTTTTTCAAGAAAAAAACATTGACTTGTCTGACAGTGCGTGCAATTTGTTTTTTCAGACTCTGGAAACAATGGACACAGGAAAACCTTTTCTGCAGGCTTATTTCATTGACCTGGAAGGTTGTATAAAAACACTCCGATATTACGCTGGATGGGCTGATAAAATTCAGGGCAGAACTATCCCAGTGGGTAAGTTTCTTCAGACCCACTTTCAGAGCTGGTATGGGATCAGGGAGGGAGGCCTGCTGGGARGGAGATGCATGGAAAGGCTGGCTTCCGAAAACCTGCAAAAATAGCCTTGCATTTCCTTTCTATCTCAGGATGCATTTTAAGTCGATGTGTTTCACGATTTAAACTAATGGGAGAACAATGTGAATGCCTGGATAGATCTCTGGAAAATAATGGATGGGSTCTTTTGTTGCTTTTTTAACAGAGAAACCTTTTTGGTTTTAAATTCAGATTAATTCTTAAAGAAAAAAAGCCACACATTATAGGGGAGTTTATTCATTAGGTATCACTGAAATGAATTAAGATGCCAGAGAGTGGAAGGACAGAGGTTTCTAGGGAGAACTGTATGAAGGCAGCAGAGCTTGTCCTGTCCTAGATGTCCCAGGGATGTGGCAGAGRGTTGATGTGGAATCCAGCAGTGCCTGCCACCTCACTGACGTTCCTGCATCCCTGGCACTGCTGGCTCACAGATGTTTAGAGAGATCATGTAGTGCTTTTTCTTAACTTTTATTAAAGAGATGGTCTGAGATGTTGACTCCTCTCAGGAGCCAAAGCACTGAGCTCTTGGAGGGACCTTGTCAAGTYTTYTGACACTTGAAAGAGGTTTTTCAAAATGTTTCCTAGGCTGCAGAGCGAGAGCAGTCACACTGCACTGTTGTGGCAGGGACAGAGAGAACACTTTGGCTCAGCTATATAAGTTCAAATATGGTTTTGGGGAGAACAAGTTAAGACAATGGATGTCCATGTGGCACGATGAGTAATATGGTGTATTTTCAAAATCAGCCTGTTTTGTCCCTTCAGGCGGGTGATCACTGAGGCTGTATGAAGGACAGACAAAAATTAGTCACCAGAGGAAGGGCTCTGAAGGGCTGAACTAGTTTAGTCTGTGCAGGCAGCAAAGGGAGCGATGTCAGTCATATAAACTGAGATCTGTCACCCTCATTCAGAGTATCGTGAAGCTTTGCTTGCCTGGACACTGCTTGTTGGTCCTGATTTGAGATCATTTCCAAAGACTGTAATTAGAAATGTTTGTGTTTTCTGTCAGATCTTCCCAATGAAACTAGCTTTTCAGCAAGAATGAATTTGTAAGGAAAATATCCTTCCTGCTTTCTCTTTGAAAGAGTAATAGCAGTATTTTAAGATGAATGGTATTACTTTACTCCCAAAGTTTCATCTTTTTGTGATTTCTTACCAGAATTGCAGTTCTGAATATGATTCCTGTACAAAATGGGTTTAAAAACTCTCCCCCTCAGGGAAACAAGTGCTTTGCTTCTTTCAGTGAGAGACAATCTGAATGAAATTGGTGCTTGCTCTTCAGTGTCGTAAGGAGTTATCCTCCACCTTAGCCTCAACACAGGGAGACTGCAGAAGGAATTGAACCCCTGGTTTTAAAAAGCTCCACTGTGAACATGAGCAGTGTTTGGCTTTTGAGCTAATACAAGACCTATTCTCAAAYAGACCTTCATCTGCCTGGGGTGTCCCAGAGGCATGAGTTAAGACGAACAGATRTAGGGTTCTTTGTCTAATATGGTTTTAGTTCTGTCCCCAACCTGTTAGTGTGCAGTCGTCTTACACTCTTTCTGTAGAAGCAAGGATTTTGACTGTTTTGTCTTCCTTTATTCTTTTGTCTTGCAGATGAAAATTTTGTCTGTTTCACCAGGCACGAACCGATGGGTGTCTGTGGAGCTATAACTCCAGTAAGTAGCAGTGATGGTGCCCTGCATCTCCCTTAGAACTGGAAGAAGTACATGTTCACTCCCCATCTTATACTGCAGCCATTTGCTTCCTAGTTAAGTACAGCTGTTCTGGAGGGAACTCCCATCTCAGTTGCCTGATGTAGTTTCTTGTTTTGCCCCCATGCCAATTGCTCTTGGCAACACAAAGTCCTCTGCGATGAAAGGGTGGGTCTCCTAATCAGATGCTCCGTTCCTCTCTAAGGCTGACACCAGTCACCAGAGACCAGTTAGAGCTCTCTGACTCTTGCAGTGCTGGGACAACCATCTTGTCATTACGTGTGCTAGCTTTTTGCTGCCTTGTGCTGGTGCATAGTTTTGAGTTTTAAATCATATCCGTTATTAATAACCCCCGGCTGTTCTCTGAGCTTTCTGTGATGAAATCTCACTGAATAGAGTTTTCTTTTCTTTGAGGTCTTATTCTCTGCTGAGGGGACAGTGTGGCTAGTTCTTGGAATCCCTCCAGTTTTAGTGTGTGTTGCTTGTTCGGTTTAAACAGACAGCCAGGAAGACTTTACAGCTACATGGGAGACATAGTTTGTTCCTGTCTGGTTGTAAAATGCTTTGAATGTGGTATCCTACAGGCCATGAGGCAAATGGTGATGTGCCAAGATTCTGTTTGGATACTTGGATCAATAATAGCCCACGGAAGATTTTGACCTATGGTATAAGTTTATAGGAGAAACGGAAAGAAATGCATGCGGGGTATTGGATTTGCTGGACCCTGGCACTACCAGATTTGGACCAGTTCCCAAAGATATCTGGGGAAATTTTGCTCCTTCGGCAGGACTGATCTGATATCCCCGGTACGGTCTATTTAGCAATGTTAGGTTGAGGCAAAGTGGGAGATGGTCGGTACTAGTTATCAGACGTTTGGCTTGATGACTTCTGCACAGCTTTTCTGGCTGAACAAGCAATGTGACTGCTTGTGAGCAACTAGAATTTGTGACTTAAGGTCAAAACATCAGGTTCCTCATGTTGATCACCAATTAAAAGGTATCTCCTGGCCACACTTCAGCCACCTTTGGAGAAGATGACTGAAACGAAACAGGTCTGGGAAAGAGGGAGAGGCAAGTTGAAGAACAGCATATTAGACTAAATTCTGCTTTGTCTCAGAGCTGCTGGGTTAGAACAGAACTCATCTCTTAAAAGCTACACTGCTAATTTATTTGTAAGTGTGAATTTGTGGATTCCTAACATATTTGGCTTCTTTGTTGATAGCTGAAGGCCCTTGGCTTGAGTCTTGACAAGAAGTCCCCTTACTGTTGGCATGCTTCCATCATCCCTAAAGCAGCATTAATTATTTTTAATGAAGAAATCCTTTCTGCTGCCAAATGACCTTTCTGAGATTCAGTGTGAGCTAGATTTTCCACTTCTTGCTTAGGCTCCAAGATCTACAAATACACATGACCATGAAAGAGATTAGCACAGAGGAAACTGATGTGGACTGGCTCCTAATTCCAAATAAGAAAACTAATTGGAAAGGAGCAATTTACAATTTGAAGGGAGTATAAGACCTCTCCTGGATTTCCATGGCTGAACAACCCACTGCAGTTTCCTAGTTATAAACCTGGAATTGGATTATGTTGTATAACTCGTAACTACTCAGCCAACACCTACCACAGAAAAATGAGTTTTTTTCAATGAGCAGTTGCACCTTGTAATTCCCTCGCATAAGGACCACAGAAGGGATGCATCAGGGCACTGCCTCCAACACAGTTTCTGAGAACGGCCAAATTCCTATACAAAGTGTGATCAAACTCCTGTAAAGAATGAGGTCACGTCATGCAGAGGTTTGTCCAATTTACAGGATTAGCTTGAGGACTGCCAGCAATATTTGGGATCTCAGGGGAAAATCAAGGAAGTTATACTCCATAGTCCAAGCAAACGCAGTATTGTAAGCAGCCGTTTCTCTTTGTGGCTGTCCTCMCAGTTGCTTCTTTCTCCCTGAGCTGTGTAAAGGTGGGGAAAATGCTGCGTGGAAGTGAGTAGGTGACTGTGCTGGGCWGATCTGACCAGCCTTGTGTTCTTGCAGTGGAACTTCCCGTTGCTAATGCTCATTTGGAAGATGGCACCAGCTCTGTGCTGTGGAAACACTTTGGTTATTAAGCCAGCTGAACAAACTCCTCTCACGTCGCTGTACATTGGCTCGCTGATCAAGGAGGTAAGGAAATCTGAACATCCCGCCTAGGTACTGTTCTTTTAAGGTCATAAGCAAGACTGTATTTTGAATTGGCTGTGTAGGTTTTTAGGTTTTAAAAATGTTAAAGCCTCACAGAGGGAAGTGAGAACAACCTCTGTCTTCAGTCTTTTCTTATAAAGGCCTTCATGACTGGCAGTGGCTAGCTGGGAGGTAGCAAAGATCATAAAACCTGTAGGTTTTTCTTCTTTCTCAGGAAGCTGCAGAGAGAAAAAATGGTGCTTTTATTCTTCTGCCTTGTCTTCCCCTCTCCCAAATGCGGGAAGGACTACAGCTCGGTTTTATTAGACAATGGGATAAAGAAGAGTGTGATTAGACAGCAGTGTTGAGTTTGTACCATTTTTGAGTGGGATAATTCAACCAAGACATAGTGCCATGGGAAACAATTCTTCATAATTTCTGTGGTTCGTAGAACAATTTAGCTATGTGTGGCCTTTAAAGCCAACTCGATAGTGACATAAAGGGAAGATCACCAGTTGGGGTTTCAAAATGTTGGTTTAGGGCTTCTCAGGTAGGATTTCAGGTGCCCTCAGATCTATTAATCATACAGAGGTGGTGGGAGGTGCCCAGCACCTTCCAGGACTGGTCAGTACGTCAGCTTCCTATATCTACGTATGTGACTAACTGTGAGGAAAACTAAAAGGGTCGTAGATAARCTTTTGCCTCTCAGCTGGAAAAGTCTGTTTGTTAGGCTCAGTCTAATGATAATGATGATTTTGTCTGTTCTTGGCTTAGSCTGGGAGAAAATAGAAGGATACCTTGATAACTGACACTTAGGGCTCCTYCATCAGGAAAGGCAGTGCAAAAATACTACCAGCTAAGTATGTCCTGCAGTTAAKTGACTTAATAAGATTACACAAGATGAGTGAGCATAGGGTACAGTTTTCATGACTTCTAGTTAGCCCTGCCACACCACTGCTTTTTTCACCCTGACATACAGCTCCCCAAACACAGGCATAGCATTCCCCCAAAAAAGCCATTCAATTCTGATTAAATTAATTTTTTTAGCTGAAATTCTAAGCTGCCTGTTTCTCACAGTTCCCCTTCAAGGCAGAACTGTAATTAGAGCAGAATAATTTTATTTGAAGATGCTTCTTCTCCACCCAAAATTAGCTAAATTCTTTGCAGTTTTTCAGAAGAATAAGTTAAACTTTTTTTTTTTTTYCCATCTTTAAAAGGATGCAGAAGATGTTAACACACAAGCAAAGCTATGTGTTAGGTTCAGTGAAATAATTTTTGGCCAACCAAAATATTTTGGCTTTCATTTTTGCTGAAAAACAGAAAACACTTTTTGGCTCAGGGTGACCTGAACCAATTTTTTGCTTCCTTGTGGCTTTGCTGCTGACTCCAGACACCATTACTTGCACAGTTGGACATGCAGTATTTTCTTGAAAACTCATTAGCCAAGATGCAAACTCTATGAAACTCACTTTTGTCATTGTCACATCCATAGAAGAAATCAGACTGCCCTTCCGATTTATGAAAAAAAAAAAAAAAGAAAAAAAAACTTATGAAGATAATTTTTTGCAAGGTAGTACATGAGCAATTACTTCATTTTTTTTTTATTATTATTCTGTAGGAAGGAGCAACTGCATTTATTGAGATTTTATATTAAAAAGCCACAAGAAAAGAAGTGAACACTTAATATCCTGCAATTCCATTGTTACAAAATACAGGGAAAACAACCTTGTGCAATCAAGAGTAGGGGAGGGCTAGCCTAGAAGACCATAGTCCTTGAAACTCTTGTTTCAGGAAGTAAAAACAGACTAGTAAGTCCYGCACTTCTCCTCACACTAGAATTCCACCTAAAGTTTTGCCATTTGTCTCTTTTGGCAAAATTGCTAGTTRGCTAATCTAGGTTATAAATGTGGTGGAAACTGGCATAAGTCTGTTACCATCTGCTCTTGTATTCCTGTTTTATTAGCCTCATCATCTAGTGAGGTTTTACTGACTTCTTAATCCCTCTGGCCCCTGAAGAACCACAAATGTCAACCTTTGTTCAAAACAAACTTTCATTCAGTTACCCCTTGGCTCCAGCTGCACAGCAGTAGCTGGGGGCCAAGTTTGGCCAAAAGACTCACTCTCTTTTGACTTGAAACTGAGACTCCTCCAAGAATTCTTACTGAAACTTGGCATTTCCTAAGCATGGCTGTTACTTTCACCCACGTCTACTCCAGCTGGTAGCACGCAGCCATTTCACTGGAAAGTCTGGAAAACGGTAATGTGGCTGGTATGGGTTCCTTGTCTGCAACTTGCAATTTTTAATTGCAGGGCATATAGTGCAACTAATTCAAGCTTCCTGAGAACTGAACTGCAGCTCGCAGGAGTGCAGATCAGCTCCAGAGTGCTCAAAATCTCTCTTTACAGAGCTGTATTTAACCTCTGTTTTAGGTGGGTTTCCCTCCAGGTGTGGTGAACATTGTGCCGGGTTACGGCCCCACAGCCGGAGCTGCTATTTCTACCCATCACAGCATTGATAAAATTTCTTTTACTGGATCAACTAAGGTAGGTGATGAATTTCTCATAAAACATCTGCTGTTCCTCTTTGCATTCTCTTCTAAAACTGCCATCCGCCTAAGACTGGACCAATGAAATGTTGATGATTTCTGTATTGCCAACACCATTTTCCATCACATTCCATGTGACAGGATTTCTCAGAAGTGTTTGGGATTTGTCTAATTCAGGTGCTTGTGCTTGTGATAATCCCACATCTCTGTAAGATGGGCTTTGCCAAACCGCCACATTTCTGTAAGAACAGTAAGTAATAGATGCTCTGTCRTAAGGTAAGACAGTCTAGAGGAGAGACTGGCAGTGACTTAACATCATGTCATTGACCTGATGGAGCTTCTGGGCAAATTTGCCTGCCAGTCCTGCCCTGCAAGCATGTGCAACTGGAAAACATGTCAGTCAGAGCCCTGAACAATTCTTCCTCAGCTTTAGTTACTTCTGAGGAACTAGGACTTAAATAAAAACATGGCCTCGTGCCCAAGGCTTCCTCTGCTGACGTGGATGGGATTAACATTTGAGCTTCTTTTGAGACCTGCACAGTAAAGCACCTTCTATTCTGTTTTTTCCTGTGAATAGCTACGGCTGCCTTACTTAGGAGAGGGGTGGAAGGGAGACCTCTGTACTATCAGACACCTACAGCCGTCCTCTTCTGTACCTACAYGGGGGAAAGGAGTGCATGGCTTGGCCTAGTCCACAAAATTGAACATATCTGTGGCATGCYAACAAATTTGTCTCCAGTAATCACTGCTGCAAATTCTCAATCAAAAGCTTGCTTAGAAACGTGAATGTTTTTCCACTCACTGCTCTAGATTTTTCTTGCAATATATACGCACGCCCTGAAGAGGGGCAGTATCCAAAGAATCGAAATGCTGACACCAATGAGTGCAGTTGAGGCAAATATAGTCTATTCTCTTTTATTTCCTTGAGTAACGTTATTCTTGCTGAGCATTTGCTGAATTCATCCATTCTTATGTCTATCTTCACAATTGCAGAGTGTTATCTAATTGCATAATGATGACAAATTACCTTGAATGGTATTCTTGGTTGGAAAAGGTAACTCACTAAACACTCAAAAGCTGCTGCATTTAACAACAGTACCATCTAGTGGCTTTGTGTACATGCTAACTTCTTTGCTTATCCCATAGGAGAAGRTGTGTTAAGCCTCTGTTTCTGTATCGGGATCATGGGAACAAACACAACGCAATAAAGTAAAAGTTCACAATGAGCTTTTACTCTCTTGATAGTTGGTCTAATCTAGGAGTTTAACCAGATACATGCTTCTCTCCAAATCCTAGATCAGAAACTTTTAGCCCAGATTAGACGCTGGCTGTGTGAAAACAATAGAGCTTATAGACTCATCCAGCCCACATGGGTCTGTTTGGGTTTTTAATGAAAAAGGAGTATCCAGTGGATTAGGGGCAGAAGGAAAATCTCAGCTGCTGGAGCCTGTAGGCAAAAAACTCCTATAGACRCTGTGCTTGTCTTCCTAATCCATGGGTGTGCAGGAAACACCGAGGGAGACAGATTCTTTGCTAATGCATGTGTAATTTAGAAGTGTTTTCTTCCCCCTCCACCCATCTGTGAGTTCAGCTGCATCTCTGCAGTATTTGCAGCATAATGCTACTGTTTCTGAGCCAGGAAGTGAAGCTAATTCAAAATACATTTTGACTTAGTTTTTAAGCCCCAGCTTGGGCTCAGTGCCAGCCTGGAAATACTGATCTTAAACTCCACRAGAATTTTCCCATCTAGATTTTTTGCTTTCCCTTAGTTTATTAACTAGTGTCTCTTTGGCCAACTAGCCTGTAGTAATGCCTCTTGCGAAACTATGTGTATCTGCAGCAGGATGCATCACTCATTTCTGCTGTCTCTAGGTCTAGGCTGCTGAGTGACTAGAGATGATCTGCACTGCTAGGTTCAGGAGTCTTGCTCGAGTTACAAAGGCAAACCATGAGAAAYGCAGACCTATAACTGCCAGCCAGCTGCCCCATGCTTCCCCTGCTCACAGCTCCACTCCAGGGCAACAGTATTTTTAGACAGAAATGAAGTTAAGATTTCCATGTGCAAAGGTAAAATACAAGAAAACCAGTTACAAAATGAGGAAATTCAAATATAAGGTCACACTTAAAAAAATAACCTGCCTTAACAATTGAAGCTCCCAAATAGTTTTAGCTCATACTGTTTCTAACAAAATTAGATTACTAAATAATTCTGATGCTTGATTTATGCTCTTCTTGTGAGGAATTCAATTTTTTAACACAGAAAGAGAAATTGCTGTTTTGGTATTACCAGTATAAAAAAGAAATAGCACAGTCAGTCAGAATTTGGGGAAAACACTTGATATGAAACAATTTTTCTGGGGGGGAAAAAAACCTTAGTCTGACATTGCTTTGATTAAATTCTGGAAGCAGAGTAAATCCTTCCCTTCAGGAGAGGGTGGCCAGATAAATTCCACCAGATGGTCAGAGCAGGTTCCTGGGCAGAAAGTGCCACAGCAGAGCTAGACCGAGTTTGTCTGTTGACATCCTCAGGTATTGCCTTGGAAAGAACATGTCTCAGCCACTCTTGTGTGTGGACCAGCTCAGCCTAAACTGTCAGAAGGAAGTAGTTTTCTCCTAAATGTCAAAATCTCTACATGGCCTTCTGGTATGGGTGTGGTAACAGATAGGAACAGTGAATTCTTATCATTGCCTTGGCAAGATCTACTCTAAGAAGTTGAATTCCCTATTTTTAAAAGTAAAACTCATAAACCTTGGAGCTCCATTGATTGCCAGTGTTGCTCACTAGTTTGCACTGGGTGGGAAATGCCTTCTTMTGAAGCTCTGGGTAGCAGTTAACTTCAGGATACCGTTCCTGTAGCTCTCTCACATAGCCCACCCTTTCAGGTCTGCCTAAAACAGACATTAATTATGGGGCTGGTTTTGACCCAATACATTGCAGCAGGAGGAAGCTCAAATCATTTAAGAATGTTATCCCTGACTTCTACCTGCTTGAGCTACCCACCAGGCTCTTCTACCTGTGTTAGCATCACACCTGACATGCTGAGTTAAGACTTTCAGGGGAATCAGCTGATGTCCTCTTTGTGTCTCAATCCTACAGGTTGGAAAACTGATCAAAGAAGCTGCTTCTAAAAGCAACCTCAAAAGGGTGACATTAGAGCTTGGAGGGAAAAACCCCTGCATTGTGTGTGCAGATGCAGACTGTAAGTATTTGTGTTTATTTGCTATAAGACGCTATGAGTGTGGTGCTTTTGTGTGCCTCTGCTGCCCTTTGGCAGCTAGCAGGGCTGGTGTTTGCCACTGCATCCACCCCAAAGGCTGGAGGAAATCCCTGTCCTAGAGCAGGATGCAGTTCTGCTTCGCTGGAGCTCTTGCCCAGCACAGGGACCATTCCCATGGCAAATGAGCCGACCATTATACTGTTGCTTTCCCTGGGGATGGCTGCAGTTGCAGATAAATCTTGCATTTGTGTGTTTCTGCTGTTGTGGTGCCTTCTTTTTGGTTGGCGATATTGCAGAGCCTGAGCCGAGCGGTGGGGAAAGCAGTTTTCTAAAATGCAGCCCCTCTGCAGGCATTCCTATGACCGGAGACTTTGGTAGGACCTGATCTAATCCAGCCTTCATCTCTACCCTGGGGGTCTGCAGGGCTGGTTTTGCGTGRTCTGTTGTGACTTTGTTGCATTAGTGAGTAGTGCTAGGAGATAATGTGTAACCTGTGACCACCAAAGTGGTTGGAAAATCCTGTTTCGCWTGGGGAAAATACTCTTCACTCTCCCGCACAGCACAGCAGAGRTTGAAAGCCAGAGGTATTTGTGCCATCTGCTAATAGTGAGCATTGCAAGGACCTGGTCCGAGCTGGCTGTACAACAGAAGGGYTCACTGCCTTCTAAACAATCACCACTGAAACTAGTCTTCAGGAACCAATGCACGGTATCTAGGAATCCACATCTGAATTTCCTCAGCAAGAAAAACTGGTTCCTGCCCTCCGTGAGTCGTTGTGGAAGAAAGTATCAGGAGCTACAGCAAACTAGACCTTGAGACAAAAGGCAGGAAGGGGGGTGGAAATAATAAGAGATCTGGTTTGGGGGCAGTATGAGGCCTTGTGAGTGCCTTCAATGGGTGTGGACCATTGTCAGCATTTTTTAAGGAGGCTTTCAAAAGAGAAAGGGAAAAACAAGTCTGGAAACACTGGAAGGCTGAAASTATGCATGTGGTAACGCTTTTCCCTCCTGGGCCGTGTTGCAGTGGACTTGGCAGTGGAATGTGCCCATCAAGGCGTGTTCTTCAATCAAGGGCAGTGCTGCACGGCCGCTTCGCGAGTGTTTGTGGAGGAGCAGATATATCCGGAGTTTGTGAAGCGCAGCGTGGAGTATGCCAAGAAGCGACTCGTTGGAGACCCCTTTGATGCCAGAACTGAACAAGGGCCCCAGGTAACTGTGTGCCTGAGAACAGTTGTTTGGTTTTTGGTTGTGTGTTTGTTTAATTTTCCTTGTGTAAATATTATCCTTGCGAATATGGTCCCAGCAGAAGCACCGAGGGGTGAGTAATGTATCATGGGTTTATTTTTCTCTCTATTTTAAATACCAATTAATCACAACTGTTGAAATGTTATGTTGTAATTTTTTTAAACACAAATGTATTTAATTCACTTCTTATCCAGCTTTATGGAAGGGGCTGTCTCCCTGGTACAGTAATACAAAGCATGTTGCAGTGAGCAATAGCAATGCACAGAAGAGTGCAGCTGCGGAAATGGCCATCCAGCTACTTGGCTGTGTTAGTGATGACAAGTAGTTAGAGCCCAGGGACTCCTGAGTCCCCACTTTCCCTCTCCTCCTCTGCCCCCTTTCTGAGCCTTTGGAGAGGTTTCAGMTGAATTAGGAGGAAGAACCATGCCAAGCTGCTGTTATGACCAGCTTTGTCAATGCTTCCAGAGCCTTCCTCTTACTTTTTCTTTCCAAAGCAATCTGAGCTGTGGTGGAGACCTCTGCAGGAAGATGATCCCTGGGTCAGATCTTCTAACAGGGCCACTGTTTACTACCAAAAATAAAGGGGGAGTCCCAGAAATCTATAGCCTAGGCCTCCTGTTATCAGTACTGCACTGCGAGATTTTCTTCCTTGATGCTATATAGGATCCCGCAGAGAAGGGTTAACTGGGGGGACATSTGCCTCCCCTTATATGGTTCTAGGTCCATTTACATATGATCCATGCATGGCAAAACCTCATTGCATGTCCTCATGCATGAGGAATAAGATGATGTACAACCCCTGTTCATGCTGGGGCTGCATCTATCCCTGTAACTTGCCTAGAAAGAGATTTCAAACTGCTCAGCAGTCTTAGGAAAATAATTCCATGCTGGAACTTGCTTCAGCAGAGATGAGCTGACCCTCAAACTGTTTGAAAGTCTACTCTTATCTTCTGTTAAGGGCTGTCAGCTTTTCAGGTTGGTTTGTTGTTTGTTTTTTGGTGTGKKTTTTTTTTAATATAACATCATCCTAAACCTTATCCAGCAGTAGCAGTAAGTGAGCTGCATTTATAGTTAGTCCCGTGAGGACCRTGTTCACTTGGCTGCTCTGACAGAGACCATTGATTTAATGAGAACAGTCCCTGAAATTATAGGGAGCAGTTGTGAGGTTTTAAAGAATGAAACACTCTGCAATAAGCAGAACACATAGAATTGGACTGCTTATTTCAGTTCATCTATGCTCCCAGCTCTTGCTAGGCTGTCAGAGCACTTCCCAGTGAGCACTACAGCAGAGCACCATGTTCTGGTATCACTGCTGTGGCTTAAGGGAGACTCTTTGCATACAGARCTATAATTAAGGGTAACAGTAAGTGGGAATAGCAGCATCTGGTCAGATTTTAAATAYGGCCCATCTGTCCTCTTTCCCTGTTCTGGCTTACCTGTTACCCTTGTAGCCAGGAGAGATAGCACCCCCCACACACACACCTGAACTTCTGTGCGTGCAACTGTCAAGCCCGAGATGGGAAGGTGTTGAGAGAGTGGGAGGAAACCGTTAATCCCAAAGCTTTCATGTGGCTCCCAGTGCAAAGGAACAACCACTTCCTCCGCAGATATGGTTGCTTGCTGTCTGGAGCCTACACTGTAAGATGCAACACACAGAAATTCAAACAGAAGAGAGAAATCATGCAGTGTCACAAGGGCTTAAAATACCTCCAAAAGTAGCAAAGATTCACACCTGCCCACAAGTTACTGTTCAAATGTGAAGCTTCCAGATCAAATTTTTCCTCTGTTCCTGAAGTAACCTGCTCTGCTGTGATGGGTTTTTTATCTTGAACTGGTGGATAAGGGAAGAATCACCAGGAAAAATAATTTTTCTTCCTCTTCACCTCTCCCCATCAGGCCTCAGTTGCTTGAGATCCAGGTTATTGTTTTATTCTCCAGTGGGTCAGGTTGAACACACACAACAGCATTACAAAAATGGTCCACATGCTGCTGTGTAGACCCCATTCTGGGATGATCGCTGGCTTAGAAACCAACAGCAGGAAGGAGTTGGAGCCAGCCCTTAGGCTAATGGTGGTCRTGGCCCATGATCTTTTTGGTCCTACATCAGCTCCCAGTGCTTGTAGCCAGACCACAGGACCAGCAACTTTATACAGAGTTCAGAAAGTGTAAAATAGGAGAGCCTCTGCAGTCCAGACTTTGAGCTAGCGCTCTGTGAAAYCAAGCCGCACTGTGGCTGAGCATAGTGCTCTAAGTAGCTGCTGAGACAACCTGGAGCAGGACAGCATGGGGTGACAGACAGTAAATACTCTTCCATGAGAACTCAAAGTTGATGTAAGCTAGTACTGGAAAAGTGGTTCTGTCTGCAGCTGCTTGTTCCTATATTGCRCTGCACTTATGAACTAGAGTGGGGAACTGGCTGGTTCAGGTCTAATCCAGCCTTTTTGGAAGTGAGGAAGAAAGGTCTTACTCAAGTCAGTTCCCTGATGTGGGTTACTGTGCGCTGGCATGGATACTCGTGGCATGGGTGTGGGGAAAAGATTGTGTCAGCTGCAGTATTGGTTATGCTGATATAAACTGCACTGCTCTGATCAAAATTAGGTCAAATTTAAACAGAATTARATTTAAACAGAAATGAGGCATGCTTCTGATGAGACTTCTCCAAAACTCACATGTGTCTGACTGTGTTGGCTGGCTGGAATTCAAAGGACACCACAAGAAACCTGAGGGGTGATCAGGACTGTTTGAGTAGAGTGCCAACCTCAAATGCAGACCAAGGGCATTTTTTAACTTTGGATTCCTGTGAGCTGTATCATAGGAAGTAATAAAGTAAATTTGCACAGATGGCAAACTGGTTAACCAGTGCATTATACAACTGTGAACAGCAGACTGCATTAGATGAGACTATCGTCCGGGTGGACTAGAACAGGGATTAGATTAGAACAAGACTAGACTAGGTTTGTTACTGTAGAACCCCAAGTACTGGGATTTGTGGACCATAAGGCCTGGTCTACAGGAAGGAAATAAGCACTAAGGTTGCCTCATGCCACTTGCTATCCAGAAGTTTTTCAGCCCAAATATTGTTTGATTTTTAAGAAGGTGAATATTTTCCTTAGACTGTAGACATTTGTGTACTTTAGGATTAAAGCGTGAAAGTAAAATATGTAAGTAGAAAGAGTATGTGCCCAACAGTCAGTTGGACACAGTTGTGGGGCTATTCTGTAGGATTACAAATGCTAAGTTTGGAAAAGGAAAAACTGCCCCTTGCAGTCTTGACTTAAATGAAGCAAGATATGAAGATTTTGGGGTTCTCAGATTTTCAGCATTGCAGTGATCCTTAGAAGCCTTCCTCTCTTTTGAATTAGATGGACAAATAGTAGAATTTGCTCTAGCAGATCATGTGTTTTTAATAGAAGTCAATGCTTGAACCATAAATAATAGTGGAGTAGGGGACAGAATTTAAACAAGCCTTGCAAGCTCTAGTTACAATGACAAACAGTTCCACCCTTGCATGTCATTTTTACAAATGTTTTCTTTCCCCAGTGTCTTTTCATCTAACTATAGTTTGCCTTGCAACAAGTTACAGCTGTATAAATATCCTTGTTTTGTTTTCTGTGATGTGTAAGTGGATGAACTGGATTGGTCTGGATCACAGACATGCTGGGATGGAAAGCACTTGCAGATATTTTCAAATTATTTACATTTGGCAACTAAGCAACAAGACAAATAGATAATATGTATGACACCTGCCAAACTTTCGATGTGACACTTTATCCTACATGAGGGCACACATTTCCCTGTGCAGTAGCATGTCTCAAGTGTGTTCTTGGGTAGCATCTTAACACATGAGAGAACATGAACACTTAGTACAAGCTGTCCACAGTGCATGTGATACACACATCTGTGTGACAGGAGATGTGCTGTTCTCTGTTTTCGCTGTGTACCAGAAGTACCCCAAGGACACCCTCCTGAAGCTTTGATATTTGTCTAAAAGCATGAAAACTTGGATTGCGTGTGGCCAGGATTAACTAGGGACAGGATATAGTCTGTAATCTGGAGGAGTCCAGTGTGGAACACTCCATGTAAACAGTTCCAACTGGCAACTGGCCCTGCTGAAATAAAAACAGATGCCTAGGGAGGGGTATTGAACCAGTACGAGCATCTGGAGATACCTGGCATTCAGAATAACCGCCCAGGCTGCCAGGGCACCTTGAACCAGGGGGTGGAGTCTTTTATTTMATCACCTCAATTAATTTGTTGAGTTTTTTGTTAGTTTTACTTTTTTTAAACGTCTCCGTAAGTCTTTCACCATCTGCAGTGTGCTGTGATGTGGTGTTTCATTGCTTAATTATGTATCATAGCCACATCTGTTTGTTTGAAACCTGACAATACCTGCAGTACACTGCTGCACGTGGAGCCCAAAAGAAGGACCAGTACTGATCAGAAGGGCTGTGGGCTTCTGCACCTCTTCCCAGTACATGACCCACTGTGCTTGTGGAGTACGTGATGTCTCCTCCAAGCCGTGGTGCAGGGCTGCACAACGGTGTGACTTCAGTGTCCTGTAACTGGACGGGCTTTTCCCCACCTCTGCTGAAACACCTAGTTTAAAGACTAGTAACACAACAGTACTCKCTATTTGAGATTACTGCATATTTAGGTGTGGGTGGGGAGGAGTTAGACAAGGTTGGTAATTAAAAGTGAGGATATGGCTCCCAGTCCAGAGAACCAACAAATACTGGGATGATGCTAGGCTCTAAGATCGGTGAAAGGTGATTTTAAAAGTATGGCTTCAGTGCAGTAGTCGTTCTGAAGTCACCCCACTAATAGGGCTTATCTTTGAGGCTGTTSGTATAGCATGTGTGTGTGGAAAGAGACGGAGGCAGCGCTCGCTGGGTTCTTCCAGCTGGGGACAGATAGCTGTGGGTGAAGCTGCACATTACAGCAAAGTCGACTTAATAGTTTATATACCCTGATTCTCCTTCCCTTGCACTGATTCTGTTGCTGGTCAGATCCCTTGCTGAGCTGACTGRGGTTGCTAGCACAACAAAACCCACCTCAGGCTGCTCTTCTGGTGCTCCTGAGCTAAATCAGTGCATGGAGAAGGTCAGTAAGTCCCGGAGCTGGAGTGAGGTGAGCCGTGGGAGTGCATATGCGGAGGAAAGGACAGTGGGAACACCCCGTCCATGTGGCAGCAAACTATTAGATCAGATTAAACTATCACATATAACTTTACCTTCTGTTTTCTGTGGCTCAGGGCTATGCCCACGTCCTGTCTTTCAGCCTGCTTATTGCCTGACTGCCGTATCGTAGAATGAGATGTAAACTTACCCGGTTTGACAGTGCCGTGCAAATGTGCCCCTGGGCCACATACCATGACTCCAGTCTCTGGAACAGTGATAATAAAGGCGCTGCTGTCTATTTCTTTTCCTTTTGTGTCTGACAGATTGACCAAAAACAGTTCGATAAAATCCTGGAGCTGATAGAAAGTGGGAAGAAAGAAGGGGCTAAGCTGGAGTGTGGGGGTCTTGCCATTGAAGACAGAGGCCTGTTTATAAAACCCACTGTGTTTTCAGAGGTCACTGACAACATGCGTATCGCCAAAGAGGAGGTACAGTACAAGTCACCTGAATCTTTATATGCATTTACTACTATACATGGGAAAGAAAAGAGGTGTGGTTGTAATTTGAAGTGAAAACCTGAGAGGAGAACAGAAGTTTCACTTATTTCACTTATTTCAGTGTCCTAACAATTGCCTAACGCTGAAATCCATTCTACTACTGAAGTATCTGCAAGGTGCGCTTCAATTTGGAGTRTATGTGCGTGTGGGGGGGAAATGTGAGAGGAGAAGGGGGACAGCAGAACAGGCAAAAAATCTGTCAAAATGTTTTAGCAGCAATTTTTGTACAATTAATAGGTGTCTGTTTGCCAGCCCTTTCTAACGCTTTGCTGCCATTTTGTTTGGTTTTCCAAAAGGGAAGTAGCCCTGTGAGTGTACTCACTGGACAATAACAAACCCAGATAAAAACATAGTAGATAATACTACCCTAAAGCTTTTGGGTCTCATTTCAGGAGAACTTGATATAATGCAAGCACATGCCTTACCTAGATACAGCTGCTATAAATGCTGCTTCTGAATAAGAAATAGTGGCGATGGAGGGGTTTCTGTCTGAATCCTTGATTTTAAATATAAATGATTGAATAAAAATAACTGAAACTGTGGCAGGCTGGAGCAATTCTACATATTCTTGGCCCTGAAGTTTGAAGGTTTTCTGAAGACAGAGTTAAGCCCTCCCACTCTATGCAGATGGATGGTGTGCATCCCGTGTGCTCTTACACACCTCCTGCTGAGTGGACTTGAAATTGCTCAGCTGTGGTACATGCTGATTCAAAGTGACAGAGGACAGTATAATGTGTGTTCTTGCTCCACTACTTTGTAAAAAAGGAGTTGCTTTATTGCAGAAAGGTTGGACAAGAACTCTGGGACCTGAAGCTGGTGAGGAAGGAAAGAATGGCCCTGCTATACTGCCACTGAAGAACTTTTCTCAAGTAGCATTAGTGTCTGAAATAATCCCAGATTCCATTCTCGTGGTGAAATCCCCCGAGGCTGACCATTTTTTTCCTATATGAAAACATGGTCGAAGCCAGCAAAGTGCAGATCTAATATTCTGGCTTTCATTATTCATATGCAGAAAGATTGAACAAGCTGCATGTGATTAGATCCTGTGATATTCCTTTGAAATAGAAGCTAATCTACTTTTCATCATGTTCCCCAACGGAAAATAAGTAGTTGCCAAAGTCTGACTGGCACTTGTATTTTATAGTTTASCCTAGTGCTTTTTATGGGGCTGCTTACTGTTCACTCCTGGCAAAATTTTAGATGTCGCAGATTTGTCACAGAATCTCTAAGGAACCTGGGAAGGATATCAGTCAGTCTGGGCATGAGTTACATTCTAAAAATAGAGGGGATAAGAGCTGAAAATCCCATGACAGGCCTTTTTTTTAATGAACTGACTCCAAATCCCAAGTCACGATTCATGAAGCTTATCCAGTTTCATTCATTTGCAGTTTTGTTGCAAATGCACGTTCATCATTTGCCTAGGATCAAAGCTCCCGTTAAGTACCTGGATGTCCCAAAACGAAGAAATTTAGAAACATTTGTATGAGCCTGAAGGCCAGGCAAACTGCTTAGCCTGGCCCTCAATGTGGCMCAAGTGAGACTGTATCTCACCTTCRGTGGGGGTTTATTGTACTGCAAGACCATGCAGGCCAGAAAAGGGCCCCACCTTTGATGCTGGACTTGATGAGACTCCATCCCAGGAGTTGGCAAGTATTGTGTATGCCCACTGCCTTTATACTGGTCACCTGGGAAGCCAAGTTTGTGGTCAAACAYATTCGTGGTAAATGCACTGCATGCAAATAAACTGCGTACAATGACAAAATCAGAGTTAAAACCAAGGAAGAAAACTTGCAATCCTTGAAATATATTAATTACTTCTTGAGTATACTCAACCTCTGAGTTCAAAAGGAGAGATGTAAATGGAGTAAGGATGAATCATTTGAAACTTGTCCAGACCTAACTCTGCTTATTTTGATTGTTACAGATGATCCGTTAGTTGTTGGATCTTAGCATATATTAACTACTATAGCACATCACTGTACTTCCTTTGAAGTCAGTTTAATTAGTAGTTTTTAAGAGGCTCTATCGGTCACTTCTAGAAGGCTAGGATATAACATTTTAAATATAGTATCCAAACAAAGCATCTGATTCTGATTACTTCAAAATTACCATGATTAGCAAAGGCTTTCCTGTACTAATGTTTGATTGATATGTGCAGATTTTTGGGCCAGTTCAGCCAATTATGAAGTTCAAGAGTATAGAAGAGGTCATAAGAAGAGCCAACAGTACTGAGTATGGACTTACGGCTGCAGTGTTCACAAAGAACCTGGACAGAGCATTAACGCTAGCTTCTGCATTGCAATCAGGAACGGTCTGGTAAGCAGCGTGGGACTGGGATTTTGTTTCCTGGGAGGGGAGAGGGATGTATGATTTGGAATCTTGTGTAAGTGCTGGAGGTAAGATGTATTAGTAGTCTGCTTAATTCTTGATATTCAGAAGCAACATCCATTCATCAAAATAAGGTGGTGACAGGACAGTCTGGCGAGAAATGGACTGTTCGTTCAATCGATGTAGTTCTTCRTCTGGAAAACTCTGAAAATGTGGGGGTTGTAGTAAGTTCCACCAGACATGATGCCTTTCAAAATCCTGTACGTAGAAAAAAGCAATTCTTACGACCTTTAGGTAGCATCAGATGGGGTTTTAGATGCAGAAATCAGTATGGACAGTAGATGGCATCACAYCACTGTCAGAAAGATAAGTAGCTATTTTTTTTTCTTACAAAATTTCTTATTTTATATTAGAATTATTTTAAAGATGGAATCCCGATTTTTTTCCCACTCAAGATAGGAATTTGATCTGATGTCTGATTTTGATGCATACAGAGGATTGATTTCAAGTGTTGGCACCAGAAGAATCTGCCTCTGAGTAATATTTACATAAAAATGGGATGTTGGGCTTTGAAGGATGCATGTGCTGTACATACATGAAGGTGCAGTCCTACAGCACCAAGCCATACCTGTCTCTCTTCAGTCATTTGATCTTACTGAGATGCTGAGGAAGTATCTGCATTAGCTTTTTCTACCTAGTGTCTATAGAAATGGGGCTAGCGCTTTCATTTTACTGCGACACAATTGGCTAATGCAGTCCAAAATTTTTTCTATACCTGGAAGTGGGTTGTGGGGCCTGCTTGTGAGTGTTTAGACAGCTTTCTGAGTAAACATGCTCATTTCACAATGTCCTTAGTTAAACTAGGGAATAGGTTGGACTATTTCTTTTAAGCACGGCTCTGAACACAGCATAAATTCCAGCTCAAGCATGAATGTCTTAGCCACTAGAGACTATGAAGTGAGATGTGGGTGAGACTGAGTACCACTCAAATGTTTTCCGTTTCTGTAGCAAAGTAAGATTTTATTGCTAAAATCTGATTTCTCAAGAGAATGAACTGTATMAAGAGAAAACTGACAGATTTCAGCCTTTTTTGTATTGTTGTTGTTGTCATCATCTTGCTTCTCCTTGGTATTGAATTGTCTTTTTACAATTGATGTTTTTATTGTAGGATCAACTGTTACAATGCGCTCTATGCACAGGCTCCTTTTGGTGGCTTTAAAATGTCAGGCAATGGCAGAGAACTGTAAGTTTTGCTCAATATTTTGTTTATATGTGGATGGTGAATGCAATAACAATTGTGACTCTGTGAAAATATTGTTGAATTTGCGTTTAAACTATCAGGCTTGCAGTATGCTGCACAGGGAGGTGCTAAGCCAGTACAGCATGGATGTAAAGCACAGATGTGAGAACGTGAGCGGTGCCTTCAGGAGTACCTTCGTCTGCTTTATGAGCTCTTAATAACTCCAGTTCAGTCAATTCCACTTGCAAGCATTTTTCTGTACTAGTTAGATTTTTAGATAAAGGGAAAAGTACGGCACCTTCTCTGGGGACACTGGTATCCACCCCAAACCTCCTCCATCTTTATATRGCAGTATCTGGGCCTCCCTTGGCTGCTGTATAATTGCTCCTAGTTGGACCTCTTCGCACCTCTGACTTTCTAATGTTGGAGCTAGAACAACACGGAATGATCTCCAAGATCATTCTACCTCCCACCTTCCAAGCTTGTACTAAATTACAGAAGGACCCTCTGTCCCTTTTCCCCAGCCTGACCTTTTGCAGCACGGCTACCAGACATTCCAGCTCTACTAATGCTGCAATTTTTAAACYGAGGTCACCCTGTGAGTTAGAGGTAGAGCTGAGAAATTGACTTAAATCTTAATTTTCTTCTTGTATAGGAGAGAGGCAGGTTTTATTACACCATTCAGAAGACTCTTCAGAGGAATCTAATGCACCTTCTCTTTCATAAGCCAGATTTATTTCCAGGAATCTGGCTTTCATAAGCCAGATTTATTTCCAGGAACCATTTCCAGTAGCTGTTCTGGTGCATCTGCTGCTCTGAGACATTCAGATGCCTCACTTGCTAAGCACAGCAAATGAATGAATCCTCAAATGGCACATATATATTGAGACCTTACGGTTTACCTTGCCCGACTGCCCGGCTAATTAAAGGATGTCAGGGTTTATCCCTTGGGCAARGCRTGGGAGTAGAGYCAGTTTCCAGCAACCAAGACATAAYGCAGTGGTGGGGTCTGTCATCAGTACACGTTTCTGGAGCAACTGTGCCCTCTTGATCATATGGTATCTTGTAGATAGAAGCTTACTTTCAGTGAAAAAGTAACTTTTACAGCTGTCTAAGCACGGATAACTATGTTTATGTGGATGTTTCTTCCATGGGTTCTCACAATAGTACTCGGTTTTCACTAGGAGAAAATAGTACTAGGTTTTCACTAGGAGAGTCACAAGGTGTCATCTCGTGGGTTACTGTGACCAGAAGCATTCTGTGTTTCTTTTACAACAGGGTGTAGTTGTGTGTACTTATGTGCACGTACTTAGTGATTATTAGAAGTGGTGGGCCAAATTAATAGCTGGTGTTAAGTTAGTTCAGATCTGGTTTTAATGGCCTGATGTCATCTACAGCAGCTGTCAATCAGAGGCCAAAATGCACTTGTGTAGAAATCTCTTATCTTAGGGAAGTACACACTAACATGCTACGATTGTTTGTCCCTTTCCCTCCTCTCTCTTCTTTTCCAGCGGTGAGTATGCTTTGGCAGAATATACCGAAGTGAAAACAGTCACCATTAAACTCTCCCAGAAGAGTCCATGAAAACAGAAGGCCTAAAATGCTGACACTCTGAATGTGACACATGGGGGACGTGTTCAGAGCAAGGGGGAGGGGAGGGGTAGGAAGGAAAATGGAAACACCTAACTTTATTCCTCTAGAAACACTGAATCTACTGGACTCCATTTTGTCAACTGGCTCTTYGAAAACTGATTTAACTGACCCTACTGGCAGCATAGCGCACACTTGTACTCTACAAGTCCCTGGCTGTACATCTGTCTGCTACCTGTGACTAAAATGCTGGTCAGTCACAGTGTTTGCAGGACATCTGCTTTCAAACTATACCCCTGAAGGACTTGGACATCAATGGCATGTTAGAAAGACTTCTGGTACCATTAGCATGGACTGTTAAACACCTTCAGAGGCATATGTGTTTCACTTGGCGTAAATGGACATGAGTGGTAGGGCTAATACAACCTGACTGAAGTTGGCGGAGTTTGTGTGAAGACTGCAGCTGGAGTTTGGGATGGGAGTGCAAGCTTTCATGGAAGGATCTGTAAAGAAATTCTCTTTGAAAGAGCTATCTCGGTCTCTCTAAAGATACATGCGTTCTCCATATTGGTGATATTCTAGCCCTGAATGAGATTTATGGGAGTTTCCTAGAGGACTCCTTTGGGGCCAGTATTTCACCCAACAGAGCTAGACTTTAAAGTGTTCTTTGAACCTGACGTTTCGGTGTGCACACATGACACATGCTGCAAATGCAAGTTACTGACTTGCTAACCCTTCTGGCTCCGAATGAGTCACAATTGTATCTCAAACTTTCACTATAGCACTTTTCGCAAGAGGATTTTGCACTGTACTTACCGTGATGACACAGAGTTGAATGCTAAGCATGTAGCATGGTAGATACCCCACAGAAAACATCCCACGCCAGTCCTTCTGTTCTGGGGGAGGGAGCAGAAGAGCTGCAAGAAGCTGTCCTGCTCCCTCTTTCTCTGTAACTTTCGGGCTGTGTGAGCATCTCTTCATATTTTGAGCCAGAGCTATTATTATGAGAGTAAAACTTAAAAGCTCTTCTCACTGCTTCTTTATCCCGTATGAATGTAGCTTAAAATAAATTTCTGGAAGTACAGTATGAAAAGGCAGGTGTTCCCAAGCACACACTGAGTGCTAAAGATGTGGGTGTACAAACCAGTTACCAGGGAATAAGCTATGGCTGGACTTAAATGTATCAGCAGCTTTGCAGTAATTGTCCTCGTGAGTGCTGTCATCTTGTGGCAAGCACAGAGTAGCTGATCCTTCACTAAGGAATAAACTGCCTTGAATTCTCTCTTGCTTACAGTGGTATAAGCATGCACATACATGAATAGCATCCATGGAGTGGCTGTCACACCAAGTTCATGCCTTAGTATCTCCTGCAGTAACTTCTTTGCGTGCCCAGACATTACTATGAGATTAGTGACAAGCCACATGCTGTCTTCAGTTCCTGGGTTCACTACTTTCCCGCCTCTTCCTCCTGATTCTGTACTGGAGAACCACTGGCAAACGTACGGGAAGTTCCACGTCCGCGGGAGCTGTAAGTATGCGGGAGTCAGTGGTGTCAGCTTGTTAGGAAGTTTACCTGATCTTGCTGGGATTGTCCTCTGAGAGCAAACCGATAGAGGTTCCTCGTGGCGTATCGACAGATCTCCATAGAGCACTGCTAAAGATTGCTGCCTGGAGTTTTCACGATGTCAGGGCTCAAAGCAGAAATGCAGGTCTAACCTCTCTTCTCTGATGCAAACAAGGATGTAACCGGTACCTTCCTTTGCTCAGAGATATACCCAGTCAGTAACAAGTTCTGTTGCATGAGTGGACCTTTTTTTGGAGGAGGAAGGAAGGTGGGTGGTGATAAGTAAGGAAAAAGTTTGCATGAGCCTAAACTTCCTTATTAGTTAGTGAACGTTGAAATTACACTTCAACACTGCTTAACTTCTTAAATGACATACCTCCAACAGTTGTGTATAACTAGGTGCCTGTCCTCCCATGGATATGTGAGACAGGAAAATCTCCCCATCCAGTGAAGAAAATGTCCTCCCTTCCCCAGAAAAGGCCAAATGGGAACATTGTAAATAAGTTTCTATTTTTCTAAACAGTTAGAGTGCAAACATCTTCTCAGACAAATGTTTTACTTTTGCCTACTTGATGGTTTTCTAGGGCTGCAGTCAGACAGTAGGGAGGTAAGGCAAACTGTAAAAGGCTGGTTATCTTGATGTATCTCTGCATTAATTTTTTATAAACAGTGGTTGAAACTGAAATCATCTGAAATTCTTAAAATCCTAGTATTCTGGCATTATATGTAYGATATATATTTCACCTCTTTTTTTCCCTTATCAAGTTTTTACAAAGTCAATGTATCTCTTATTGTATAAATCAGGGTTTGACTCTACACACTGAATTTTCTAAGTTATATAACACTAGACACTAACTTTAAAATAACCCCTTAGAGGGTATATATTCTTTCATTGCACAGTAAGGCTTTCATATGAAATACTACTTTTTTTTTTTTTTWAAAAAGAACTATATTTATAAATTAGGATACAGTTAATCTAATGTATTTTTATAGCTAAAGGTACATGAAAATGCTATGTTTAAACCTCATGTATATATTTAGACTATGGGTATCTTTTTGTAATAGTTCTTGTTCCAATAAATGTTTAACTTTGTGAAATGGTTTCTAAATACTACATATTGGTATTGCTCAGAAAGGAAGGTGGGGGAGCACGAAACTTCTATTGACTTTATTCATTTTAGCAGAGGAGCAACTTGAATGCTTTTTTATTTACACTGACCAGTGCTTTAAGATAATCCCAACCCCCCTAATGCATGCGTTGAGACCCCTTCCATCAGCAAGCAACTTCCACTCGACTCAATCCTCCTGTCACTGTTTCTTATTTCACTCTGAATTTAGCCCATTGTGTCAATAGAAGTAAACACGGGGAAGGGTTATGGTTTCATGCTTCTAAAACAAAATGGCCCTGTACTGCTCTAGTTACAGGGGGCTCTTCCTTGAACAGCGTTGTGAGATTTAGTCCCCAAGCAGAAATGTGCACTGGGCTCACAAGAGACAACGTAATTTCGAGGTACCTTTTCCACGTGGCAGAACTGAGCACGGAGTGCGTGTTTGCATGGGTGTATCTGGGCATGCAGTATCTCACGGGGGGACTGTGAAGGAATCTGAACTTGGATTCGCTTCTGCAATTTGTGAAGAATAGCCAATTTTAAAAAAGTAAAGTGCCGAAGTGTGGTCAATGCTCTATGTATAAAAGCTGGAGCATGTGTCTGTTAGCTTACCCTTTAAGTGGTCACTTTTATAAGTTGTGCCATTTATGGTAAGCGGAGGGGGAAGGAGAGCAGAGCTGCAGCTGGCAGGGGCAAGCACAGCTTCTCCCAGTTCAAAATAGGATGGATCCTTTTTGCTGTCCGAGGTGAGCCTCAAAATGGAGAATTTGAAGGGACCGTGAACCACACTTCAGATGGAGCTTCCTGYCTTGGTCTGGCTGCTTCCTAAACCCCGCTGAGACACATCCATCACTAATATGACTCTGCTAAATGCGTTCCCATTCCTGTCTTATTTCCCTCRTCTGCAATGTAGATAGACAGCAAGAACATACCAATAACATTGTCTTTTAACTCTTCCCATCCAATACACGTGTGAGAAATACCTGCCATCTCCCCACACAGGCCAAGCCAAACTCCTTGAATTTTCCACTTGCTAACAGCATCACTCAGAAGCTTTGAGATTGTAGAAGGTGGAAGACTGGAGACACAAAGGAATTGCTGTGAGTGACATAATCAATGGAGACATAAGCCAGGAAGAGTGGGATGAGATTTGGGGGGAAAAAAGAAGAAAAAAAAAAATTTAGCTTGAATGTAGGAGAAATTCTTGCTAGGGGAAGTCTCTATCAAAATAAAGGAAAAAAGTTATTTTAGTGGGTTTTCAAACAATTGTGCTAAAAAAGGTGTAAGAAAGGCCTGGGTAAGAGCCAGGTTGTGAGGCATGAAAGACAGCAGGCTGGGTAGGAGGTGGCAAGGGTGCTAAAAACAGGTAACACTACTACGGCTGCAGCTAAAAGCAGATTAATGGGGACCTGAACATGGGAAAAAGCACCAGTGAAGACCCATCCTCTCTATGTCTCCATAATCACATCACAGAAACACCCTAAGCACATCTCAGGCTGCAGCAGCCATTCAGTGAATGGACATGGCTTTTTCCATCCTCAAGCGATCATCAGAGCCCCATTTCTTCGTACGGACCGGGGAAGAAAAAAACCCTCTGTATGTAATTTACAGAATCGTTATGAAAAACAAAGCAAAAGGCATGCAGAAATGCTCTTTTCTTAGTAGGTCCAATGGGTGGGGAAAATAAAGCAGTACCAGGCTTGTTAGAGGCTCCTGGTACCTGGAGATGAACGGGTTTGTGATGGGGAAAAGACGTGCGCAACACCAGCACGCCAGCTGGAGCGCGGCATGTCCAACACCTTCGGAAGAACGGGGGCAATCTCGCTTTGCTTTTCCAAAGAGGAAACAATCTGGGGAAGGAGCAGCTTTCAAAGAAAGAAAACTCGCATCAACTCTGTTATCGTAAGGCCAGGCCTCTGTCGAGAAGCGACGCTGAGAGATGAGTAGCGGGCTACGTACGTCAGTGCCCGCTGGGGAGCTACACGGCAGCTGGTTGTGAGGGCCAGGCCCTCCAGACAACCTGCCTCAGCTGACAGAGAGGGTCCTGCTTCAGCCCCCGCAACTCCCCCAGCCTGGTTTTTCCTAAAAATACCCCACAAAGCCAAAGAGCTAAAGACCCCGCAGGGACTGCCCAGACTCACTGATGCATGAGTGCATCCCGGCTGGGGAAGGAGCCCAGGCGAGGGGCTGCCCTGTGCCCTTCCTCGCGCCCTCCCTCCACGTCCCCCTCAGCGGGATGGGCTCCGTGCCGGCGGGCAGCGGGAGAGGTCTGCCCTCGGGAGGAAGGCGAGGGGCCGTGCGAGGCCTCCGGCCCACCCTCAGCCGCCCCCGGCAAGACGCAGCCCCTCACGGTGGCCGGGGCCCCGCCAGGAGCCGGGCGGGCCCTCAGCGGGCCGGCGGGCCCGGTGGCGGAGGAGGCGCGGCGCCGCTGACCCGCTCCTTTTCCTTCCTCCCTCCCTCCGCCTCCCGCGCCGCAGAGCGAGGCGGGCGGCCGGCCGGCGCCGGAGGAGGAGGAGGCGGCGGCGCGGCCGCAGGGACCCCGCCAGCCCCGGGACGCAGGAGGTACCGTGGCTTTGCTGCCGCTTCGGCCTGGCCGCCCCGCGGGCACCTGCCCCGCCGTGAGGGGAGGCGGCGGGGTGGGGGCTGCTGGGGCACGCCGGGACTTTTCATGTGGAGAAGGGGGGGGGAAAGAAGAGTTGTGTTTTTTTTTTTTTTTTTAAATAAAAGTTCGGAGGGAACTTTGTGGGGCAGCGGGTGCAGGGCGGCGGCGGGCGCTGCCCTCCCCGGCCCGGGCAGGCGAGAGAGCGGCTGCCCCGGCCCGGCTGCCCCGGCCCGGCGGGGAGAGGAAACACTCGAGACTCGCCCTAAGGAAAAACTCGGTTTTATGTAAGCGGGGCCGCGGGCTGGGCTGGGAGCGGTTCCCTCCGGGCTCCCCGGCCCCGACCCCGGCAGGGTTGGCTCGCCCGGCCCTCCGGGGCCCCGAGCGCGTCCCTCAGCCCCTTGSCTGAGCTGACAGACGAGCGGCGACCGAAAAGTGACTAGAAAGGCTTATGAGACACCCCGAATCGCGGTCGAATTTCTCCTCAGCCGGCGGCTGTGGCGTGGGGAGAAGGGAGCTGGTTTGCCGCTTTCTGCGCAGAGCTCACCGAAGGACGARGGATGGGCGTCCCGCCGAGCTGGGGTGTCCCCAGGCGGGCATCGGGCAGGCCGTTTCGGTTCCAGGTCTGGCCTTACCCGGCCTTGTGCGATGGCCGGCAGAAGAGCCCGCCGTGCATTTCCATCCAGGTGGTGTCGTGGGCCTCTCTAGACCCGTGGTGACACCCATCACAGCGCCCAGCCCCAGATGGGCTTCTCGGGAACAGCGGGTGGTTTGAGCAAAGAAATGAAGTTTTGGCAGGTTTCTTGTGAATTGGGAAGCGATCTCGGGCAAACCATGGTGTTTTTGGGTGCCTTGCTGCATTTCTGCACAATGCACGGGGTGAGAACGGAGGGGGTGGCAAAGTGGAGAGGAGGTGCTCGGGATGGTACAGGCACGGTCGGATGTGCTGGGACACTATCTGACAGCTGGCGGTAGCTGGCAGGAGAGGAACAGGGAAGGTGTGAAATGGGATTAAATCAGCGTTCAGGTGTATTCTGCATGGCCCTCCTCCTTCTGATTGAGATTCTGCAGAGCCCATAGATTCCTCTCCCTAAATCAAATTAAAACATGGTGTTTGCACGTGTTACAGTTGAGTGTATCTTGCTTAAGGTAAAAGCACTGTAGGTTTTTTTTTATTATATACACAAAGGTCCTGAAATATGGAAATGCTGCTTACATGGGTTCTGTGTGGTAGTAATACACATGATTACAGCATTTAGTGTCCTCCTTGCAGTTAAAGGGAACCAGTTATCAAAACCACACTTATTTTTCCTGAAAGCTTTTTTCTTTCACTATATGTGAGGAAAGTTTCAGCGTGGGGAATAAGCTGAGTAGAAAGCTAAAAATCAGGAGCGGCATGGGTTTCAAGCCTCTGTGATCCACACTGACCCCCATTCAGTGTTTCTTGTACAGTTGCTGTGAGTGCACATGGTGTGCCCCGTCGTACAGCGAGGAACTGCCTTAGAAACCAGCATCTGCTAAAAGGAGCTAGTCTCAACAGACTAGCATGGTCTTTGCATGGGGAAGTATTTATTCTTACTGTAGCTGCTCAGTGCATTTATAGCGAGGGTGCAGGGGAGGCAACTGCTGGACAGCTTTTGGGAGGCGCGAGAGCCTCCCCGACACCTCTGCCTGGGGTATCGTACCCACGACATGGCAGATATGTGGGGTCCCAGCGCAGCAGCCATGCCTGCCAGCGTGGCCAAGGGAAGCTCGGCCCAGGAGCCAAGCTGACTCTGGTGGGAACTCGGCACGTTCCAGGGCAGAATCTGGTCCTCCACCAACATGGGCCAGTTCACCAGTTCGTGGGCTGGTTCTGGGCTTAGGGACCACCTCCGTCTCAGCCTCCTGCAGCAGCCCACAGCCTCCCCTCCTTGTGTGGGTGAAAGCCGCRAAGTTCAGCCTCTTACATGTGCCCAACCGCTGCTGCATTGGGGTGCAAGATCTGCCAGGGCCTGACCAGTCTGTGATGTGGAGGGAGGGATGGCTGCTCGGCAGCTCAGGCATCTGCATCCATCTGGAGTTGTAGCCAGGAGGTGTTTAGCTGTGGGGTGTGTGTCCGTATCACTATTTGCCATATGGCACCCAAATCATTTTTCCCACCTCTGAAAAACACCAAAGAACCAAACCGCAGTCTGTGGCAGCACCCAATACCCGGATTGCAGGGTGCAGCGCTTGAGGTGTGAGTTTTGGTTCCTGCTGCCAGGCACCACAAAGCAGGGATCACCAGAAGCTGAGTTTTGCTCTAAGTGCACCTAGAATTCAAATATTTGCCTAGGAACAACTGATGTAGCATGCAGTGATTTTTAACATTGTCAGCTGGTGGTTAAAACCCTATGTAACGAGGGAGGAGAGCAGAAAGCTTCCTGGAGAGTGGTGATGGATCAGTGTATTTTTATGTTGTCCTTGGCCTTTGATCCCAACTCAGGAAGCCARCTCTGCTCAGGGAGAGTTAGGGGTATTCTTGGGTCTTGCTGGCCAAAGTGGGAGGTGGGTTACATGCTTTGTCGAATTAGAGCCTCCAATCGAAACTTCAGCATCATACACCAGACATGAGAAAAACTAGTAAGCGTCAAAGGTGAGGGGCATCATGTTACATCTGAGAGGCGTTTACTGACTGAAACTGAAAGCAGAAAATGAAGGAGCGCTGAGCTGGTTGGGCACACACTGCAAATTCACCCATAGTTTTAACCTCTGTGGAAGATGCATTAAAAGAGAGAAAATTACAGGTGTGCAGCTTTGCAGAGGTAAGGAGTTGGAAATGCCCTGGGAGACTGAGCTGYGCAGTTTTCTGCTGGCTGTTATGCAAGACAGTTCAGAAGAAGCCAACCTTTAAGAGCTACGAAGGGCCTGATTTGCCTCCCTGAGCATGTTTGAAGAAGCCTGATGCTTCTAGGGTAGTAGAGTTCTCTAAAAGGACCAGGCAAAGGGGAAAGGAGCTGGTGTGTTTCTCTTAGCCCTCTTCTCTTTTCTACAGAGGATTGTCTCAGTRACCACATYAGTACTTTTCAGTTTCTCACAGTGGAGTCTTACAAGAGCCACAGCCTTCTTTGTGGATGGGAAAGGTTTTAAGGTTGCATTTAGGATTTTTCCAGCTGCACTGCATGGTTTCAATGCTCTGCCTTTACACTAGCCTGCGGAGAATCTGAAACTGCAGCTGTGACCCCTGCCCACCCCTCACACCCTCTGCCCAAAGACTGAGCGGCTTTGGTGGAGAAAAATTGGGAACATTATCTTTTCTATAGTGGAGACATTGTTAGTCTCCTCTGTTAACTCACGTTACGCTCTTAACAAAGCTATTATGAAAATAATTGCATTTATATTTGCATAGGATGGTGAGTGCCTTTCTACAAAGTAAAATTTAGACAGCTGCGTTAGAGTGCAGAGGAATAAGCATCTTGCAATTTCTATATTAGAACGATTAATTTGGCTTACTATTTATTTTTAAACAGGGTAAATGGTGTTTCTTCAGGATGGTGCTTGCTAGCAGTCGCTCTGCTCCTGCGTTTACTTGATGGAGATCATTCAGCTTTGACAACACTATTCAATTTTAAGTTCTGCAGAAAGTTTGTCTGTTGGATCTTCACAGCTGCGACCCAGAATGTACTGGTGTGTGGGAACTGAGGAATCCGCTATTTACAGAGAGAGCAACATGGATCCACAAAATGGTAAATAGGATAATTTCTTTTCTTTCCTGTTCAGATGGGCAGCAAAAGGTTTTAAGAGAACTCGGTAGCCAGCTGCCACTGAGTTTCAATGAAATTGAAATATATGAAAGATCTTTCAGTAATTTGAGCCCTAATCTTTGAAAATCTACAGTATAGAACAAGGAATTTTACTTGCAAGGAGAATGATGTTGAACTACTCAGSTGATAAGAATAGCATTCCTCTGAAGACTGGTTTTCTCCAAAGGCCTACGGAATTAGTCAATATATGTATCACGTCTCACCAGTTCCTAAATATGTTTTACAAGATCTGTGCTTTTTCAGCATGTGAATGCAAATATGTTCCCAGGCACTGATGCAGTGTGTATTCAGGGTATGAAAGCTGCTAAAATCAGAGCATCGTTTCTTAGGCTGAACAGATATTAACCTGCTCCAGTTTTGCTGTCAACTTTGATTCGGTGGCTTGCAGTGATGCGTTTATGTAATGTAATAAATCCATAGGTGGAAATTTCCCTTTCAGAAGGGACATATGCTTCAGGTTGCTTCCTGTTAAATTTTTTTCTGAACAGCTACATTATTTTTGGATGATTTTTATCACTGAAACCCTCAGCTCCTAGGCACTGCTGCATTTCTCTGAGTCAAAACCTAGTTATGTTTCTGCATCAAGAAATAGCCTTCTGGTTATTGTATAACGGTATTCCCCGCTTGCAACAAGCAGTTCATTAGGAGGCAGCATCTGCGTTTTAAGTGTGGGATGAAGGTGTGTTTGACGCTTTGTAGTGAGTAAGCAGGCTTCAGTAGAAGCTAATGTTTTTGCAGCCTTATTTTGGATTTTATCAGCAACTATGAAGCAAAACCTGATACTTTATTCAGAGGCTGCCTTATCTTGTTTGAAGACGTTTCTCACCAGCGTCACAGGGAGCTCTGGGAACTCTTTCCTTTCTGCGTATGTATTCTGCTTATTCTGTGTTACTGATCTTTTTGTTGGTTTTTGTTTTTGTTAATTATCATTGTATCTTTCTATAATAATCAGGGGCATTTGTTTATTGAATATTCTTAAAATTCTTAAATTCTATCTTCTGAGTTTCTCTCTGGAAGAAATTATCTCCACTTGAATACTAAGCTATAAACCATGAGAAGAATTTTAATCTGCGCTAATGATTCACAAGTGTTAAGAATTGCTAAATTTTTATTCTGCAATAGTAATTTGACAAGTTTTTCTCACTGTTTAAAGGTACAGTAAATACACMTATTAGTTTATGAGTGAATAATGAAGTGAAAAGTGAAAAAGGTACATTTTCTACATTGTGAGTTCAGTTTTTCTTCTGAGAACTTTATTGCATGTTTCTGTTATGTAAATATATTCCGTTAAACTTGTTAACGGGAGGCATACAAATCTTACTGGTATAACCCTTCTATACTTGCATGTCTGGGTTATTTTATTTGATGAACAGTTTTGGAACACTGGCAAAGGGATCCTAGGAAAGCTTAAGATCCAGGTCTGCCCTGGTGGATTTGCTCCTTATAAGCATACTGTACATGTTTAAACTCATTTTTATTTCGGGATTGTTTGAGTTCTGCCAAGAATAATTGTCATTAGCTAGCTGGTCCACTCCCTAAGTTAGCTGGTCCTTGTTCTGCATTTGGATCCTATTACACAGCTTGAACGCAGGAACGCGGTGACTCATTCATCCTCCACATTTGAACCTATTGTTTACGTGCATTTATTAACAATCTAGATRCAGCCTCCTGCTTCCCTTGAATGGGAACCACTGGGAAGTGGAGTGAGATCACAGATAATTTCTTTAACATCAGCGACCTCATTAGTGCTCACAAAGTTTGGAGTCTTTTTTTTTCGGGCAGAAAGGGTAGGCGCGCGGATGTGAGGGGTTTAACAAACAGCACGGYGGTGCTTGTGGCTCTGTGACGGGTCAGTTGGATCAGCGCGGCCTTATGGCCGGCACAGTGCTGGAAGCACCTTCCAGCGGGTACCATGTGTACCCAGTGCCTTGATCATTTGAAAGCCTTTAAGATTTTTAGGGCTTTTTTTTCCTGACAGCTATACATTTGGCCAGGTCTTCATGTTCTTCATAAGTTCACAGCATCGTTGACTGTAGTTAGCAAATGTAACGTATGATGCAAGGGCTCACCTTACTGCTCGTGTCTCCTCTGCTATTCCTCTTGGCTGAGGCAGTGATCTTGCCTGTATCCCAGCAGGACGCCCACTTACCCTGAGAGCAGGCGAGCTGTGTTTCAGAACCAGATGCTCTCTACCCTCCGGGGGTGGTGCTGGGCTTGACTTGATGATGCCGGTGAGCACCCGCTGGTCCACAGAGAGTATTTGTCACTGGAGTGCAGAATAATGCTCCGTTCCGGGTGTAGTCAGCATCCCCCTTGCCTCCTCAAACCCTGCTTCCCCTCTCCTAGATTTGTTCATCGTGTCCTAATTAGAAGACAGAAAGCAAGCAGAGGTACGGGGGCGGCTGCAGTCTCTCATGAAGCATGGGTTTTGGTTTTTTTAAACTTGGTTAAAGAGCTCTACATAATATAGTGGAGGTAACATAATATGAATCTTGTAGGAAATACAATAGAAGCCCAAAGATGTCACTGTATGCWTGTCTGGAACAGAATAGAGATTCATCTCCTTTCTGCGGGCTGGTTGATTTCTTTGAATCTTACGAAATTTTACAGCTAGGATTTAATTCTCATGTGAGTTTCTAGGAGACACTTCAGCAAAGATGTAGAAAAGCAATCATTGTCTTCTGAAATGTAAGGATACTTTTGTTAAAGAGCTTATTGCTCTCTTATTGAGAATTTTATTCAAAGTTGCAGAGTGTTCATATGCCACTTGCGTGTGTCTTGGAGGTGGAATTGGATTATCCTTCAAACACACCAGAGGGTGTCTCTTCTCTCCTGCTAAATCTAGAAATGAGCATTGAAAAGGGGTGTTATGTTGTAATGTATATAATATTACATAATTAGGGACAACGATGCCAATGATAGTTGTTTGAAATTTTATAGTAGCTTTACAGATATTAAGTAAATGAACCTTCAAAACTTCTTTTGAGACAAATCTGTTGTAAGCTGGTGACTTTCAACTGTCCAGGGAAGCATAGATAGACATGTGCAGTATGCCTGGAAAAAAGACCTAAATGTTAAAATGAGGGAGCAAACAAGTAAACAGAGTATAATGACCTGAGTTGGCATTTGGAGTGGACCAGAGGCTCTTAAAGCTGTGCTTCAGAAGTGCCATGGTGACCCTGCAGCTCACAGGGCTTTATATTTTATCAGAAAGAAGCTACCCACGATGGTAGTGACCTTTGCAGCCCCGTCTGGGCCACGGCTCAGCTCAGTACTGACTCAGAGGGAAAGCTGCTGCCTGCACCGCYGCTTCCTGAATCGTAGAAAAGTCTCCAGTGCAAGTAAGAAGAGTTTAAATGGAAGAGTTAAAGAGTCATTTTAACAGGAGGGACTGCTCAGGAGCTAGTGCAACTTTATATGGAAAGTTTCTCAACAGATTGAATGGTGACAGCTTGAGGTTAGCTTATAACAAATGGAAAAGCTTATTCTCCTAGGACATGGCTTTGTGCATCCAGCGTCGCTCCCCTRTTTGCATGAGGGCAGGACATTTGCAAACGAGGCCCAGGCCTTCGTCGTAGGGTGGCAGTTTGAGGAGGTGACGGGACTGTAGGTGGAGGTATGGAAACTTTTGCAAACTCTGCCCTTGCTCTCCGTTTTGTACTTAGTGGATAACCCGAGCCTTCCAGGCTGTCAGWCTGGCAGTGTGAAATCCACTTAAAAGATAAAAGTCTACAGGAAGAACCTGACTTCTTTATAGCAATAAAAGCAGGCAGAGCTCACCCGCTCCTGGGTGTGCATCTCCAGATGAGATCTTTGCTGTCGTTTCCTCATAGTTCTGCACAGTCGGTTTTGTTGCCTTAAATGTGAAGGGCAGGAACTTGCATTTGGTAGTGTGAATATCTTTGCTTATAAATCTTTCCTGCTGAATAGAGGAGGAAGGGAAAATCAGTGTTGGCAGCACCACTGATACCACTTTGTTCCTCGTGAAATCRCCATGTAAGCCTTAAAATCTTTACATCAGCTGTGCACATGGGGCTAGGRCCAGCAGCTAGGTCTTGGGGCACGTTGGCTTAGCCCCATCTGTGGCACATTGTGCTGTATAACAGGGAAAAAGTACTCACACCCTCTGTCCTGCTTTTTCCATCCACGCAGTGGAGATAGATAGTAACATTACCCTGAGTCTGCTGAGACAGCGTGGCGGTGAGAAGGACAAGGGGAGCATCTGGGAGGTGATCTGAGCACACAGAGCACTGGAGACCTGCAAAGTGTGTTGGTTGYTTGAAGTTCTGTGTAATAAGACTAAATGAACCTTGAAGGTTTTCTGKTTTTCTTCCTGTTCGTTAAGCCGCGAGTTAATTTGAGTCCAAACAGTGAATTTGAACTCAAGCAGAAAAAAAAAAGGGGCAAAAAATAAAACAGGTATCTTATGCGWGTTAGTCTTACTGCATAATGCCCTGTAGAAGGAGAAGTAGGAGATGCTAGGCAGGAATAGGAAGTACACCAGTAAAGCAGTAATAGGCTTGTATTTTTAAACATATTTAAATACACACTTCATACAGAAGTGGTGCAATCTCACTTGGGGCCAAAAGCTAATGCGGAAGGCTGGTCTGCAGCAGAAAATGCATGTGGTTAAGCCTGCTCCCCTGTGCAGACTGTAGCACAGCCGCGTGTTGCACCATCTCACTGAACTGAGCCTGGATATCCAAAAAGGGCAATGAATGCTGGGGCATTTACAATTAGATGCCTAATTTAAGACACTCTGAACTGATTTYCAGAGTCTGGATACTAAGCAATGTTCTTCAGACATACCTTTAGAAGATGTCCCTTGTATTTTGAAACAGAGGCATTCGGAAGAACCGTTTGTCTTTGAAAATGTGTTCTTGTGCACGTGGAATGTGGTGGTTTGGCTTGTGGATGCTGTGCCCCTCAGGAGTTAAGGGAATATAAAGGAGCACTTACGTCTTAGTAGTGGCAGGACTAGCTTTTTCCCAAGAAATACCATCAAAGCCAGCCTACTCTCGAACTCGAGGGCTGTAGCAAGGAAGGCAGAGCTGCTGGGAGTGCCAGCGGTGCGGTGCAGACCTTGGGAAGCTAATTGAGCAGAGACTCCAACCTGAGAGCCAGCTTGATTTACAGACAGTAGTAAAACATTGATCTTTATCTGAGCTGTATCTGGCATTATCTGCTGCTATACAGCTTTATTTTTCCACCTTCCAGTTAAAACGTGTTGGTGGTGTATTACATTAAAATGTAACTTATGAGAACTCTATCAAGAAGCCTAGAAAAAAACAAAGATAAGGTGGTAAGATAATAAAGAAAATCCTTGGCCCTCAGAACCTGTACACAGGGACTCCTTAACGACGTTACTAATGTGTGATTATAAGGTAGCTCTCAGGTGAGGGTTGACACTGTGGTCATAGTCAGAACCGTTGTCCTCCGTTTCAATAGGAAAAAGCGATTGATAGTGTTCACACCGACTCAGTCTGTACCAGGCCTGTAATTGATTTATTGTTTTGTCAGTGATGTTGCAGGCGATTTTATACTTGCATTGAAGAAAGTGCTATGAATTTATTTTTTTTTTATCCTCTCCAAAGCCTATGGGGGCCTTATCCAAAACCCATTAAAGTCTTTGCACTGACATAATAGGCTTGGGATCAGATCTTCAGGGATCCTTAGAGCATTAAGTCTGCGGTTTGTTTGTTTTTCATTTCTCTGATCGATAAAGGGGCTGCCGGGGCTCTGCTTGGCAGAAGGCAGCTAACTGGGAGGAAATGTTTGCATTGCAGATGAGGGTGTGGGGGATGGATTTTACGCCATTCAGCTCCCAGTTTGCTGTATAGGTGAAGTCTGTCCCTTAATAGGTTCCGTTTCAGATTTTACATCAGRTTAGGCTGATATTTAATTCCTTTCCTTAATCCAAGTCTGTGTGCTTATTAGTGGGTCAGCAATTGCTTATTTGCATGATTATGTATCACCACAGCAGCAGCCCTTTTATGTAAGCTGCTGATAGTTTCACAACAGAAGTGTGTCAATGCTTTGAATTTGTGCCTTGCTCTTACTTAAAGGGAGGACTTACAAAAGAAGTCGTTAAGTATTAGGGAAGGCCCGCAACATTCAAAAAGCCCTCCTGCAGTCAGAAGGGCTCTGGGGGCCGGCAGTTTCTGGTTAAAAAAAAAAAAGTGTGCTTTCAGAAATGACAAACTGCCCTTAAAACACGTACAGTTACATGCAGGCAAACTCGGTGAGTCTGATCATGAATCTGAAATGGAGTCAGCAAGGACATACTCAGACCATGTTAAAATATGACAGTTGAAAAAGATTCCCATTGAACAATAGCAAAGTTGATGTAGTAAAATCTTGGGGGTTATGCTGCGGTTTTTGCAAACACCCAATCCCTCCCAGCATGATGAATATGCTTGTTGGAAGAGAGGGCAAAACCCAGCGATATCTTTGTAGATTATGTATTTTTTGCAGGGACATGTGTACAGGCTGGTGAAGGTGCCTAGACAGCCTTCCCTAGCCCGAACTCTGCTGGCACGGGTACTCGTGGTGGTGGGACGTGTTGCTCCGGACAGCCTGGCTTGGGGTCTGCCACGGAGCTGCACAGAGCAGTGGGAAATCTGGTGCAGGTCCTCTCTTTTTCGGCTCTCCCTCTCCGGCTGGGGAGGGCGGCAGATCTGTGGTGAGCTTCAGGAACTTCTTGGCCACAAAGACAAGCCCCATGTTGTGTCACCCAAGGGTGAGGGAAACGGTCAGTGTGCTACAGGAAGGGCAGGAGGAAGGCGAAGGGTGAAAGGAGCAGGGACCTGGGGTTGGGAGCTGGAGGAGCAGCTTTATTTCATTTCTAATAGTCCATATGTGGCTCCAAAGCGTAAAGGTTGGCATTTCGGATACTGCTGGGGAAAGCTCAGTCCCAGGCTGTCCACAACTCCTTTTCTGTGCATAGTTGAAAAACATGGAAAAATAACGAACCAAAGCAGTGATTCAAACAAGAAGTCTGGATAAATTTAGCTCAAATATTCTTGGTATGTTTGTGGTCGCTGTGGAAATTACATCACTGCTTATTTTAATGATCAGAATATCGCTTGGAAAACTGGCATGGCTACCCGAGAAGAGTTCAAAATGAAATCTTTTAAAAGCATATATGTCTTTGGAATTGCTTCACTTGCAGTTAGTTGGTTTTGGGGTTATTTGTTTTATTCCTATCTTGGTTAAGGAGTATTTTGACTAGAGGTTATTGCTGCTTAATTGAAAAGCCACAAGGTTTAGAGCTGATACACTCTGCAGTGTGATTATCTTGACATAAAAATTCTGTCTGGGGAGTAAGATTCAAAAAGAGTGTTCGTAATTGCTGAAGACAAGACCTCCTCCAGAATCTGCCTGCACGTCTTTCTGTCTTGCACATCAAAGAGCCTTTGAAAATGCTTTTATTTTTGCATCAAACAGGAACATACTTTTTTTTTTTTTTTTTCCCCCTGGTAACACTAATGGACAAGATCCCTTTTCAGATCTCAAATGTAGCTTGAAAAACAAAAAAGTCTAGCTCCTTAAGTGGGCTTGTAATCATGGTCACAATTCTCCTATGTTTTGCACCTTGGACCTTTCACACAATGGCAGGGTGGGAATAAAAGCTATCAAATCAAAGTCATTTGCATGGATTGGACCGGGTTCTCACATGCAATGGATCAGAGTTCATCATAGGTTGGCGGGAAGRGGATGAAATGTGCCTTGCCTAATTTTGCCATCTCTACCTTGGAGCAGCCATCTAAAAACGCTGTGGGCTGCAGCGGGTTCACAGCATGTACCTTTGTTTGAACATATCATCCTCCCAGACAGAGTCCTTGTCCTCCCTGCRCTGAAATGAATGCTGGTATTCCCATACATGAGGGAAATATCTCCCTATTCCACCTCTCTGCAAATGCAGGCGCTTCTGCCGCTTGTAGGTTTTTGTCACTGTGAGGGAAGGTTTTATTTTTTTTGGTAGCCTCCATTAAAGCTTTGGCAGCACATCACTATGTAGCCTGATTCAGGAGCGGCCCTGTCTTGGCCAACAGCAGAGGTCTTTTCATCAGGCTTTCTCTTCTGCTCCGGACACAGCTGTTAAGGTAATCTTCCCTCTGAGATACTCTGTCCGGGAAATCGGCATCTTGGAGGATCTGCTCCTACTCGCATGGAAGCTGGTGGAAGTGCTCACGTTGAATTCAATAGAAGCTGGAGTGGAGCCTCGCTTTCTCCACTATTTTGTTTTTTTTTCTTCTCCAGACTATCATATTCATCTCTTTCCTCTGACAYTCTTCCCAGCTCTGCACTTCCCTTGGCTCTGCTGTTGCCAAATTGCCCATTCAACTCTCTTGATGCCAACCGTATCCAATATCTTGATTGCATTTTCTTTTCCTCTGCATGCAACACTTTTACCTAAACTAATCTAGAGTTGTTGTTGTCTTGGTGATAAATGAGAAGTGAGGATAGCAAAGAGTAATGTATTTTGTTAGGCTAGCAGACACTGTTACAGAAGCACATTGAATTGTGTCTAATGTGCTAAGCTTGGATTTTGCTGCGTGGGGTGTTTACTCCCTCAAATCTCTTGAAAGGCTTCTTCCCTTAGAAGTGTCTGCTTTTTCCTAGATCTATCAGTTTGTTTAATAATAGATATTCTCCCTTTCTACAAACTTCCCTCAAAGTAGCCTGTGAAGCTGTTACCGTCTCATGTGTTCCRACTGTTAGTGCTTGGTAGCTGGGTTAACTTCTGCACATGTGTAACGTGGGAACACAGGCTGTAGAACTGGAAGGAGTATGTGGGTCAGTGTCCTGGTGTCACACTCCTAAACCTTATGCAAGGCCTGTTTTAAGCGAGTTGACTTGTCTGTTGCTTCTGCTTTTTCTAGAATACTGTTCCAAAGCCTCATTTCTCCAAAGCTTTAAACTTTCTTCTAATTGGCAGCCAAAATGTATTCATACCCTGTACATAAATAGCTCTTCTCCTTCCCTGGTGTCTCCCTCTGGATGTATTTATAGACAGTACTCCCAAGCCTGTCCAGCCTTCKTTTTTCCAGGCTCAACAAGCCAAGCTCTTTTCATTTGTGGAATTGTAATTAGACTGTCCTTTTCTTCGATTCACCTTCTCCACCTCTTCCAGATTGTCTTAATCTTCCTTGAACATGATAAACTGGAGTTGTGCAAGGTATTTTACATATCTTTTTAATGTTGCTTTCCCTTTTTTTCTCCTCTCTGGCCAGCCTTCCCAAAATCTTCGTATGTCCAGGTTCTGTAAGAGACCTGCTGTGCTCCTTGGGGAAGGGAGGAGCGACACTGGTGGCCATGCAAGTGACAGCAGATACCCAGGACCCCTGCCATGTGATGGAAGAATGGAAAACTGGGCTTGCTGCTGTGGCCCAAGGGGACCTGATGGAGCAGCTATGAGCTTCATCCTACCACTTTCATCACYTTTCTCTGAAAGCCCCACTGGGGCTTGTCTTTCCCAGTAGCATCCGTGGAGTTTCATGGGACTGGAGAGACAGATGTTGGCTGCTTCTGTGCTATTATTTTTGACCAGCAGTTGGGTTAGAGTGTCATAAATGGGTTTTTCATTTACAAGGGTGTTTACATGTGTTATTAAAGTGAAACATAAGCTTAGGAGCTGCTTTTCTCAACTCAGACAAGTTGTGGAATTGCTGGATGTGTCTTTGGTGGAGCCACTAGAGGACTTGAACTCAGAAGAGACCTGGGTAGAGACCTTGGGCCTGTCCTCCCGTCACACACACACGGGGAATACCTCCTTGAACTCTTCCAGACGTAGCCTCTCGCAGCTGGGGCTAAAAGCATTTGCTTCTTTCTAAAGCTATCTTTAAATATATGTCTAAAGAGGACGTAGCAGAAGAGGGCTGGCCATGACTTGGGGCTTCCCCGATGTGAATAATTAATGACTTTTTTTTTAGAAGAATGTTGAGCAAATTATTTCTTTGAAAGAGATAGAACACTGATGCATGGAATTTTTTCCCTTCTGATGAAAGCTTGAACATTAGGGAAAAGAAAAAGTTTCAAAAGAAACCAAAGTTAGCCATGAAATTTTATTTTATGAAGTTTCAAATGAAATCCAATCTTGGTTTGCTTTCATGGCTATAATATTTGATTCAGTTGGACAGGAATGGTCTCACTAGAGACACCTTTCATCATTTAATAATCCTTTCTTTCCAGCCATGCCTGGAAACGAACACGAAGAAAATCCAAAAGTGTAGTCATACTTCTGCATGCTTAATGTATATCTTCCAATTTAAAATTTGGAAAGCAAGAGTGGCATAGCTGGCCTTGCATGCAAAAGCATATTTCTGAATGATTCAAGCTGTAGGATTGGAACCAAATCACTGAGGCCAAAAGACAAAAATAGAAACTTTCACTTAGAGCTGAGTCATTTGTATTTTCAATACAGCAATTGGCTCTCTGGCCATTTGAACCTCTCTTGGTTCCCTCAGTCTCTTTCCCTTGGGGGTGGAGATTAACACCATCAATAATCTCTGTGGTCTGGTCTTTGCTGATCCTTTGCACCCCAAAGAGGGCATTACAGGAGGGGTGCGGGGCATGCCCCTTCACTGTGAGAGGCARCCTTTCCCTGTGCTTGCCAGAGGTTGTCCCCGTCCCGTTCCTTCCCTGCCCAAAGGCTAGCAGTGTGTCTACCAGGGTTGACGGTGCCTTCATGAGACCATCTGACCACTGAGAAATGTGCTGTGGCCACTGATGCTCTGGGTGCTCCTACAGATCAAAAGGGATGAACATGTTCATGTGAAGCTGCTTAGGCCTGACACGTGTRCGCAGGGGAGAGAGTAAAACCATCACTGTCATCAGCAACGGCCCAGTTCRTCGTGCTGGTAAGCTGGGGATGGCAGGGTTAGCGAAGGGCTGCCTGCTTGTGTTCGGTACCCAGCTGCTTGGTGAAAAGTTGGAAGGAGAAGAGAGAGGAGGAGGAGGAGGCAGCAGCCTCGTGTTTGCTGTTGGCTGCTGCCATTCATTCGGGATGTGGAGGCTGTCTTGGTGTTATCCATTGCAGATAAGGAAGCTGCAAAAACAGAGAGGGTGAAATTAAAGGTGGGGTGTGGAGCGGTGGGAGCCTTGCCTGCTGGTATGCACGGCCGGACGGRGGTTTGTGTAGGGTTTATCAGTACACAAGAGGCTGGCTGCAGCCCCCGGRGCCCAGGAGGGAGGAAGGGGTGCCCAGTCACAGCGCTGATGAGCTGCCTCTGCTCTGACTCTGTGCTGAGGATTGCAATCCTGCTGCCCCTCTTCCATCGGGTCTAGGCCAGGGCAGTGGAAGTGATTCGTGCACTTAAAAAACAAACAGTGGGGAGCATCAAGTCTGAGGTAGAGCCGTCCTCTTGCAGAGCGCAAGAGAAGAGGCATGTCCCAGRCCACCACATGTAATAGCCCTTGTTCCTTTTCCCTGGATAGCTRCAGGTATCATTAGTGACCCCGACGCTGTCTTGCGCATTCCAGCGTGATTTGCACGCTGACATGATGGGTTTGCTCTGACAGCCATATTCCCGCATGTAATTCTTTGTGCTCTCTCTAACCTCATTGCCTTGCAATGGCTTTGTGTAGCCGCTTTTGTACTTTAGCAAAGTAAGAATGACCAGCTCGGTTTCATTTTAACTTCTTGGACAATAGAAATAATTTCCAGAGTCCCAGGGATCTGGGAGGTGCGCACACAAACGCAGGAGCCTGCTCAGATCTGGTAGAGCTTTTCAGCCCCGGCTCAGTGCTGGCTCTGGCAGACAGACAGACAGCTTCACACAGCCATTCAGGCATCTGCGATACTGCCCACTAAAGACTGCTGAGTCTCAGTATTACTAGTATTTGAGGCTTTTCTGTCCYTTCTTCCTCCATTATCCTGGATGATGGAGAAACGATTGTGTAAGTGTGGAGCTAAAGCCTTCGGAGGCGTCTGTTTTTCGTAATTCAGTTCTGGAGCCCCTTAAAAAGGCAGGAGTCCAAAGCATTTTTCCATCTGGGACTTAATATTTTCCTTTCAGGTTTGCATTAGCAAATGCTTTTTTACTTGCAGGTTAAGAGTGTTTCTAAATAGAAAATTTCCAATGGCTCTGGTGATAATTGGTCACTTTGCATGGCTGTACCTAAAATTGTCAGCATGCTCTTTACAAGATCCTGTATGCTTAATGGAAAATGTTTAATGCAGATCAGCACTTTGCATGCGTGGTACTGGCATGTAAACAATTTAAAAATAATTCCAGATTATGCAATAATAGTGRAAAAGATCCCTTCAGTACTGGATTTCTGTCTTTGAAGCATTCTTCTGTGTTTCAGATCTGGTCTTTTGTAGGGTTATAAGTTTCCTTTTGGGGCAGTGAGCATTGATTATAAGCTATGTTGTAGATGCAGGTGTCTTTTGTACTCAATACATCATCTTTTCCACTGCCTTGGCAGGCAAAWYTTAGTGTGSAGACACTCCTTTAATTAGCTGAAATAACGGATGTTWGGGGGAAAKAAATAAAAYAAAATAACAAMAAATAGGCAGAARAAGYMTGTGGRGGATTCCCACTGTCCTGAGAAGCTGGCATGTCTCACTTGTTGTGAAGARATATTAATCAGGGTCAGAGGGACATGGCCCAATTCTGGTGTAGTCTCTCCAGTGGGGATGCTGAATTTCCCAGATAAACCACCTTGTTATCTCTTGGTTGGACTTATCATAACTTTCTCTCCTTGCCTTCTCACAGGGAGTTTTGTAAGTGATTCTGACCATTTTGAATCCTGCTGGGGAGATTTTATAGCGGAATTGGTTGGGCCGWATGTATTTTGCCTAAATCTGAGAACAAGGTAAATAGATCATAGGCTTCTTGCTGTGGGACCCTCCTTTGCATGACTCTAGGCCAGGTCCTGGCTAAGGGGCCGCTTGGACCAAGCACACGTGGTCAGGCAGGGGGAACAACTTCCCTCCTGGGAACAGACCTTGGTCCATGACTGTATCTTTTAAGAAATGAATGACTGAAATAAATGAACGAAACGTTTTAACTTTTTTAAACAACAAATTAAACCCTGTTTTGAAGTGTCAGCTGATTAGAGAAGGAACACAAAAGGTATCTTTGTTTCATAACGCATTTTTACTGACTTGGGCTGATTTAAAAATTTATATTTTTTTTTTATTAAAGAACCCAGGGTTTTGTTTCTTCATCCTGGTTTGGAACRGGAATTATTTTTCAGTATCTCAAAGATTTCCAGAGGATTGAAAAATTCTTCCTACCCATCTAAGTGGAAAGCGCAATGTAGGACAGATCCATCATCCTTCGAAATCACTGGAGGCTCCTGGTTGGCTGTTGTTCGGTTTATTAGTCTGAMGTTTTTCAAAGCAACAGAAGATACATGAGTCTGTTACAGAGACTCAAAAATAACATGGCTTTCCATTAATTTTGCAAACCAGCCTGMCAAAGCTTCCGTAGAGTAGTATTGAAAAATGTTCAGTGACGCTTGTGAGTTTTTAAGAGTTTGGGAGGGTTGGCTTTAAATATTCAGCACATCTTAAACCTCATCTCTGTCCCATTTTTTATTTGCTCTGTGGCAGCGTTCAGTAGTCAAAATGGCAAAAGATTAAGCTGGTAAAGGTTAGCTGTAGCCATCTGGTGCTGTTGAGGAATTAATGTCTGAGCTCAGCCCAGAGAGGCGGCCTCCCTGCCCACCCCCATCCCCAGATCCTTTCTGAACCAGAGGCTTGGATTTCGCTGTAATGGGACATGGARATGAAAATAACTGTCAAGGCTAAAATGTACTAGTTAATTCAGACAAAGAAGCAGCCAGCCAACCAAAAGACATTACATCCAGTGGCCGCTGTAAGARCTGTTTGTGCTGAAGCAGAGGTGGGTGGCTAACAGCCCAAGGAATTAATAGCTTAATTGAGCATCGCTGAATGGGATGCTGTGTTAAAGTCATCATCTTCCCGTCTCTGGAAATACCTGCACACATTATGACAAGGTCAGTAGCAGCTTTAAAGTTTTATTATTGTTGTAATTCTGTTTTGGACTAAGTTAGCTTCCTGCCCTATTTTATCCTATGTTAAGCATCTCATTTATATCTTTCTCTGCTAAATAAAAATATCCTAGTTAGTTTCCAAAGAACTCCTGCCTTATCAAAGGGACTAGCACTTGCAAACTCTGTGAGGTTATGTGTAAGAGACAGGAATGCAGTGATTTGGGATATAAAGATAATAAGCATCTGTACAGTGTGCTGTTTATTTATGCAGACGTTTGTTGATTCACAGCATTGACCTGCAAACCCTCAGCTTTTTGCTGATAATGCCATACTGTCAATTTAGAAATTTTAGATTTTTTTTTTTTTCACCTGCTCTAAAAAAACAAGGCCTGAGACAGGGTGTAACTACATATATCTCTGAAATTGTTGTGGTATCCTTTATTATTAATAAGACTTATTTTTGTTTTGTTTCTCTGAGCGGGGACAGCAGTCTGTTGCACTTTAAAATTTATACTCTTGTAACCTTTGAATGGCAATAAAATCACACTGCTTTTTTATTGATAGCTGCTGTTTCCATTGGAATATTTTTTTAAAGAAAATTAGTCTTGACCTTAGCTTTTGTAAAAGGCTRTTACTGCAAAGCCAAACTTAAAGTCTACTTCCAAAGTATAAAACATTGAAATCAAGAGTGGGAAATATTTCCAAAGTTAGTTGCTTTGATACAAGCTGTTAAATTGCGTGAGGAATAGATGAAGGATGCGTTTTTAGCGTCAGCAAATGCCTCCCGTTTTCCCCTTACAAACAGCACTTGATATCCTTACAGTCATTAGAAAGGAAGCAAAGAAAAGAAGCCACGGATCTATGGAGAAGTTAAATAAAGGTGATGCAGACATGATCTGAATGATAGGGAGTAAACCCCATGACCTTATTTCATTGACATTCAAACATCTTAGAGAAATGAACCCACACCATACCATCTCAGTTAAAATAGGCTTCATTTATCTGTTTTCCTGCTGAAAGCTCAGAAGAGGGGTGCTGATTTGGGGCAGTGGTTTTAGAGGAACCTGTACCAACTCAGGAACTCTGTCCCAGATCTGTGTGCAATAAAGCAAAAACTGAAGGAAATCAGTACGGGTGTGTAAGAGCCTCTGGAGTTTCTAGTAGCCTTTTATTACAGGATGATCTTAGAGGTCTTTTCCAACCTTAATGATTCTATGATTCTATGATTCTATGATTCTAAGAAGTAGATAGAATATCATAACTTGCTGTGCTGTTTTGCGTATAGCAATGTGCATTGTCAAACAGTAATGTATATCCTATTGTGCAAAGTGCAGAAGCCAGTTCCTAAATTTGTGCAATCGAAGAATTAAAAGCACTTTGTCACATCCAGGCTTAAATGCTGAGCATGTTGCATGATGAAGTCCAAAAATAGATGTTCAATATTATTCAACTTCAGTATTGCTCTTATATCTTGTTGTTCAAGGCTATATGCAAGTAAGGTGACTCTATTATGAAAGCCATGAAGAGCTCAGGTAAAGAGCATGAGATTTGTAGGGTTAAAACCATAGGCAGAATTTCTTTGGATTTCGGCCCAGATTTTTGCTAAAAATGGCTGATGCATGTATTGGCAAAACTTTATTCCCAACCTACATGAATGCCAGTACTGRTGATAGTTCAGTCATGCATCTTGTAGAAATAAAACAGTCTTTAGTCAGTTGAATGTAATTTTCCTCATGTTTTTTCCTACTGGTGAGTATAAATTAAGCTTATAAAACATGCTGCTTTTTATTTTCCATTTGTATTTTGGAAGTCAATATATCATTTACTAATTCACCGGGAAGTCATCTGTGAATTGGATAATTTGGTTGGCAAGATGCTTAGCTTTGCAATGGATGGCTTCTGTATTTTTTGGGAACTTAGGAATGGACGGCCCACCTTCTCTCATTTAACCTTTGAAAGATCAAGTTAACTTTGACAGAATCATGTGAGTACAGCTGTTGGTTGAGGGCAAGCTTTTTTATCASTCTGTATCTCCCCAGTTGTGCTCTTTTCAGGCCTGTGATTAGTTCAATTGCAAGGTCTTTTTTTGCTGAAGACCTTTGGCAGTTTTTTTCCTCGGGTCTTAGGCAGGAGGTCAATTTACTCTGCAGAATGCAATCATAGAAAGAAGTTTTGATGACAGTTACATAAGAAACTTGAATGATGAGCAGCGTTATCTTTCTGCCAAGAATATTTAAATATAAATATATTGGTTTCAAACAGTAGAATTGCCCAGATTTCTTATATTCAATGAAGCTTTTATTGACTTCTACTTGATGGATGTTCAAATGTTCAAAACTGGGCAGTTTTGGTTAGATCAATAAAAAATTGCCAAAGACAAGACTAAAATTGAGCTTAAGGGCTAAAATTAATATCCTGAAGACTCTGATTAAACTGCCAGCTAACTCTGGGAGCATGTAAACTCCGTGAAGCCAGCCRTTTGTGACCTTCCCGTTCCTGGAGTGCCCAGAAGTCTACACCTAATGCACATGCGTAGACTGCGATGGTTGATGGCCAGCTCATGTTCTCCGACCAGTGGTGACAGTAGCAGTGGTTGTAACTAAGCCATTACACTTCAAAGGACTTAAGATATTTTGAGGGGGGACAAAAATGGAAGAGGAAGCATGACACATTAGCCAAGTAGTTTCATGAAGTAGTCATTCGGTAAAACACAGAAGCTATCTTGGGATTAGAGGCTAGCTTGGGGAGTTCCTCCTTCCCTCAGTTACAACACTGTGGTCCTTGTGCTACCTGGCCAGCTGATTTGGGAGTCCTCACTGCACGGTGAGGCAGTTCCAGTAGGAGAGGTGGAAAATGCTGCTCTGGTGTGCAGGATGCATGAGAGGTTGGCTGGAGACCTCTCTAATAGATGAGGAAGTTACACCGGGATCTCCCAGATCGCGAATGAATCTCTGACCATGAGATACTTGTACCTCCATCTTCCCTGGCCATGATTTAAAAAGAAAGAAAGATGGCCTTGCTCAATTCTTTGGCAGAMAGGATGTGCCTTTACACGTGGAATTGGCTGCAGATGTGGGTCTTGAGTGATAGTCCCCAAAATCAGGATTGAGGCTGGAAGGAAGTAAAATTTGTCCCTCCTTTCAGCATTTTTTTGAGAACGAGATTAAAGTTGCTGTGCTCTGTCAGTCCTGTCTTGCAGGGCTTCCTGCTCAACTTTCCAGCTGTTTTGTATCTCCAATGTGAGGCATTTTTTCCTCCAAGGGGAATTCCAGTGCTTCTCTCTAGGTTCAGGATTTCATCACAGGGCGCCGAGTGCGGGGAGGCTGTGTGTTCCAGTAACTGCAGTGTTTGCTTGGATCCGTACTCCTGGACTTTACTTGGTCCCGTTCTGAGTTGTTTAGGCTGGAGAACTATTTTGCTTTGAAGTTCTCTCTTCTATCACCCTTTAAACAGTTACTTGCCTAAGAATCTTTTTGCATTTCCTACCTTGGTGTCTATTAAAAAGATAATTAAATCATATGCATTATTCTTAGAGATCCCTTACAGGTGTGTGGTCTGCTCKAAAAGACTGGACCAAATGCTGGGTGAATTTCTTTTCCCATGTTCCCCCTAAAACTACAGAATTATGAAGGCACTGCACTTATTCACATGAACTCTGAGATGCCGTTTATTATGCTGTAATTTAACACCACATTCATCTGCCTTGATTTCTGCTGCTTGTCCTTCACACGTTCTGCATCATCTGAGAAAGGTTATTGATGTGGGCACATTTTTAATGGCACGAATCTCTGGAGCCGTCTCCGATGTCTGAGTGATTTGAGTTTCATGTAAATAATTGATGAGAAGTATTAGTCAGAATCTATTGGTGATTCAGACTGCATTATTCAAACATATTTACTGACAGTTATAGATGGGTCCAAATTTACTTATTTTTCCAGGCTGCATTAAACTAGGCCCTGCATGACATATGTGTCTATTTAAAAAAAAAACCCTTGTTAACGTAKGTGAAAATCTGTGGGCTTAAGGGCTTTATTTAACCAGTTGCAAATAAGCAATAATAATTAATAATGTTTTACCAGGAAAAAAGTGAGTATGAAATGGTCTCTTTTCAAGTGAAAAGCGCTTCTTTTGACTGTCTTGCATGTTGTTTGGGAGTGGACCTGGACTTGCGGAGGGCGGACTTTGRCCTGTTCAGGACACTGGTTGAGAGAGTCCCTTGGGAAGYGGTCCTGAAGGGCAAAGGGGTCCRGGAAGGCTGGACGTTCTTCAAGGAGGAAGTCTTAAAGGCGCAGGAGCGGGCTGTCCCRGTGTGCCGTGAGAAGAGCTGGTGSGGAAGACGACMGGCCTGGCTGAACRGGGAGCTTTTGCTGGGACTCAGGGAAAAAAGGAGAGTCTACCACTGTTGGAAGAAGGGKCAGGCAACTCAAGAAGAGTACAGGGATCTCATTAGGTCATRCAGAGAGAAAATTAGAAAGGCAAAAGCCCAGCTAGAACTCAATCTGGCCACTGTSGTAAGAGACAACAAAAAATGTTTTTACAAATATATTAACGACAAAAAGAGAGCCAAGGAGAATCTCCATCCTTTATTGGATGCCGGGGGGAACATTGCCACCAAGGATGAGGAAAAGGTGGAGGTACTTAATGTCTTCTTTGCCTCAGTCTTTAATAGTCAGACCAGTTATCCTCAGGGTATTCAGCCCCCTGAGCTGGAAGACAGGGACGGAGAGCAGAATATACCACCCATAATCCAAGAGGAAGCGGCTAACGACCTGCTAYGCCAGCTGGACACTCACAAGTCTATGGGGCCAGATGGGATCCACCCGAGAGTACTGAGGGAGCTGGCGGAGGAGCTTGCCAAGCCACTCTCCATCATTTATCACCGGTCCTGGTTAACAGGGCAGGTCCCGGACAACTGGAGGCTTGCCAATCTATAAGAAGGGCCGGAAGGAGGATCTGGGGMACTACAGGCCTGTCAGCCTGACCTTGGTACCGGGGAAGATTATGGAGCGGTTCATCTTGAGGGTGCTCACAAGGCATGTGCAGGACAACCAGGGGATTGGGCCCAGCCAGCACGGGTTCATGAAGGGCAGGTCCTGCCTGACCAACCTGATCTCCTTCTATGACCAGGTGACCCGCCTAGTGGATGAGGGGCAGGCTGTGGATGTGGCCTGCCTGGACTTTAGTAAAGCCTTTGACACTGTCTCCCACAGCATTCTCCTGGAGAAGCTGGCGGCTCATGGCTTGGACGGGTGYACTCTTCRCTGGGTAAAAAACTGGCTGGACGGCCGAGCCCAGRGAGTTGTGGTGAATGGAGTCAAATCCGGTTGGCGGCCGGTCACAAGTGGTGTTCCCCAGGGCTCAGTTTTGGGGCCGGTCTTGTTTAACATCTTTATCAATGATCTGGACGAGGGGATCGAGTGCACCCTCAGTAAGCTTGCAGACGACACCAAGTTGGGCAGGAGTGTTGATCTGCCTGAGGGTAGGAAGGCTCTGCAGAGGGATCTGGACAGGCTGGATCGATGGACTGAGGCCAACTTTATGAGGTTCAACAAGACCAAGTGCCAGGTCCTGCACTTGGGTCACAACAACCCCAGGCAACGCTCCAGGCTTGGGGAAGAGTGGCTGGAAAGCTGCCCGGCGGAAAAGGACCTGGGGGTGCTGGTCGACGGCCGGCTGACCATGAGCCGGCATGTGCCCAAGTGGCCAAGAAGGCCAATGGCATCCTGGCCTGTGTCAGGAATAGTGTGGCCAGCAGGAGCAGGGAGGTGATCGTGCCCCTGTACTCGGCACTGGTGAGGCCGCACCTCGAATCCTGTGTTCAGGTTTGGGCCCCTCACTACAAGAAGGACATTGAGGTGCTGGAGTGTGTCCAGAGAAGGGCAACGGAGCTGGTGAAGGGTCTGGAGAACAGGTCTTACGAGGAGCGGCTGAGGGAGCTGGGGTTGTTTAGCCTGGAGAAAAGGAGACTGAGGGGAGACCTTATCGCTCTCTACAGCTACCTGAAAGGAGGTTGTAGCGAGGTGGGTGTTGGTCTCTTCTCCCAAGTAACAAGTGATAGGACGAGAGGAAATGGCCTCAAGTTGCACCAAGGGAGGTTTAGATTGGATATTAGGAAAAATTYCTTYACTGAAAGAGTGGTCAAGCATTGGAACAGGCTGCCCAGGGAAGCAGTGGAGTCACCATCCCTGGAGGCGTTGAAAAAACATGTAGATGTGGCACTTTGGGGCATGGTTTAGTGGGCATGGTGGTGTTGGGTTGACAGTTGGACTTGATGATCTTAGAGGTCTTTTCCAACCTTAATGATTCTATGATTCTATGATTCTATCTCACTCGCAATTCGGTGACTTTCCTGCAGCTTTCCCTGTCCTGGTAGTTGGGGGGGTGGATGGGTGTGAGACTTCATGATTGCCTTTTTGTTGGCCACCCACTACAAGCATCTTCTGTAATGGTTTGCAGCATTTAATCTTTGACATGTAAAAACTCTTCTGGCTTCTAACGGCATTTAAATAAAAAAGTCTAGCCTAGGACACTCTCCAGGATTGATCAGRGTGACACTGGGCATCTTGGATCATCTCCTTTTACTCTCTTTTCACAGAGTAAAAATATTCCCAGTTTCTTTTCTTTCACATTCATTGAGGTATATAAAGCTCTGGATGAAAGTGTTGGAGAAGTGCAGTGGGATTTTATTAGACTGTTGTCAGGACCTGAATGAAGAGTGACTGAAGCAAGGCTAATACCAGAATGGCGTTGCAGGTCCTGCAGACTCCTTGCTCCTTCAGMAGTACTGCGGGTGCCAATCTCATGTAAGCCCTTCTCTTCCCTGGTGCCTGCAGCAGGAGATCAAGTGTGGCAGGCTGGTGCAGAGCATACGTGTTTGTGTGTGTGTGAGCTTTCACACGGTCCTTTGGAAACCACCTCTGGGAGCAATTGGGGAACTCGCTGTCCATTTTAGTTTCATGTCCCTATTGGAAAGTACTTTAACATATTATCACTTTCTTTTATCAGGCAACTGAGTGTTGAGGTTTTTTCCTCTTTTTTTAATTGTGTACAGTAAAKATTCCACTGAAAATAATTCACCCCCTTTTTTTGTTGCCAGGATGCATTCACATTGCAGCTGTGCATGAGTAATGAACAGGTWCTTCTTCCTGACCCCTCCTTTCTACTTTTACTGCAGGAACTGTGGACATGGGTGGCAAACAGTCCACAGTTGGTGAAGTCTCCATAATTCAGACACCTGTGACAGAAAGCATTCAGGATGCTTACAAAGCTGGAGACACCAGTAAGGCTCAAGAGCTGATTAAGTTGTCATGTGAAGAGACTGCACTGCAAGTGGAAAAGGTAGGATTAGGTTACTAGTCTTTCTCAAATTTTATTGGGAAAGAAACCAAAATGCCAATGTGCTTTCTTCTGTCATTTCTCATGCAGAAAATCAGKTATATATGTTATGCTCGTGCTGCAGGGTCCCAGACATGGCTGGTTGTGTGRGGCACTTCAGGAACATATGCTCAGGGACAGTTTGCCCTTGAAAGCACTGATCAGAAAGATGAGGCAGACCACAGGAGCAGTGTGTGTARGRGCAAGASGCTGTGCGAGGAGGGYTGCTGGTGCTGTGGTCACTAAAACRGGGGAATAGATTTTTCCCCATAAAAAGGAAGCAGTTTATAGACTTTGCAAAAAAATGTATTGTCCCATCAGTACAAAGATGCTTAATGGCCCCCTGGGAAGATTTTGCTGCTTGTGTTTGGAACTAAATCCTCTGCACCAGCTTCTGCACTGCTCTGCCTTCAGAGCCCTCATTTTGAGCCTGCTCTTTGCACAGAGCTTGTCTTAGTTTTTTGGGAGAGTACTTGCGTGCCAAGCCTAGGCATATTGGCCATCTCCAAAACTAGAAATACTAMACCTTGTAGCAGAGCTGTGCAAATACTTTTTCTGTTGGTCCATGAAAAATGGTTTTACATTCACCATTCAGTGCCTTGGGCACTTTTGCGGTAAAACCATACAAAAAACTATAAAGCAAAATCCAATAAATTAATATAAGTAATATATCAACAGCAATAATTATAATGGCTACTAGTGTTTATGACATTCTCAGTTAACCACAGTGACAGTGGGTATGCATTTGCATGGGCACAMATAAATACGTGGTTCTAGAAGTGCTCTCTTTCTCTGCCTGCTCCCTTTACAGAGAGTTTATTTTGCTGTGTTTTCTTTACCAGTGCCAGCTTTTAGGTATTGCAGCAGCATATGGAGATCTTCAGGCGGTGAGGTATTTACTGAAGGAAGCATTAGTGGTGTTACCAACAGAACCTAATGATGACAATGCAGCTGTGGTGGCTGCGTATTTTGGACATAAGGACGTTGTGAAAGAGCTGCTGGATTCCTTGCATGGTAAGCCTATTGGGTTGCCTCTGCCTTCCCTCAAGCTTTTCGGTAGCTGTGTGCTATAACTTCAAGCAGGCATTTATTTATTTTTTTCACATCCCTTGAAAGGGGAGGGACATAATCATGGGAAAGTGCATGGAGGGATCTAATCTCTGCTATGTTTGAAGAAAACTTCCCCCATGGGGGGAAAAACACATGCATAAAAATGTTCCATGTTTGCAAATTGGAAGTGGAGGAAGATGCCATTTGGACAATTCATTCCCATCAGCCCTCACTGCTGGGTAACGTCCCAGACCCCACAGAGAAATTAAGGGATTTTCAGGAAACAGCATCATCCCAGTCTGCTGATCCAGCAGAATCAGTGGTGCTGGGAGTGAGAGTGCAGCATGACTGCCTGGCGAGTAATAGTTTGGGTACACAGCTGGCAGCATGCGCTGTGCTCTCTTGTCAGCATTTTGATTTGACTTTCAGGGGCATTCCTTATTTAGATTCATCATTATATTTTAGTTACATTTTATTTTTAAAATTATTTTATAGCAGAACAGAGATATTTTTAGACCCAGACACAATTCTTAAGGCAGCTGTGGGGGTGGGAAAGAGCATTACTCTGAGTCAGGACCAGGAACTCGAGTTTGGGTCCCCTGTTGCTCCCTTAGTGTACTGAGGGCATGGCAGCTGCTTCTCACCAGGACCATCTGTGGATTCAGGGTCAGCAGTCCTGCACAGCAACCAGGGCAAATCACTGTCTTGACCTCAGACACTGCACTTAACCGCAACAGCTAAGCTAGGCCTCTGCAATATTTGACCTGAATATAGCCCTAGCTCCTCACTGGAGCTACGTACTTGCCAGTGACCTCAATGAGAACAGGAACAACCTGTTGGGAAGCCTGCTTATTTGATGTTCTTAAACTGTTAGAGCACTAATAAGCAAAAGAAATGTTCCAGTTTGGGGGATGCAATTAAACATAATATTTCCTTCAGCCAGAAAGGAGGCTGACAACGCTGGTTTTGTAACCTAGTCGCAAAAATTAAATTGTTTTAATGTAATACTCTCAGTAATGAAAAGTGACTTAAGAAGTTTCTGGAAACTTAGGTCAGTTTAGAACTGACCAAATTCCCTTAAACTTTTGCTTCGGGGGGTCAGAGGAGGTGCTCTATACRAACATCAGCTTTCAGAAGTTTTTATGCAGGATTTTCCATTTGTTTCCCTGGGAAGTTACATAGAAACAGTCACAGGGCTTAGGAATAAATTGCATGAATTTGCAGTTTGGCTAATGCACTGCAGAGATTATCTCTGTGAACTTCTTGTGGCTTACAGCTGAAGTGGAGCCCATTTTTTGCAGCATGAGGGTGAGTGATTTAGTCAAGTTGTTAAGAATGCAAAGAACGATGTAATTTCCACATGGAGAAACTGCAAAAAAAAGTTGATATGTAAACTTGGACTTGTGGATGTTTCTGAAAGTATGTCAGAGGGGGTGTGAATTTGTAAAGTAAATGGAGGAGATACTGTGAATCAGGGAAGATTTGAGGCCTATCTTGAATGTTTGGATCTAATCTCTGTTGGATCAGGCTTTTTGTCTCGATACAAAGACAGTCTGCGTCATCCCTTGCCACCTCTGCTTGGGATTAGATGTTTGATTTTTCTGCTGGTAGCCTAGCAGACATCCTCAGAACCTGCCACTGTTGCTAACTTATGCATGCTTAGATCATGAACAGTCAAAAAAGTTCACCCATTAGCTGGGTAGGTGATGAAGAACACTTAAGCAAAGCTGAAAACTTTGTGTCTGACCGGCTTAGGGCTCTTCTGTAACAGTCTGCTTCTTTGTCCTCAGGGGCTTCACCCTTTACCCTTTGCATAGCCATTATTTGTGGATGACTCCTCTTGCACATCACAGCCCAGTGGCATCAGCTAAGTCAAATCCCGTATCTTTTCGGTAGGTCCTAGAACTTGCCAACAACTTCTGAACTGGATGCTGGCCATAGCCTGCCAGCAGGGACATCTGGACATAGTAAAACTCCTAATTCGTGCATACAGTGCTGACCCAGAGAGCTGTGCAGTCAGGAAGAATGAGTTTCCAGTTCTTATACGGTTGCCCCTGTACGCTGCTATAAAGGCAGGTATGTATTTGCATGCTTCAAAACTTTGCCCCTTTTCTGCAATGTCTTTTAAAGAATGGGCTGAGTCGTTCCCATCTAGGAAGGTATCAGTGTGGACTGGCTTGCCTGGAATTGTTCTGGATTTCCAGTGGGATAAATTAAATAAAATTGGCTCTGAATCTTTTGACTTAGCCAAATTTAAGTCAGAGCCTTCCTAAGTTAGATTGCTGTAAATGCTGAGAGGCTGAACTTTCATCTTTAAACTCCTAGGGAAAAGACCCTTCAAAATAGAAACCTTGCAAGTAAAAGCATTATTGTTATGGACACTCTGGCACACATGCTTGATCTAGGCTGAATAATTTACACTTCAAAGCACAGCTGTGTGTATAGTTTAATAAGACAGGGAAAAAAGAGGAAAAAGAGCGAGCCTCGGCCAGTGCTTTTACATAGTGTCTTTGCTGTCTCAATTTGACCAAACTAAATCCTATCACTGGAGGAAACAGTCTTTATACAGTTCGGTTCCCTTTTTGTACACCCCCATGTTTTTTTTCAGAAGTGGTTATTTCCCAGGATTTCTGTTTAGCTCCTCGTTAGTTCATTTACGTGAGAAGAAGACAGCAGACAATTTGTCTTTTCTCTAAAGGGAATGAAGATGTAGCTGTGTTTCTATTACGGAATGGAGCTTTCTTTTGTTCCTACATCCTGATGGACAGCCCTGAATCCAGCAAACACCTTCTGAGGAAGTATTTCATTGAGACAAGCCCACTACCAGGTAGTGCTCCAGCAAAAACAGTAAGTAGCCATTTATCTGTCTGAAGAGACGTTCTTTTAAAGGAGCATCATGTTAATAATTGATATTTGTCTTTGCGTACCATGTGGCTGGTGATTCTTCTTCTCAACTAAGAGCCTTGTGGTTTGCTACCCGTTTAGAGAACAAGCTGTGAAAGTGACTTTCATGTCAGTGCTGAATTGCAAGGTGTAAAACATGAGGCATCATTGTGCAAGACGCTGTGTGCGGCAGCTTCCGCTTGGCAATTTTAACATCTGCGTGTGAACCAGGCGTATGCTGTGGAAAGGAAAGATTGACTTTGTGCTCAAAGTCTTCCAGAGAAATAAGGGCTACCACAGGCTTCCTCTGTGACCCCAGGATAATTGCTTCATTTAGGTTTCTATTGTGCATTCTGGTTGCAGGTAATGCCACAAGCTCTGTGCTGTCCCGGAGTGTTAGCATGGCACTGAGCTGAGCGTGTAAACCCTTCTCTTCCCCTGCGTCTGGTAGCTCAGATGCAGCACACACAAACAGGCTCATCTGGCTTTTTGTTAACATGGAGCTTGAGTAGAGCAAGCTCTACTTCAGCTCAGAAGCTTCTAACTTCTATTTTCCCTACTTCAGATCCTCATTRGTAAAAGATGGCTGGTAGCCTTTACTGTCACTCGCTCAGGACAGATCTGGCTCTCTGGAGCAGCATGAAGAATATCGTGTGGGATAGATAGATTAGTTCAACGCGCTTGTTCCATAGGAATGGTTTTTGATGGGACACAGAGGCCAACAAAAAGCAATTGAAGCCTTTTTAGGTTGGCAAGAACTCTGGTCACTACTTAGCCCCTGACAGCCTTTTGACAATTTTGGTAATTAATTTGCATCTCTATTTCTTCCGCTTTAAAATGGGGAGATTTAAACTTCTCACATCTTACAGCTGTTGGAAGGCTTAATACGTGATGATGATGATGCTTTGAGATCTACAGATGAGTGGCGTTGTTTTCATGCAGGATATTATTACATTTCATGATTATCACATATCTTTGCATAACTAGGCTATATTCTTCATTCTCTTAATCTGTGTTATCCAAGTCTCCTTTATTCAGAACTGAAAAACATCTCACAGCACACACTCTTACTGCTTTATAGGGAAGCACGTAGTATTTCGTATTATATCTACTGTTATCCAGCAATTTAGTTCCCAGGCATTTTTCATTTTCCCCCTCAGTGTGTAGATTAACCAACACTGAATAGGAGCATCAGAGCCTTGAGCTTTCAATAGTTACAGTTTTCATCAGGTCATAAAAGCTGTGCAGTGAAAAATTGTGAGGGAAATTTTTCTATCAAGGCTCTGTCTGCCTGAATCCCATTGCCAGTTGATTATCTGTTTGCTCAGCTCGTAACATTGCGGGGTGTTGATTCTGCTTTGGTGTTAAGTAAAAATAAGCAGAGAGGTTTTCATAGTGTTACAAACTTCTCCATTCTCTGTTTTCCTGCCAAAATCCTGTCTCGCTGGATTCCTGATGGTACTGCGAATGTTAGGGACTACCGTCCACATATGTGAGCTTGACTTCATTAGGTTCAGTCAACAGATTTAGAGCCCTCCCTGTGGGATTCTTAGTTTCGTTGACAGGTAAGCAAAAGGAAGCTAAATCCTAGATGTTTCTGGATAAGAGTTGATAAAACTACATGCCTTTTAGAAGAAAAAAAAAATCCAACTAACTGGATAATTCAGCTTGAATAAACTTCGGAATAAATGTTCGAATCATAGGGAAGAGTTCTGTTTTCCATGTGAACTTGCTGGCAATATTTAACTTAGCTGCTGTAAAAATGACTCAGCTTTGCTGTTGTCACACCCTGAGCGAAGAAGAGAGCAGTTTTGAAACATCAGTTAATTGCCAGAAGGTCCTGGTTTAAAAAAAAAGAAAAAGAAAAAAAACAAAAATCAGACGCAGAAACTTGACCTTGATTCTTCTAATAGGTGTTTATTTTTAATATGTTTGCTTATTTAATGCTTTCTCTTTGAATTCATTTTGGCAGACTGGGCCAAATTCAGGAAGGTTCGTCCTAGTTTGTCTGCAGAGCTCAGGTCTCTGGGAAGTGATAGTCACACACCCTGATAATTCTTTAAAACACGACTTCATGGCAGCTGCAAACAAGCTGCTTCAGTGCTTTCTTCATTATCTCGTGAGGTTCACAAAAGTAAGTCTTCTTGTATAAGTGCTGTGATGCATTTTGCACTGGGAGGAAGCAAAAAAGGATTGTGCAGAGACTGCGATGTGTATGGCAGCCAGCTGGATGCCCTCTTGGACAGGGCAGACCAAGGACCCATCGTTTCAGAATGAGCCCAGGACTTCAAAAGGGTTTGTCCCATCTGTGCTGTCTCTGAGTGAAAACACTGCACAGTTGACCTCCAATTGATTTCACAGTAGTGAATGCTACCAGCTATGCATAAAATGTGGTTGGAGAGCTCGGTTTAGCTGCCACACCTTCCAGGCAGCCATCGCGCTGGGCGTAGTACTGCCCTTTCTGAGACAAGAGGAGTTACATCTCATTTTTCTAATATCTGTTTCTCCTTTTTTTTTTCCTTTCTGGCATAAATTTATCCCCACAGCAAACCACTGTCTTGCTAAAGAGAGGAAGTGCTCCATTTTTACAGGAACAGGTAACAAATGCCAAAAAAAAACCCTGCAGTAAAGTGGCTGGACACAGATTCCAGGCTTTGATACATGTAATCAGCATGGATATACATGTAACTTCCCAGTGTGTGCAGTGTGAGATATTTTTTTTTTTCCCGTTACAGACCAGAAAAGAGCTTAAACTGCTGCATTTTCCCTAGGAAATGTTTTGCCAAGAATTTTATACACAAGCACACAAATGTACGTGTCTGTGTGTGAGCCTCCTGTGATTTCTTTATCCACTGCCTGGCTAATCTCAGTTACATCACCATCGGTAAAGAAATCTGCAGCAGTTCCACTCAAGATTCACAGCAGCATTATTGATGGAGGAATCAGATCGCCGTCCTCAGAATATTCCATCTACGGCAAGAGCAAGGTTCTGTTGGGGCATGTCACGTCATTTAGGAGAAATGCACAACAGCCTTTTTTAATCACCTTACCAAACGGTCTCAAATCTAAGTAAATATTTCTCGTATTTATAGTTCATCGTTTGCCCAAAAGCAGCGGGGTTTCTTGCTTCTGCACAATTTCCACAATTTCCTTGCCTTCTTCAGTGCATCCCCTGACATCACTGCAGTAGAAGATTTCCATTTAGTTTTCAGGACTCGTGTTGAGAAATTTTTTCCTTGGCAGGAGAGGGGAGTGTACAGAGGTTTTCCTTGCCCTTCTGAAGAGCAGTAAGCTGCCCAGAGTCAGGCTGTGCCCAGGAGCTAACAGCCTCTGAACACCATCTCTCGTTTGAGCACAGAGCTCACTAGCCGGTGCCAAATGAAGAAGCATTGAGCTGATTACTGGACTCTGTGAGTTCAGTAGACCTTTGGCATCAAAGAAATGGGCTTTTCTGGGAAGATAGCGGAGATGATTAAGTAGGAGTTGGGGAGGAAATCCCCTCTCTTTGTGGCATTGTGCTCAGGCTTTCTTTCACTTAATTACGTTTTCTCCGCAGAGTGATGAGCCAAGTAAATGCCTAAGGTAACTCCACTGACATCAGGTTACTAGCGCCAAGATGAATTTGGTCTACTGTCCCTAAGTTAGATGAAGGGGCTTGGCTGATCCTCCAGTTTGCAGCACTCAGGTAGAAGAGGCACTGTCAGTCCTTGGCTCTGGATGGGGAGGAGGACTGCGTGCAAGGCACTTACTGCTGAGGTTCAAAAAGCTGCCTAGGAGACGGGGACACCTACCCCGCAGTGTTCATAGCAGGTATTGGATTTCACAATCTTGTCTGGTTTTAGAAGTCACTGTCTGAATTCTGCAGGTATCTTTCTATCACATTAAATACCCTGAGGCCATGGCTCTGCATTTTTGAGGTAGATCATACACAGCAATCTAAATGCAAAATAGAGATGAGTATCAGTCTGAAATAAGAAGCAGCAGAGACGCATGGTCCTGCTTGCACCCGCTAAAGCAGGCTATAGATCTTATTACTGCATTGGTTGGTGTACTCAAGGACAAGTACTTTTTTGTACTGTAAAGAGCATCATCTTGAAACAGAGCAGGAACTGAGGGAGGGGATAAGCACCATCAGTTCTTTTTTCTGATATTTTTTTTTTTATTGTAGCTTTGTTGGTCCCAGTTTAGTTAAGCAGGAAGAGAAAAGAGGGAGTTCGAGTCTGCAGTGCATTTTTACTCCTGGCTCCCCCAGGAGAAGGGGAGATGTTACTGTCCCATTATATGGACTGGCAAACAGAGTCTTGGTAGCCTGAGACAGTGACTGGTGTCGCAGAGAAAATATGGGGCTCTGGAGTCTGAATTCAGGATCTCAACCACAAGAGCCTGCTTTCTCCTGTGGGGGGGAACCCAAACGAGCAAGCCAGCTCTCCAGGCCTTCGTTCCCATCACTGCCAGAATTTCAAAGCCCTGTATGGTTATATGCATCCTCTGTGTGGCTGAAGGATCTGTGGATAGCCTTTTGCATAGAATATTTGCCCAGATTTTAGGCTGTAATTCTCAATTTTCTTGCTTCTGTTTGTTTAGGTAGAATATATGAATCGTTCAAGGGGTTGGATACTCTGGTCATGGATGCATATCTTAGGAAAGGTGCTATGGAGCATCCCACTTTAGATCAAATGCCAAAAGATGTTTAAAAAAAAGCCAGGAACATTTTCCTTCCCCGTTTTCTTTTCGGGCCATGGTGTGGATCCTATGCATCCACAGCCATTGTGGCGATACCATTGCCAAAGGAGAAGGGGCCAGGATGCCACCACTTCCATCTCGGTGTACTGTTGAAAGCTGTCCTGAACTTCTGGGATAAATCTCCTCTGGATGACATCTTTGTTACGTGTCCTRCCCAATGCAGTGCTAGTCTTTGGTGATCGTAATATACATAGGATAATAAGTAACAGCTTGCGATATCAGTGCTGAGGCCACCTTTGAATGTAATGTCACTGTTTTCCTTGTTGCAGAGTGAAAAGTAACTTTAGTCCCACAGCCAGATCTTCATTGCAGGTCGATCTACCACCTTGGTAGCATGGGTTCAGTAAAAAGCTGCTTCAGCCACTGCCTGAGATCTCCGTGAAGGGCGTTGCTGTTCCCCTCTGTTGGCAGATAGCAAGCTATAAAGGGAAAAAGAGGAAAGAGCATGGCTGATCTCCGTGGCTTCATTTCTGAGGTTTAGACTCCCTCTGAGCAAGGTCTTTGTGATGGTTACAGGAGATAATTGATGGGTCTGATAGACAGGCTGAGACGAATCCACCTTTCTGTAACCCTCAGTGCTGTGCTAGCAGCCCGTGTCTTGACAACACTATGGGTAAGCAGGAATTCCCTTCCTTACTAGCAGTTAATTTTTAAGACCATAGACATGTTGTCTGGAACTGCTACCTAAAATCTTGGATTTTCCCCTATGCATTCTGATGTAACCCCTCTTCCCCCATTTTGGCTGAGTCTCAGCATAGCATTTGGAAAAAATTGGCATTCCTGGAAAGAAAGGATCAGGACAGACTATGCACTGCCAGCCAAGGTTAGTTGTTAAAATGGCTGATTCTCTGTTAAAACGTTTCTGGCATATCTAGGCAGACTGTGCTTGTATTTCAGTAGCTGGATCTTTGTTACACCTTTCTCTTCTAGCCTGAAGAGGCCATTCCTATTAAAAATTGACATGAACCATGAGTAGTTGGGGATCGAGCCATTTCTTAACTCTTTCCTGGGCCAGGAGATTTGTGGTATGTGGTTTTGCTAATGCAGAACATGTGATTTTACTCAGCATTGTTAGGCAGGAGGGTGATGTTTTTGGTTCCGTATGAGCAGAAKTCATGGTGTAGATTTAATTGTCCTGACATAAAAAGGCTTTTGCTGGCATCACTGTAAACCACAATATGGTATAAACGACATCATTAAGAGAATTTCATTGCTGATTAAGCTATATTTCTATCACTGACAATTTTAGCTGGTCTAGGATGGAGCTACAGTGATGCTGCCCTCCTTCTCTCCCCAGCCATGTGCTCCTCCCTCCTCTTGCATCAGTATCATTGTAAGTCGGTTTTTGGTGACCTCGGCTGGGACCWAAACCAGCTGAAGATTCTCTCTCTGAAATAAAGAGTAATAATATTATAAGACAGGGTAGTGCCCTGAAAGTGCGTGTAAGTAGCCAGACAGATATCAGTACTACTTGAGGATTGTGTAGTGTAGAGCTGGTTTCCTGCATTATCTGGATTTAGGAATCTGGCTCCTGTTTTGAGCTCTTGGGGCAACTCAAGGAACCAGCAAAAAATAAAGTGYCTCAGCACAAATGTGCTCTTCCCCAGTGAGGTTTCTTCATGCTGGGAAGATCTTCCAGTCCCTTAGCATCAGTACCACATCCCTACATCTCTCCTGAAGTGTRGGGTTGCTGGGGGTGGAAAAGGGAATCTGACCTGTGTGTTTACACTCTCTATTACCATAACTCACAACTGATTGATTGCTGGCCAGTGATGTAAACAGCTCTTGGGCTGTTRCAGGGGAGAGGAAATTACAGAAAACTACACACAGAATTTAAACCAAGAGTTTGTAAGCAGGAAGCTGTTAAATATACAGACTTGGAAAATCTAACAGTAAAGCAGAATATGTTTAGTGCCTGTGTGAAAGCTTTGCAGTGTAACTCCCATTAGGTACTGTATATTTTGCAGTAGCAGTGGATACTCTGCTTAATTTGATTTCTTGTTRCTGCTGGCTTGCTGTGTTTTATGTGGATACCTTGTGACGTGACAGTGAATGTAGCTTTAAACAAACAGCTTGTGCTCTCTGGCTCGGTTTCCCCAGTGATACAATGAGCATAACATTTCCATTCATATTTGCAGGGCTGTCCTGAGGCTTCACTAGTGAACATTTGAAAAGCACTATGTCTACCCTAAGTACGACTGCTGTCAACTTCTAAAAAGTGCAACTGTTTGTGCTTACCCCTTTATTCCGTTCTCCTAGACATTTGAACTGTGTGATCTACATTAGTTGGAGTTCTGAGTCTCAAATAAGCACTTGAGATAGACCTTTTCTTTCCCTTCCTTCCCAAAATATATTTCTTTTAATTTTAAATTTGGGGTTAAARGTTTTAAGAGCTAAATACTGGGAATTGGAAAGCAAATTAAATTTGTTGTCTGGTCCTTGCTGCCTCCTGGTGGGGAATTGACGATCACTTCATTGACGATGTCTTTGGGATCAGTTATGTCAAAAACACTGAGCTTATGAAAACGTTTTGGGACTAACATTTTAAATATGTGTGTTTTGGAACATAGATCTCATTGGAATGCAATGAGGTGATCTTGAAAATGAAGCCTTGGGTTGTTTACTTGCATTGATGACCGTTATGTGTTCATGTTTTCTTCTGTCTAAGCTGGAGCCTGAAGTAAGTAGTTATGCCTTTCACAACAACTTCTGTTTTTTTTCCAAAAGAGGATAAAACGACTTCTTCGTCTTACTGTCAAAAGCAGCAGAACGTTATCTAGAAAGGAGGCAGCTGCCAAAATCATGTCTCTCAGATACTAAAATGTCTTCCTAAATGATACTGAGCAAATTTCTAGTGTTTAGAAATGCTTTACAAGAGGGCGTTTGCCTTTCCTTGCTTTTCCCAGATGTTCCTTTTCAAAACCTAAAACTTCCCCAGAACAGTTTGGCTGGTTGTTGTTGGAAGGTTTAAGATGGAAGAGCAGTGCCTGGGCATATGTTAATTATTCCAGCAACAGGCCTTCTCGTAAGAAGTCGTTACTACACTCAGCAGATCCGTCCCTGTCCCCTCTACAGATGTACAAGCAATGATCCACAAGCGTTTCAGAGGCGGACTGCTCCACGGAGATTCCTCTGGACCTGCCTGGCCTCTGTTGGTGTTCAGAGTCCCTTGGAGATTTGAGCTGCAYGCCATGTCCAAGAGACAGACTGGGGTTCGGGCTGCAGAGTCTGGATTTAAGATGGGTTTCCATGATCTGTCCGTATCATGCTGCTAGCGTAGGGCGTGAATGCATCTTGCGGGGCAGGGAGCCCAGCCCCATGGAAACTCACTGCACGTGGTTGGATGAACAAACTGTTAGAGTCTGTCCAGCTCTCGGATGGGGTGCTGGTTTCAGGCAAGAGCAGCTCACCCTTTGTGGGGCACACTGGAGCTGGTGTATAGACAGGCGAAGAAGTCCAAGAGCCCTGCTTGCATTTGCTCGTGGTCTTTGGAGTGAGATCAAGGAGCAGCTATATGGTGGGGACTGCTGATAGCCAGGCATGGTTTCATCTCCGAGTCATTTTAATTCCTAGAAGCAGATTGGAAAGTGAGCAAAATGTTTATGGTCTGTGCTCTGATCTGCCAGGTTCCCAGTGGTGTAACACAGGCTGAGAGCAACTGGGATTTTACTAACATGGTTTTCTCTTCTTTCTTTGACATATGCAGGCTTTGTGTGTGAACTGGTCAAACCTCAAACTGCCCTGGGTGGACCTGGACTGGCTGATTGATATCTCCTGTCAGATAACTGAGCTTGATCTCTCTGCCAACTGCCTGGTTTCCCTTCCATCCGTGATCCCATGGGGCCTGATAAACCTCAGGAAGCTCAGCCTGGCTGACAATCAGCTGACGGAGTTACCCAGCGTACAGTCATCCGATGAAATTATATGTACAAGGTGTGTGCGCTGGATGCCTACAGCAAACTGAACCCGTGCGGAGAGCAGGTGCAAATGAGTCAGTTGTGCTTGTGTGAAACTGCGTAAGCGAAGAGCATATGCAGGAGCTTCTTGGTTTATTTTCTGTCTGCTGCAAGGTTTAACAAGATTTGCTCTTTTGCATTCTCGGTGTTTCCAAGTTAGTTGTCAGGACAATTGYAGGGACTTTTATTCCTGTATTGTCTCATGTTGCTTCTGCTTTTCTCCAGTTCTGGTGAGCCCCATTGCTCTAAGTCTAAGCCCTGGGCTGACTCAGATTGACATTTGCTGGCTCGTATCAATTATCTGATCTGCTGTCTATCCAGACCACTTCTGTCTGCTCCCTGGAAGGGTTAATTTTCTAAATAGGGTTTTTTGCTTTGCCTTGTGAGAGTGCATTCCAGCTGCTTTCATTCAGACCTAAAGCTGTCCTGGTAAAATAGATGTCTGTGGCAACAGGAGTCTTTGCTAGCATTTTATTGATGCCTGACTGAGTATCTTCTGTACTCATAGGTTACTCGAGGTCGACGTATCCAGCAACAGGCTCTCTACTCTCCCTTCGGGATTCCTACATCTTAAAAACCTTAAAAAACTCATTGCTGCTAAAAATTTTATGGAGAAGTTATTTGACGAGGAAAACAGTACGTACAGTCCAGCGTTACACTTACCTTTCAAGGCCTGATTTGTAAGGGAGAACCCCAAACTGTTATAATAACGACTTCAAGCTAGTATTAGCTAGAGATGCTTAGCATCTCTCAATCCTTTGTCCAAAGTACATGAAAAGGCCTGGTTAGTTTTTATCACTCGTTAAATCCTTTGGCTCTTATCTAGCAAGTATTCAGCATCTTGCTGGATCAGACTGCTATCATGCTTACACCAAGTCCACAATGTTTCGTGTTTTCTAGCAACTAATTGGATTGGCTTAAGGAAGCTGCAGGAGTTTGACATCTCTGACAACAGGTTGGTGGAACTTCCAACGGTTTTTCTATACTGCTTCAAGTCCCTAAACATACTGAATGTTTCCAGAAATCAGCTGAAAGTGTTTCCAGATCCCTGGGCCTGCCCCTTGGTAAGTCAAACTGCTCTGACAGAGTCAGAGGCTGAAAAAGCTGTTGAAACAATGCAAAAAAATATACTGTGATGCTTAAAAAGCTGTCAGATGTCTTGGGCTAAAAGGCTCTTCTGTTTCTGTGCGAGTGCCCCTGCCTGATTCGGTTTATGGGTCTCAGATCAAGTCTTTCTGAGGTTCTACCCTGTTCTCACCATGTTGATGGCATTGGTGGAAAACTTCTAGAAACATGTCTTATATGGATGTGTTCATTTTCTCTATAATTCATATGAGCAGTAGTATTGTCAGGATCATTTTACAGAACATTCAGCCTTCATTCAAAGTTAACTGCCGATGGCTAACTAGGGCATCTATATCCACCCATAACTGTGACTTTATTCCTCATTATTACAGGCAGAGCAGGAGAACAGTATACTTCAGTGAAGTGTTTGTTTATGGTTGAAAAGCAAATGGGGATAATTTTCAAAATAACTTTCAAAATACTTTTTGCCCACCAAAGAATTTGCCCATCAGTTGAGTGAGTGCATCTCCTCAGCAAATCCTATGCGCCTGCATGCACAATAGTGTATCTAGATCAAAATATCTAAAGAGATCACCTAGAATGAATTTATTAGTGCCTTAAGCATGTGACAGCTGATCTACCTCATTATTTAAAGAGATGATTATTACTCTGTGGGTGTTTTTTCTTTTATGTTTTCCAGAAATGTTGTAAAGCATCTAGAAACTCACTGGAATTCCTACCGGACGCATTGACTATTTTCTGGAAAAATCACCTCAGGGAAGTGGATTTTTCTGAGAACTCACTAAAAGAAGTTCCACCGGGACTCTTCCAGCTTGAAGTAAGTGTCATTTTTTCCTACTTCACAGTATTTCTCTTAATACTTACTCAGACTGTGAAGTCATAGCAGTGGCTGCCTGGTTAAGGTAGGAGACTACCTGCTATTTTGAGTTGATGAACACAGCAATTGAACAGAGCCTCTGAGCAGCCCGTAACCTCCTGAATGACTACATTCAGGCCCTCGTCCAGTGTGATATGGAATCTAGCTTTTGACACAGGTCTTCTGAGAACTCTTTGGATGTCTGTGGTTTTCAGATTTTGGGAGCGCCATTTGGAAGACAACCACTGCATTGTAGCTGCAAGCTCCAACTATTGAAATATAGATGTACTCAAGTATGCTCACAAATAGTTGTGTTTTTTCTTAATCTGGCACACCAGTGTTGTGTAATTAAGGATGAGTCTTTCTGTGCTGAAAATAGCATGTTTGAATGCCATAAACAATGCTAGTTGGCATCTCTTTTATCTTTAAGCTTGTGCAGATTAAATAATTCTTGCCAGTGGACATCAGAGATCCATAGTTTTACTTCAAAATTCTTCAGAATTTGTGGCTTCACATGGTTTCGACATGAAACAAAGCAGAACTTGGGGGTTTCCTCCAAGCTTCCCTTCCAGATTGTGAAACTGAGGGTCATGAAGATAGAAACAGAGGTAAATTGTTGTGCAGAAGTTTCATGATTTTCACCGCTGTCCTGTGTGGGAAGGATGCAGAAGTGATGGTTCGTATCCATGTCCAATTTGGACCTCGGGGGTCTACTGCAAATGTGCCTCTTGCTCCTGCCTGGAGAAGAGTCCTGAGGGTCGTTTGCTCCCTCAGTTGTTTTTAATGATCCCTGCAGATTTGGCTTTGCTTTCTGGTAACCATTTGTTTTCAATTGGCATTTCTCCTGAAATAGAATGAATCCTATGGACTATTGTCTCCAAAACTTATTTTTTCTGAATGCATTAAAAATAAGCCCAGTGGGTGGGAGCTACCATGACAGATATTGAACACTAGATGGTGCTTCAAGGGCACATTTCTTTGGGTGCCACTGCTCAGAGGCTGGAGAAGGATGTGAAGGCACTAGTACAGAACATCAGAGAAGACCTCAGTGCAATCTCTGCTGATGGTCTGTCTTCAAAGTTAGCGAGCTTTGGTTGCCTTAAATAATGCCAGTTTTTATCCATATCTCTCCAGCCTTACCTTCGTAAAAGAAATAAATAACAGGTATTTTCAGTCCCCCAAGGGCTAGAGTGTGGTGAGCAACTAGAAGGTGAAAGCCGATGCCTAGATCAGCCCTGGCTTGGGCTACTCCTTGGCTGTAGAGTTTGTGTCAGTGAATAGGGCTGCACTAACGCTCCAGCCCTCTCCAGAAGTGGATGTGGAAAGGGCGAGAAATGGGCAGTAATGTGTTCCTACATATAATGTAGGAAGAGTTATATGTTCCCACATTATTATGCAGGAACAGCAGTGAACTGTCTTCTCCCCGGGAAAAGCTGAAAGCAGAGGAGACCTATGACTTGAAAGCATGTCTCTGACCTGGTGGGCCATGCAGTTTATCACTGGCCTTTGCTTGGTTTGTGGAGGAGTCTGAAGACTAGGACCAGCTCACAGTCGCTAATATGATGCATATACTAGAAATGTGGTGTTAAGAGAAGCAGAGGCCTTCTCAGCTTTCCTTGTCTGTCGCCTTCTAAAGGAACCAACTGTACATGCTCCAAGCCATGTCTTAGTTCTCTAGACTAGTTTACTTCTCTTCAAGAGACCTGACCCTCTCTGGGTGGAAGTATTCAGGTAAGACTCTGGTCAGCTTTTCCACATCACGAGCTGACYGAGGCAGCCTAATCTGGATGCTGCAGTTCCTTCCCTCTGGTGTAATCTAACGCACCAGAGCCCTTTCTGCATGCTGCGGCAGTAGGTTTGAAGGAAGTTGTCTGCTTCTGCCATTGTCACACTTCTGGGGGCACCTATTCTTTTCCTGAAAGGCAGCAAAAATGGAGAAGTTAGAGATGAGAAAGAAGAGGCAATTGCAAAACAAGGACTGGTGGTCTCCAGAATTACAGTCATGAAGAGYCACAGCCAGTTGAAAGTCACTAATTTTCCCCCTACAGAGCAGGCACATAAGCATTGCATATAATCTCACCAGGCCCTCAGCTCTCCTGGAGCGTGGCCTTTGTCAGCATTTGTGGGGGACATGTAACATGGATACAGTTGACTGAAAATGAAGCACCCCAGTTAGACCACACAGAACAAAGTTTGTGCTAATTCTGGAACTTGTAGCCTCCCTTTCCTCCCGCCCCCTGCTCAGGGATATTTCGGGGGAGAAGTTTGAAGCATTGTCATTGAACAGCCCCATGCTGATACTTGGAGAGAGCTCGACACCAGGCGCCAAGGGAGGACTGGGTCTTCCTTCCAACGGGAGGTTCGAGCCAGTGGAAGACCGATGATGGTAAACGCATTGGCTGTCAAGACTCGAGTAGGAGGGAGGGTTTTATAGTTTGCACGGTTTTCCAACCCTTTCCTTTAGTGGTTCCCTCTGCTTATCTGCAGTTTTATATTATACTTTACCTTCCCCAAGTCCCACCAAGGCCCAGTGCTGCCCTTCTCTTATCACTAGAGGGAGCGTTTTGCATGATAGTTGCCATTCCAGCAACCGCTGGTTGTCCATCGCTTATGGCACATGGATAYCTCATATTTTTCCAATCTGAGAAAAGAGGAGGAAGGCCAACAGACTGGCTTCGTGAGACATTGTTAATCCTGCTTGATGAAAAGGGGCATAAACCTTTCATATTATGTGGAGCAAATAAAACATTTAACACACTTGAAGCTGAAGTCTYTGCTGGTAAAACATGATTTCCATGGGGTATAATTCATTAATACTGCTGTACTTGTGGCACGAGATAATTCAGCTGATATTCTGCTTATCTCAGTTTTCAAGGCAGGGACTTGCAGAATRAACCTGGGTGGAAACTCTACATAGAAGACTGTTTTTCAGTGGAAAATTGGATTTTCAACCAAATGAAAATGATCATTTCAGCCTTGMCATTATTTTTAAGGGCAGATGGAAGAGCATGCACTCTACAAATCTGAATGGGAACTGCATTTTTTTCTTTTCTATTTCAGTTAAATTCAAAGGAGAGCTTGTGTTTAACCTTATTCATGGTATTTGCAGCTGAGTCCTATCTGTATGGTGTTAACTGTACAAATCAGCTCYACTTCTTGTTTTTAAAATTTCTGCCTCTGGTGTGAGGAAAAAAAAAAAGTAGATAGGTAACTTGTATAAATCTTGGAAAGTTAATATACATCCTTTCCATTTTAATAGACATGTAATAACAAAACAATTAAAAATGTTCCTTGTGTGAAATAGTTCACGTTTTATGCGTTGATCTTACGCATATACAACAGGTGTAAGTCCACTCTGAGACTAGCTTGCACACATCTAAGACTTCTCATCCGTGTGTGGCATACTGTTTAGGTAAATCATACTGTTCTTTTCCATTTGGAAAGGTTTTCTCACTAAAAGTAAAATATCCTCTTATATGGGTTGTTTCCAGTTGAATCTGTCAGCGAGTAGACTAATGATCTCCCAGAACTAATAGTGGTGTTGCTTCGTAGAGGAAATACACTTGCTGGAGACAAAAAGGAAATGTTTGCATGCTAGGCAACATGTTCTGATGAATAAGATGTACTTTCTTCATGTTTCTGTTTCTTAATAGCCATGCTAAAAAAACTCTTTCTGTGTTTTTGATGGACTCTATCTTCTAACTCTAGGCTGTTCCTCTTCCAGGCTTTGGTGTCCCTGAAGCTGCTGGGAAATCAGTTGATTACATTGCCTTCACAAGATAAGTGGAATTGCAAACAGCTTAAATCACTGGATCTTTCAAAAAACCAACTTGGCAAGTAAGTGTTTCTTTCAAATTTTGTCTGAGAAAACAAAAGCTGAAGAAATAATAGCAAACCCGATCCCTCGTGTAATACAAAGGGTGTCAGTAGTGAATTAATTACCTGCATAGAAGGCATTGATATCCACATACCATGTCTCTAASTATATTGTGTGTCTGTGACAGTGATGAATTATCCTTTACTCATTCTTTGGGCATTTAGCACACTATATCATTTATTAAGTGAATAGATTACTGATAATGGCAGTTTAATTTCAGAGCATGTAGAAATTTCTTTAACTCAGTGTGTGGTTCATCACTGCAAATATTGGTTTGTGGGGAGCATATCTTAACCATAAACCATCTGGCTAGACTGCAGTTTGTAGTTAGCATGGGAGTATTGTTTTGGAAAAAATAAAYAATCTTTGTTTTTTAAATGGAAGTGTAACCAGCTGCAAGTTCATAGAGGAGACTGACGTTAATAAGGTCATCCAATAAAAGAGTGATGTTCATCTATTTAGAAATTACAATAGGGATGTTTAACATAGAGAGTTAAAGGTCCCTTATCTTCTCCAGAACTGCATCAAATTGTGTCATACTTCTATMTTCTCATTTGGGTGCCTGTCCAGCAAATTTTCTAGAGTCCTTATATGAGTTGCTGTGTCAGATGCAAAAGACAAATTATTGGTTTTTGAATGTCTCTGTGCATTTCCAGAGTCATGTTGTTGGGTCATCTTGTCAGAGACTCTCTGGTGAAAGCAGGGAATGGCAGCAGGTCGGTTCTCCAGCGCTTCTCGCGAAGCTTGTTCAATTTGCTGTTTGACAGCCTACTTGACCCCCGGCTTTATGGGCGTCAAGGTTAAGTGCTCTTGCCCTGGGAGCTGAAAGCGTTGCCTTGCAGAGCTCTGTTAATTTGCCAGAAGAAAACCATTGGGCCTGGACGAGTGTTGGTGGAGTCTAGCTCTGTGATTGCACAGCAGGTTTCAATCCCATCTCTCAAAAGCAGGCAGGAACCCGTAAGAGCTGTGCTGTGAATCGCACAGCCTTGAGTGGGGCCAAACTGCACCGTGTCCCGGGCATGCAGCTCCAGCACAGTTCTCAACTGCCACGTCCAAGCTCTTTTCTCCACGTGTCACCATTTTGTTTTGCCTGCAGGAGTGATGAGGGATTTAAAACAAAGCGGATTCCCTTTTTCACCACGAAGAGCAGGGTGCGCTGTGGCCCAGAGGCAGGTAAGGTACACGGCAGTGCAAATGCGGGGAAGCAAGGGCTGAGAATGCCAGGTGAGCTGTGAGGCAGCAGGAATCTGTGGAGTTTGGCTGAAGGGAAATCAGTGTAAATTCATCTGCAATTTTAAGTGCAACAGCATTTAAATTAAGAGGAAATACGTTTAGATAAAATGTTTTTAAAGAAGTGGTGCAGCTGGTTGGTATCATCAATATAGAAAGGTGAAGAATGAGTGAAACTTGTTTCTTTCACTGACCTTTTTTTCCTTTCCTTGAGATTGTTCTTTTTAGCCAGAGTACTAACTGATATGTTGAAGGGAAATTAACCCATAATTAGTCTTATTACTCTTAGGATTGTTTCTGTTGCTGAATTTATAAATTGCATGTTTTCCCCTGTCTCTGTGATTTGCACCCACAGTTTGGGGCGAGCAGAAGAGATGTTCTGGATTAGTGCACCTGAAATCCCAGAGAGAACAAAGCAATATCTGAAGATATTTGCACTGCTTCCTGCTCTCTGTGGGATTCATCTGCATTTCTTTTTGTTTGTTTGTTTTGTTTTAAAGCACTTGGAGAGCTTTCTCATTCTCGGCTGCCTGAAGAATGGCTTGCTCTAAAGCATTTTTTGCAAATCTCAGAGTGGAATAGAGCTGGCGTCTTCATGACGCACATCCAAGCAGCCCTCAGCTGCTCGTGGGAGGGAGAGGCCCTCCTGCAGCAAACGTTTTGCTCAGTTCCCCTGAAAATTGTGCATAATCTCAGGTCAACCTGAATAGGTAAAATTGGTAAATGCACCAAGTACAGCCATAGCTATACTCCAGTCTGTTCATCTGGGAGGCAGAGGCTCTACCTGGACCTCCAGGCAAGGCTAATCCTACCTTATTTTTCTGTCCATGGAAGTAGAGGCTGCTGTGCAGCAAGTCCTGTGTCTGCACCGTAAGGAAGAGAAAGGCTTGGTCTGCACTGTTTTGCAAGTAGGAAATGGAAACAGAAATGCTGTGACATCGGTGAAATCCTGAACACGGAAGAATTGGAAAAGGAGTCTGAATCTTGCAAATCTGTGGAGTCTGACATATCCTCAGAGCTTCTCTGTGAAGTGCTACAGCAGCATTTCCCAAAGGGGAGAGAAGAGCAGGAGCAGCGGGCAAAGGCAGCTAAAACCAGCTATAAAAGGGAATTGCTGTCCTAATGGAAATTTCTACATGCTGCAAACCCAGCATAACCCCTCTACATAAAGGAAGGAGAGGATGAACTCTGCATTTGAAAAGCCTTGGCCCGTAATACCCTGGTGCAACTTCGAGCTGCCTGAGGTTGCCTCAGGTTGCAGGAGGGTGCGGAGTAGCCCACCTGGCTGGTGCCACGGTTGGATAGCCACAGAGGCAGAGCAAAGCCAGCTCATCTTTTTCTCTCTGTTCCTCTGCCAAGTATAGCTTGGTGAGACTAGAGGATGTGGCCAAGAATTTAAAGAACATGAAGAGAAAACAGAAGCTGGAGTACATCAGCTGCTCCCAGAAGTCTCCTAGYGAGGTGGGGGGCAGGTTTTCATATGGTTTTACCAACAAAGCTATTTACTTAAGTCTAGATTATTTAAAAAGAATAATTTATGGATGCTCACTATACTTGATTGATAAATCTCAGAATAACTTCTTGCTCATGCATGTGGTGTTGGTGGCGTTTACTCACCCAAAAATATATTTTCAAGATGTGATTTGTTTTAATTTTTCTACAGTTCTTTAAAAGAAAATTTGAGCTCAAGCCAGAGAAATCATAAATAACTCATGAATAAATAATTACAATTCATAAACACCTCGAGTTTGCTTCCAATATAGTACACTCCTTTCCACCTGGGAYTCTTTGGTGAATTGAGAGTATTGCTACTATTTTAGGTGTTTGCTCCTACGTGTCCAAGAGGGACTAAATCTGTCTGTGCCTAGGTGCATACTGAAGAGGAACAATGAAAAGTTTAAGTCCAGCGATGAGCCAGAAAGGAAGTGAATTGAATCCATGAATAAGCCTGCTGTTCTCCTAAAATAATCCCAAAGATGTTTTTTTTATTTGAAAACTCAAAGGCGGACTGTGACACCCTGCCCACACCAGACAGTCCTGTCACGTATATAACACACCCCTGCAGACAGTGGCACTCTATCTTACTCCTTTTCTGATCATAGCTCAGGCTTGAAATGCTGTTAATGTTAGAACTGGGGAAATTTCTCCTGAGAAAACCTCTTACATTTTCTTTTTTTTTTTTTTTCTTTTTTGGCTAAGTCTAGTTGCAGTTCTTCAAGTCTTCTCTGTAAGAGAAGATCTTGGTGGAAGTGCAACTGTCCTATCCTTGAGGAAGGGGGTGTCTCACATCTCAAGGAGTTGCTTTTATTGACCATGGAGGCAGCAGCTAGTGCTGGCTGTACTGTCCTAATCAGAGACTCAGAATCTGCTTGTCCCTGTGTGRCCTAGTTTTCCTTGACTTCAGGATGCTTCTTGGTAGATACATGTGACACCCTTAAGACAGCAACACAATTCGTGGCAGCTTTTCATGCCACTATCCCGGGAGTAATTTGTGGAGCGAAATGATGCTCTTTGGAACCAKCTGAATCTCCCTTTGTTTGAACCTCTCCAGCAGCAGCAACTCAGCCATGCAGTTGTTGCTATTATTGCTTGGGTTGCTCCCAAAATGCGCTAGTTGCTGCTCAGACCTGTAGGAAGTCTGAAGTGACCTGAGACCTTGCAGTCCAAAACAGAACAGAGGGGCAAATGTGAGCAGTGTTTCAGAGGCAACATAGGTTGGCAGACTGTCAGCTGCAGGATGGGTTTTCTTCTCTGTTGTTATTGACTGTGATTCACCATAAATTGCTCCAGGATGCAACGTGGAAGCTAGAACATAAATTCTGAGTGGCTTCTGGCTTTTCTCACGCAAAATGGAAAAAACATGTTGAGAACCACTTGTGCCCTTGGTATGCCCTTTCACTGCCAGCTGTTAGGCTGGAATAGGGGCAGTTCACAAGGTATTACCAGCCATTCAACAGCAAGAAATATAATGCCACTCTTCCTCTGACATATAGTCATCTTGGCAGGCCTGGAATTCCTCCCTCAGSACCCCAAAAGTCCTGGAGACTGTCACCTTCAAACACGCGCATCACCATGATTTTAAAAAATTGCGATGTGAACATTGATGTTTGATTGCCATGGAAGGTCATTTGCTTKTCTGCTGTTGCTTCGTGGTGGTTCCTGCCAAGGAACATGATCTCATGTCCTGCCTACAAAGTTAAGGTGAAGGCTCTTGGTTCAGAGCCTTGGAGCCTGTGATGTTTTAAAGGTGCAATTTGTTTCCTGTCTTGTTCCAGGTCCTTTTTTGGAGTTTCCAGCATTTCTGAGTGATTCTCTGGAAGTCCTTTATCTGAACGACAATCAGCTGGACTYTGTCCCACAGTCCGTTTGCCTTCTGAAAGGTTTAACAGAACTTTATTTAGGAAAGTAAGTCCGTGTCCTGGAAAAGCTATGCAGTATTATTTCCATGTTGTTTTAGTGACCAGTCTTCTGTGGAGCCCCACCCCAGATGTCCAGTGCTTTTGAAGTCAAAAAGCTGGAAATAGTCAGCCCCTTGTTAGAACTGTGCCCATCATTTGCTTTAGATAAGGAGGAGGCYGGCCTTTTGGATTAGGGAAGATGATCTAATGCTTTGAACACAGGCCTGGGAATCTAATGTGCCTCTAGTTCATTCTGGCTTTTTGCTGTCAGCTTCTATAGCGTTAGAGTCAATAACTCATCATTTTTGCCTTTATTTCCTCAACTATCCAGTAAAGATGATTACACTTGTCTGCCTCAGAGGATAAATTGAGGTTATACATCACTTTTAGGATGGAAATTACTATTAAAGTGCTGAGTAGTCTTATTAAAATGTTAATGGAAGATTTCTGCAAGGAGAGAATAGTGTAATCTGAGAGTCCGTGAGAGCAGCTACTTACACACAAAGCCTGGTTGTTGGTAGATTTATTTGTTTTTGTACAGTAACCCTGGTATCCGAGAGCTTCCTCCAGAACTTGGACAGCTGGCTAATCTCTGGCAGCTGGATATCGAGGAACTAAGTATCAGTAACGTTCCTGCAGAGATCAGAAAAGAGGGTAAGGCTGATCCTGCATGTTCTTTATTAAATTGACTGAACATATAATGAAAATCGCTTCCTTTTAATGGTCCTGAACGGGAACAGCCAGTGTGCGCCCAAGCCCTTGTTGTGGTTAACTGGAATTGCATAGGGAAACCTCCTATGCGTATTTGCAAATTTGATAATCAGTGCTAAGCTGTGGCTATATGATCAATTTAAGATAGATCACATGTTAAAATGATGACTTATAAATGTAATATTTCATCTGCAGTATGCATGCCGGATAAATTCCATGGCTTGCTTCCTGAATGTGTATATTTTAGGGTATTTAGATGGTCTTTCTAAAGGCTGAAGTGTTTAGGATCAGCAGTCACAGTCACATTGAAGTGACTATTGTAAACTGCTAGGTTTTTGGATCTATTACAATACTGTCTTCTTTTTTGTGTGTTTTAATAAGAAAATCCTGTGAGAACAAAGTTATTAGGAATTATTCCTTCTCCAACACACTGTTCRAGCCTAAATCTAATTTTAACTGGAAACATAAAAGTAGAAGGAAAAACTGAGTATTTTCCAATACTAAATTAGTATTTTATGTTTCCTTTGAGCTTCTGAAGCATACGAGTCACAGCATTTGTTTCTTCAATGTGCTCCATTGTAGAGTCTCAGAGCAGTGACCTTTTTCTGGGGTCTCTGTCTCAGGTTTGTCCACTGGAGGTTTCTTTGTTTATTCTCTGGGTTGTCTCAGCCCACAGCGAAACTGCAGGGAAAATATTAATTCAGCTGATGTGTCTGCAGCAGTAGGTTTTGTGCAGTCCTGCTGTACATATGTATATTTGTAACTGCTAACCACAGATAAAGCCTGTTCACTTCCCCCCACAGGCCCTAAAACAGTGCTGGCATACTTACGAGCACAGCTGCGCAAAGCAGAAAAGTGTAAGCTAATGAAGATGATCATCATCGGTCCTCCACGACAGGGAAAGTCGACGCTGATTGAGATCCTACAGACAGGAAAAGTCCCTCAGATGATGCACAGCGATGCCACCATACGTACAACAAAATGGGAGCTCCCCAAGCCAGTGGGACACAAGGCAAAGGTGAAAAACAATCGACCATCCTTAGCTCCAGTGGGATGTTTGAGCCCCACAGTGTCCCATTTGGGCTGAAATTGCCTGCCCTTTTACAAAGAACAGTTTCCATTGCCTGTGAGCCAGMCCTTGCAAATGGCATGGTTTTAGGCCCATCACAATTCCTCTGTTTCATTTCCAGTTGGTACTAGAGGACAGTTCTGTTTTCCTGAGCACTCAACTTTGTATTCTAAAGAGAGAGCGCCATGTGTAGACTGCCTAAATTCTGGCTCTCCCAGCTCCGGTGGTTTTTGGACACTGATTCTGAGAGAATGTTTTAAATCAGCTTCTCTAAAGCAGATTGTCCTTTCATTTGGGGCGAGAATATGGGACATCAGTACCTAAAGCTGGACTCTCTTGGTATCAGAACTGTCCTAGGTGCGGAAGGTGGGTGGAAGGTAGGATGCCTGACCTCTGGTGTGATCCAGGGATGTCTAAGGCATACCTTAAACACCCAAATCTCAGTTGGCTCATTCAGGGAGTGTGTCAACCCATACTGAACTCATTTGGACAGCAYTGAATTCATTCGAGCATTTGTAGGTGGCCCTGTCCACCGCCTGCRTAGTAGCACAGGGATTAGAGTGTGCAGAATTGGTCCTGAGGTCTTGTCAGAGCTGAGGGTGTGCAAACACATGGCTCTCCCTTCCCGGATGAGAGCCATGACCACCAGACTGTTTTGGAAGGGGTGGAGGAGCCTGCTGAGCTCAGCTATTCTACAGTGAAGAGTGCCAGGCCAGAGACAGAAAGAAAAAGAGCAAGCACAGCCTGACTCTTTAAAGAGAAGACTTTGGTGGGAGAAGGGATTTGTGCATTTTGTGTTGAAGAGCAGTTGAATAAAATAAAAACCTAGACAGCATCAGAGACCTGGAGTGGGATCAAGATGCTGAACGGGCTTTTGTCCCTAYCTCTGAGTCTCTGTCTCTCCGTACAAGCGCCCACAGCTGAAGGTCTTTTGGATGAACAAAGCAGTCCTGGTGCTAATTAGGGTGTGGTTTAAACAATATGGAAGTTCTTCCAGCTGTTTCTGGGAAACTTCAAACTGAGACTATGCTAGGAGATCAGAGCCCTACTGAGATACTTAGCTCSTTGATGAAATCTCATAGGGTAACTTGTCATGTGGGATCAGTCACTACTTGGACCTGGACCAGTAAACAGAGCCCACTTGGTGTAACATCATGCTCTGAGGATGGTGGCTGGAGCAGGGTTTGGTTTCCTGCTCAGTCACAGGCAGGGCCAAGTGTTTTAGGGACAGAGCCTCCAAGGTATGTAGGTGCTCCCTACTGCAACTGGGAGCCTGAATACCATTTAAGTGGAGAGCCACGCTCCCTCTTAGTGCTGCATGGAGGAATGGATGCTGAGATACTTGGAAGAGAGACAGAGCTAGAGAGGCCTCCATTCACACATTCCCCCAAAAATCAGTCTGGAAATGAGYCTGATTTCCAATAGCTGTAATTCTGGCCCATCTCTGGTGTGACACACGCATCAGAAGCCTCTGAGCAACGTGCAGGAGGTGTTTATGAAAGGCTTAAGAAGTTTCCCATCTCCTGAGCATCTATATTCTGTTTGGCTCAGTTAGGGCTGAGCTCAGTGGAAGCGCTTTCAGCAGGGTGTTTCCTGTTCCCCATAGCAGTGGCAGATAAGTAACTTCAACGGTCCTGTCGAGCGTGGCACAGACAAGGATGAAACAGTTTCTATTCAAGATGCAGTGAAATACAGGGCTCAGAATGAGACCCTTGTTTGTACTGGAGAATCCACAGCATTAACTGGAGATTTACCAGCATCAAGGGCACCTCTATCGTTTTAGCAGCAAGTAATTAGTCTTGATTTCCTGTGGGGAAGTGGTAGCCGTGCTTAACAATTGCTTGTTGATTTTTCTTTCCTGGAGGCACAATTACGACATTGAAACCCTTCTTGTGTCATACATTATGCAGGCGTAGGTTTATACTTCAGCTATTATCTCCCTGTGATTTACTGTAACCGTTTGATTTGAACACTTCTCTTTGTCTAAGTAGGTTGATTCAGTGGAGTTCAATGTCTGGGATATCGGAGGCCCGGCAAGCATGTCTACAGTCAATCAGTGTTTCTTCACAGACAAAGCATTGTACATAGTGGTATGGAACTTGGCACTGGGGGAAGAAGCTGTGGCAAACTTACAGTTCTGGTTGCTGAACATTGAGGTAAGCAGTCACTGGTGGACTCTGGGGTATCTATTTATCAAGTAGTAGCTCAGCACACAGATATGTGATATTACAGATTCTTTTTGGTCTGCTTTTAAAAACTCCGCAGGCTATGAATTTTGCATAGCTTTTGGAATTAATTTTCCATTACGCTGTAGGCGTATTGCTATATTTAATGGTTTAAATTTATCATTTGCTTTGTTCTCCCTCACACACATCAGAGAATGAAACAAAAGCTGATTTATAAGCCCTTGCTAAGTGAGGCTGAACATACTTATTTTGGAATTAGTGTTTGACCACACTGTGCTCCGAGGGGGGTTTGAAGCATTTTCTTTCTTGTGTGGGTTAGACACACATTAGTCTTGAGGTTATATTTTTAACACTTTAGATTCAGGTAAGCTAGAGACTGTCTCCCAGACAGCTCTCAGCTGAGACCTAGAGCTGCGGTGAATTCATTGGTGTTGATTAATTTTTACAATACCATGTTCATATCTTTTTTAAATGTTTATTATTTGATATCTGTCTTAACATTACATACACAGAAGTGGGCTCTAAGCTASTGCCTCTCCAAAAAGAAACATCTTGACATTACAAAAATATTAGCTTAATGGTCAGCAGCAATCAAAAACCTGAACTAGGTAACAAAGCCGAAAGCATGATTATGGTATTTCAAAAATGTATGATATGCCTGTGTCCTTAATACATCCCAGCAAGCACATAGTAGCATCAGAAAAGATACAGAGAAAGATGAACATGACGGTTAAAAGTATGGAAAAGTTTCTGAGTGCACAGCAATTAAATAGATTGGGCCTCTTCAGCTTGGGAAAGGCAAATAAGGAGGGCTGCATGTAGACATGCCAGGGGTAAGGAGAAAACCACAAGGGAGTCTTTGTTCATGATCTTTTACAACAGAAGAATTAGGAGAGATCAAATGAAATAATGAGGTGGTAGCTTTGAAACAAACAATAGGAAGTATCCTAAACAAAACAGATAGCTAACCTGTGGAATTTATTGGAAGTACAATGTGCTGTGAGTGTCAGAAGTTGAAAAAACAGACTGGTGGAAGAAAAATCCATCAAGTGCTATTAATTCAGAGACACCGTCTCATGCTCAGGAAGGTGATGACCTGCAGGGTGCTGGATACTGGGAGAACACACCAGGGAAAATCTCTATATGCTTACCCTGTGCCGATACTTTTTATTAGCCTCCAGGCAGAATATTGGGCCAAGTGGGCCCTTTGGTCTGACTTGGTACAGCCATYACTCCTGTGTCTGCACAGGGTTCAAGTTTGGTGTCATTCACGTTTGAGATTTCGGTGGACATCGCAAGAGAGAAATGGATTGACTGCAAATAAGCGTRTATTTCTGCATCTAAATTTTCCTCTGTGGTCAACGTCATTTGGATCGGCAGGCTGATCCCTGCTTAAGCCTGTGCAATCCCATCGTATTTGGCAGCGTGTTCCCTGAAATCAGGATACATTCCAGTCCTGTAATAGAATCATGGAAAGGTTGGAAGAAACCACGAGATCATCTAATCCATTCCTTTGCACTGATTCAGGATTAAGTAGGTTCAGACATTTCTAGCAGTTTATCTCACCTCTCCATATACCTCCAGTGAAAAAGTTTGTATAACTTCCCTGGGTATCCATTCTGGAGTGTAGCTGGCCTTTTTCAGGATATCAGAGTTAGATCTTCTAGCTCCAAGTTAAGCTAACTTCTTTTCCTTTGTCTGGGCAGACATAGTTCCCATCATTTAGCTGACTCGTAGCAACTTAATACCACATGGCAACTCCCTTTATGTTAAGCCCTGATGTAATAAACCCAAACTGACAGTTTCCTGCGCTGCAGTAGCAGCAGATGATTAAGCCATATTCTGCAGGAGAACTTCTGTAATACCCAGATCGCTTGTTGCTGTTGTCAAGCTGCCACTACAGGTTGCCTCTATTTTATATATATATATTCCATTTTATTAATGTATGTGACTATCYCCTCTTAAATATTATACTTTTCACATGTCCTCACAGAATTTACCACAGCATAATCTGGATGAGATCATTGTCAGTGTTTTCTCTTACAGGCCAAAGCTCCAAATTCAGCGGTGTTAGTGGTTGGAACACACCTTGATTTAATTGAAACTAAATTCCGCGTTGAGAGGATAGCAACTCTGAGGGCATACGTCTTGGCTCTCTGTCGGTCTCCCTCTGGATCCAGAGCAACCGGCTTCCCAGATATCACATTCAAGCACCTACAGTAAGTACTTGTGCCTTTATGAAGCTCAGTCACTCTATTTTATGTCACTTTAAACAATTTTGTAATACTTGATCTCCTTGGCAACAGAACTGATTTAAAGACTCGTCAGCATTGCATTCATCTATTTTTGACTGAGATAATGTAGTATAATCAGAGAGAAGCTCAGTGTTGCTCAGAGGTCTGATCGTGGGTCTGAGAGCTGGAAGCTCCRAAGTCATGACTTTGGCCAGCCTGTTTTAGTGCTCCTGCTCCACTCAGGTTTCTCACCATTAAATGGTGATACAGTTTATTAGTCACAAGGAGAGAGGGTACCGATTGAGTAATTAATGCTGCAAACCTTGAGAGCATGACTGTTACAGGGTGGGCGCTGCGGGGTTTGTTAAGGGGAGGCTGCGTGGGAACCTCTTGCTACCTGACGCGAGAACGCAGCTCACGTGGCAGAGTTGGCAGGGCGAGGAGTGGGTCAGCCCCCTGAGCCCCCGGCAGTCCAAACCTGTGCCATCTGCGTTCTCCGGGTGTGACAGAAGAGGGGTGGTGCTGTCTGGAAGATCGGTGTCAGTCAGGCCATGGAGTCTGACGCCGCTCTCTCCCTTCGCCTGATGGAGAATGGCCTTGGGCAGAGGAGGCTTCTCTGGCTGGGAAGGAAGCGGGTCTGTCAGCCAAGGGAGTGCACAGCACGGGRGGAGCGTGGATGCAGCAGGCTGGCACCAAACTGTGTGAAATTGCCAGCGCCTGGGGCAAGAGCAGGTGGCGGCTGGCAAGTAAAGAAGGGCGCTGCAATGTCCCCAGCGCTTTGCATCTGCTGCCTGGCGAAGTCATCAGGAGACCTCCCAYACTGTTCTGCAGACACAAGCACTGCGTCGGGCATCCCAGCTGGCTCTTTCCCRTTAGGAGGAGTACCAGGGACCCAGGGTGAGGCACAGAGACTCACAGTGAGAAAGAGAAAGCTTTGTGCTTCAGTCTCCTCAAACCTCTCTTCCCATCACCCCAGAGCATCCTACCATGATCTCAATCATTCTTTCTTAWGGGGACTTTCTTTCACCCTGCCCCACATCCCGCACGTTCGCCTTCTTCACCTTCCTTTCCCCTTGCATTTGCTTCCAGTCAGAGTTGGGCCTGATCTCCTACCTCCTCCCTCCTGTGCCTCTCCTTCACACCCCATCATCCACCTGGATGGGGCTCCTCTGAGCAGCGTTCCGGGCAGCCGGAGGAGTGTGAGGAGTGTGTGTTGTGAAAGCCTTGTGTGGGTGAGCCCAGGGTGCTTTTATCAGTGCACGCTTCCCAGTGCCACTGATGGCTGAGGTTTAAGATAAAGCATATTGCTTTAGAAAAGGATGTTCTGTCTGCCACGGGAACATGTGTAGGATCAGTTAGAAAGACCCTTTGTTGGGGAAAGTGGAAGAGAACYGTTCTTATCCAGCCCACAAAAAGACCAAAAATAGTAGGAGCTGGAGGGAGCAGGTTTTTAGCTGTTAAAGAGATGATGAAGGCCAGCTTTTAGGATCTAAGCACCAATTCCCAGATCACAGGATCCAGATGAGCAAGGGCCGGAATGAGGGTGGGAAAAGGTGTCTGGTAGTCATCATCGTGCCTCTTTGATCTGAGGCGGGGAGAACTGGACTCGTCTCCAGTGATTGCCGGAGCACAGTGTTTTCCTCCTTCCTGCAGTCCCTTCCAGGATGTGTGCAGCACTGAAGGGAAAAAAGGTGATGACTTTGGTCAGCCTGCCAGGGAAGTCCCCAGAGATCATGGTACGTAGGGGATAGAAGAGCAGTGCGCAGTGAATGAAGCTGGCAGAGCAGAGGTTGGCCTAATATATCCTTTCCAGRCTTCTTCGTATTTTTCTCCAAAGCTAAAAATGCTCACTGACAGCCTTCCTCCCATTCATCTGACACAGGAAATTTAAAGTCACTGATAAGAGAAAGTGAGCCTGGAAAGGAAGCCAGTGTGCTGATAAGGTTTGATAATCTCCACCCTTGCATTACTTTTGCAGTGAGCTCTCATGTAAGACTCTGGAAGGCCTCGATGGACTCCGACAGCTGATTTTTCATGTCACTTGCAACATGAAGGACGTYGGCAGCTCAATTTGTTCACAGAAACTTGCAGGGAGATTGGTGAGAACTGTGCTTTCTGGTGGTGATCCTTACCAAAGGGAGGCTTTTTCTGGGCTTGGTTTTGGATTGGGGGGTGAACTTTAGGAGTTATTGCTGATGCAGGAGGCATGTGAAGTGTGTAAGATGGCTATCTGGCTTTGGGAAAAGACAGCACTATAAGAGCCCTGTAAAGGGAAGATGGCTTAGACAGTTCATCTCCAGCAGAGTGATTGCTGTCTGATATTGATCCTGCGATTTTTCTYCTGTGGCTTGCAGATACCAAGAAGTTATCTTAGTCTTCAAGAAGCTGTCCTTGCCGAACAGCATAGAAGAAGTCAGAACGATGATGTACAGTATTTAACAGACCGACAAATAGAACTGATCATTGAGCAAACCCCTGGAAATGATATCAAAGACTATGAAGACTTGCAAACTGGTAGGTCAGAGCAGACCAGTAATTTCTTGGAAATTAATATGTGTGACCGATTGAAATGTTCCATGAATAAAAAAGGGCGAGGGGGAAGCCCACCAGATAACTGCTGTGCAGAAAAACAGYTACAGAGTGCTCTACACCTGTGTAGAGGTCACTTTGGAAATTGGTGAGATACAAAATTGGTAATGGGGCTTTGGAGAGAGGGCTGGGAACTTTCTAGGATGATCTGAGGCTACTGAACTGTTTTTTTTTTTTTACAAGCTTTGTCTGATTTTGCTTCTGCTCTGTGAAGAATGAGGGTTGCCATAGTTTCAAGGCTGTCTTCTCTGTAGGGCCCCAGTCTTGTGATCTCTACGGAGGCCTTGCTCTGCAGGAGCCAGGGAGAGCCCTTCCCTGTGAGGACGGCAGGAGGAGGGTAAAGGGGAGGTGTGATGGGAACATAAATACTGACTGTAAAGTGGCGAGATGTGCGTTTTATGAGTGGAGTGCCAGATCGCAGCACTCCTCAGATAAATGGTAATCTCTTGGCTTGGCTATGTGCTGGCTGTATGTGGTATGCATAAAACTGCACAGACTGCCTCATAATCTTATTCATCTGCACTGTAGTTTCCTAATGCTGGTCTACTAGTAATCTACAATTCTTCATTTTTATTTTTTGCAGCGATTAATTTTCTCATAGAAACGGGTACRCTACTGCACTTCCCAGACACGAGCCACGGCCTCAGAAACCTCTATTTCCTTGACCCCGTCTGGCTCTCRGAGTGTCTACAGAGGATTTTCAACATCAAGAGCTCCAAGTCTGTGGCTAAGAATGGAGTCATCAGAGCAGAGGATCTCAGGATGCTGCTGGTTGGGACGGGCTTCACTGAACAAACCGAAGAGCAGTACTTCCAGTTCTTGGCCAAGTTTGAAATTGCACTGCCTGTGGCCAATAACAGGTATGTTGATAATTAGAGAGGCTTAGCCAGGCTGGTGAAAAATGGCCATTTAATCAGCSGATATTAACAGGCTTTGTCACTATAAGGGGTTGTCTTGACAAGGATCTTGCTGTGAGAAAGTATTTGAGTGCGTTAAACAGTGTAATGGGAGGCACCCCATCCCTTAGGCTGTATTTCCTAGCATGAGCATCCTTTGGTCCAAAGAAGCTAGTTCGAAAACTTTCCAAAGCGGGTCTTTGTCCACTTGGTGCATTGAGGCTGGTGACAGGCTCAGCCACCAGCACGGAGGGGCAGTGACACCGCCAGGGATGTGGCGATGAGCAGGTGGAAGCTGTAAGYGCTCAGCCGGCACAGCTGCAGCCGAGAGAGGATGTGAGGTTCGGGGCTGCCGGGCCTGAAATATAGATGGGCTGGAGTCATCTGTTTCCAGTGAAAGATCCTCCAGAGTATGGCAGAAAACTTTGGGTGATCAATAATTATGTCAGCCCTGAAAATAGTAGTATTTKATTTCTAGTGAAATCAGGAAAGTGTAGCTTCAGTAGCAATGTGATTTTCTTAATTTTTAGCCTCCATAGGTGTTGATCAATAGTTTTTCTAGCAACGGTCTAGGAAACCTCATTCTCTTGAAATGTTAATGAGTCCTCCTCCCCCCTGCCCCCTGATCTCTTTTCCTCTGGGCAGAGTTCCCTGCTATTTTTCTCTCTCCCATCTGCTTGGCGACAGCCTGTTGTTGCGTTAACGGTGAAACCATAGTTGTATTGCACTTTTGATGTGGCATTTGCATTTCACTTCCTTGCCCTTCCAGGACAGCACGGCTGCATCGCCCTGAGCCTCTCGGGAGCTCTGAATGCCAGCACAAGTGCAGCATTCTCTGTGCTGTCATTATGCCTGTCACTTATCCAGTCCCGGATGCCAACAAATTTTCTCAGGCTTAACACAGATAAAGCAGCAATGTTTCTGCTTAGTCCAAAATGCCTTTTGGACTCCTTGTCACTATCTGACATTTTTCTCCAAGGCAATTACATTGTCTGTGCCTCGGGAACAAGGAAACTGCTTTTTCATAGCCTGCCCAATCTTTTTTAGAGCGATCCAAGCCACATTAGCAGAATATTCTTCCCACTGATGGACTGTAGCTATAGCAGGTTGGATTAATTTAATGTACTAGCCAGACACAGAGCAGTTATTTGTTACTGTGCTTCTGCAATTATTGTCTAGATTGCCAGATAGGGTTTCTGTGCAGTCAGTAGTGAAAGCAGCTGCCAGTTTCTGTTCTGAAAGGGTGGACGGGGGCATGTTTCACATATTTTCAAAATTTGCATTGGCTGTTGTTCAAGAGCATCGGATCACCATCTGTATTATAATCCACTGTATAGTTGCGGTCCAGAAGGGCCTCACTGGCCTTCTTATATTCCTAGACCCTTTCTTGGATGTGCTGAGGAAAATTTATTGGCTCTCATATGATGCATCCGCTACCTTTATAGTGCAAGAACTTTTAGTTTGATGCACTCCACTTTTCTGCCTAAGGTGCATGTAATTCAGCTTTGTTCTGCTTGTTAAAATAGGGTTGAAAGTATGACCATTCTTACTGTAATTTATAAGTGAAGAGAAATTTTTATCAGTTTTACATTCCAAAGATGTTTCATGGAATGGATAATTCGATCATGTAAAATGTCATCAGATGTTATGGACTGTGACATATGGAAAGAGCTGTTGTCTAGTGATGGCTGGTTTTTCTGAGCTGATATTTCAGGTTTTACAGAATACTGCAGCTGCTAAGGAGAAAACGTGATAGGCTTAAAGCATTGGATTTGGACCCAGCATTAGTTCTAGTTGTGTGTCTAGTCCCTGCCACTGTTATTTTGGTCAAGTCCCCTGGCCGTTTGCCTCATTGCTGTCATTATGCCCGTCAATGATGAGCCCCAGATGCCGACACATTTTCTCAGGCTCAACGCTGATAAAACAGCAGTGTTTCTGCTTATAAGCAAATAGGATTTTTGATCATATAGGCATCTTGGAATGCATTTGGTACAGAAGAGTATCACTGTCAAGAGATTTACTGGCAGGTATCGAAAGCCATAAGCTCACAGTTTTCAACAGTTCTAGTCTTCCAAAAGGTTTTAGCTTCCCAAATACTAAAATGAATATTCTGTGCTTACTAGGAGATCTGAAAATAATTTGAAAACTTTGTGGTCCTCTACACCAGCGTAGCTCTGTTACTTCTGACCGGTCAGACTCAGATAGCACCGAGTCTCCTCGACGCTTGGACAAAGAACCTAATAACCTGATTGCAGGAGGAGACTGAGCGAGACAGGTGATACCTCTGCTGGCATCAGTCTGGCAAAGTGAGCTCTTGCCCTAGGAGTCTGTCAGGGATGYGGTAGGGAGTCCATCAGCTGCGGTATGGTGCAGCAGGAAACCATGTTGACCCATACAGCGCTCTCATTCTGGGACTGGGATGAGAGCCAGAGCAGTCCAGTCCCTGGAGCCTGTAAGTGCCTCATTGCCACCTCCCAYGGCACCTCCTCTCCCCACCTTGTGGGCTTACTGAAGCTGAGCTGCTGTAGGTTGTTTTTGCATTTTTCTCCTGTTCCACAGAGGAGCACAGCTGTAATTCTCTGCTTACTACCAGGGCAGAGTAGTAAAGATACCAAAAAATGAGTCCCMACATCATAGCTGTTCTAATGACTCTTACATTTTAATGCATTTAATTTGTGATTACACTAATGTCCTGCTCATTACATCAATTTTAGCCCTGTCCAATAGCCCTGGCTGAATTATGTAATGTCTGTTTTGCCTCTGCTTGCTTCCATAGTGTAAATGAATTTCTCCATGTATTGCTGCAGCGCCTTTAGTCTAAAAGCTTTTTTATATGCAGTAGGCTGTGCCATTAAAAATCTCTTTGGAGACTGAGTCGCCTTATTATCCAGTAACAATGTACTCACTGTTACAAGCTGTAGCTAAAATTTGAGCTGTGGAATTTGATGTGTTTCAGCTACCTCCTCCCTCATCTGCTTCCTACCAAGCCAGCTTTAGATATCCACGGGCTCTGCCACCAGACCACGAACACAGTCCAAAGGGTCTTCAAGATGAGTTTTGTCCCAGTTGGCTTTTGGCAAAGATTCATAGCTCGAATGTTAATTAGCCTGGCAGAGATGGACCTCCAGGTAGGTTACTGTATCTCTCTGCAAGCAAAAGATGACAGCTAAAGTTGTTGTTCTATATAAGTGTAAGTGGGTGTCTCTTCACATCCAGCTTGCTTCAGTCGCAGACTTCAATAACATTATTTGAGTAAATAGGGAGAGATGAGACTGCAATCAAAACCTAATTCTGTTTTCACAGTAGGTGTCATTTAGAACAACAAATTGGCACTGGGGAAGAAAGCCTGCTGTCTCCACAGCCTCTTTATAACATGTTCCCCTGGAAGTTCTCAGTACCTCCAGCATCTTCCAATTACAAGTAATTGGAGTTCTGCCTGCGGCTTTTGTCCATGACCGTTCCACTGGGCCAGACTCTGCTCACGTCGTTTGCCAGTGGAGATCTGGAATAGCTCCACCAAAGTCAGCTGTCTGAATCTATATGGGTTTAAATGAGAAGAGAATTACAGGACTGTTGCCTTAATGGGATAATGAGTGCAAGCAGGCACCCTATTACTGCAAGTGGTATGCATATCATTAAAGTAGTGTTTGTAAGGTTCTGAAAGCTAAGTGAATTTTGATGTTGTTACAGACATATTTTTAGAGCAGCTTATATCTGAAAACAGCCCTGCTGGAAACCACAATAAATACCTGCAAAATATTTTTAGTACTACTGTGGTATCTTCTTAACAGCTATCCRTTTAAACTGTGTTCTGTCATTGATGTATAGAACATGGAAAACATGATACCTGTTTTTGGAAGGTCCTCTGTGTTCCAGACTACACAAACCATGTAATAACTTTACCTGTTTTAACAGGCTGTCTTGGCAACCTCTTGCTTACATCCTCATGGGTACTACATAACCCTAGAGCACCTTTACTAGGGACCTCATCCAGTCCTCACTGAARTGAATGGAAAGGATCCCAGGCRTCCRACCYGTCTGCAGACAAATAAGCGTTAGAGCAATGAGTACAGTGGAGTTCTGCAGATTAAGTCTTTGGTTTTAAAACAAAAATACATTTTGCTCTAAGTGCTGGTTTGAAGTGTCTTGGAGAAAAGCCATCTTCCTCCCACTGAAACAGGTGGAAAAGTTAACTCTCTACATTGAGGGCAGACTTAATCGTTCACTAGAACACTTAGCTGTTCTTTAGATTTATAAGACTTTAGCAAATGCAGAATTCATATAACAAATGTCACAGTTATAGAATTAACTTTGTTCACTGATATGAAATTCTTCCTTTTYGAGCAGCATGAAAAATATTTCCATTGCTGCAAAACCAACTTTAACTGTGTGTATTTTCATTCCATTGCAAAATTTTTTTATGAGCACAAGTCGCTCTTTAATGGAAAAGGTATGATAGCACCTGTGAAGGCCAAARAAAGAAGTCACCTTATTGCTCGATTAAAACAACATCCTTATGAGAAATTTCAATAATTTTGTGATTTTCATGCTTTTCTGCTTGTTTCAGCTTTTTGAAAACAAGAAGAATACCAAGACGAGAAACAAAAAGGTGACCATCTACAGCTTCACAGGCACGCAAAGGAACCGCTGCAGCACGTTCCGAGTCAAAAGGACTCACACTATTTACTGGCAGGAAGGTCTGTTCGTTACCTTTGATGGAGGCTATCTTAGGTAATTTGTGTTCGTAATGCAGCATGCGTGACAGGGGACTMATAGAGTGTATGAAACACATCATCTGAATGGAGATGGATGGGCCTGACTCATGCTATGTGCTCATTCATCAGTAGAAGAGGAGGCTCTTCTAATAGGCGTAACTCATCTGGTAACCACTGGTGACAAAAATGATGAATAACTGATTGTTTGGCCGTTCTGAATATATCAACCTTATGTGTTATTGCAGCCACAAATTTGAAGAGGCCTGAAAACAGAAAGCGATATTCAGAGCAGAACTCTTTGCCAGCATAAAATCATGCATTTTCACATGCAAAGGTTTCCTTACGTCAATGAGTTTTCCACTGAATCCTAAAACTTCACCACTCTGTGGCATTAATCCAGATCAATGAAGGTGCTTCTGCACCATCAGACTGCGTGCAACAGGGACTATGGCTAACTGGTTTAAGCTGGCCAAGGCAGAGTGTCTGCTGGCTGCAAGCCTGGARAAAACCTGCTGTCCATGTTCTTTCACAAATGCAGAGAGTAGGCAGCCACTTAAGACTTTCATCTTTGTACTATCTGTAGATGCATGTGCTCTTCCAGTCCCTGGCAAGATAGGGAGGAACCATTGGTGCTGTTTCATGGTTGGAGACCAGAAGGGCACAGTGACTTTTCTGAGTTCATCTGGACAGTCTGCAGCTGAGTAGAGACTTGGACTCAGACATTGCAAATCACAGACTGGAGTCCTGAATTCTGGACYGTGGTGGTGGTCATACTCTTATCAGCGCATGTACTTCAGGGAGTTACAGAACTCAGCTTTTTGTATTAAAGCTTCTTTTTTTTTTTCGGTGGGGATTGCACAAAAATTGTTATGTCCATAAACTTTTCCAAACAGTTTTTGGAAGTTGCATTATTATTATTATTATTATTATTATTAGGCCACTGGAGTTTTATTACCGATTTTGAAAACTCCTAACCAGGCATCATTCTGTACAGGGCGTTTCTGTCAAAACTCTCCATCATACTCAGTTCACTTAGGCCAGAGTTTTCTCTGGGTCTGACCTTCCCATTGTGAGCAGCCGGAATTTCTGTGCAAGAATTCTCTTCTGAAAGTCATTTGCAGAACAGACTGAACTGAAAATCATCCTCAAAGTTAGATTGCTTTTTATTTTGATTACTTGTGAACTACRTGTTATTATGTAACTCAGGTTTCCTGCGAGAAAGAAAGCTTGTTGACACTGATACTTCACAAAAGCTTGATGCGGCTGTCTTTTGGCTTTCCTTACACAGTGTCGAGTCTTCTGATGTGAACTGGAAAAGGAAAAAAAGTGGTGGAATTAAAATCATTTGCCAGTCAGAAGTGAGAGACTTTTCAGCAATGGCGTTCATCACAGATCATGTCAACTCTTTGATAGACCAGTGGTTTCCTGGTAAGAGAACTACTGTAATTTTCTGTGCAGTATTATGTCTTTTTACAGAACATTCTTTGACAGCTCTCCAGGTGCACAAATTGTGTGTTAATTGAAGATTCCTCAGGCTCTGACAGTCTCAAGCCAATGAAGTTTGAGAAAAGCTGATAACCTGCAGACAGATCAAGATTATTTGCCAGCACACCTTGGTATGGACATTGTGTCTTTCAGTCCGTCAGTCACATTACAGTTCAAACAGGACCTGCTTCTGTAGTTCGAGAGACTCTTCCAGTGCTCATAGCAGGGACAGGATTTGGCCCAAACTACTTGGCACTGTCCCTTGATGGCAGAACTCATTGTGGCATCAGCTGGGATCAGCATTTGCCCACCATTTCTAACACCCTATAATTTACAAAATTGTGATGTGGGAGGCATGAGTGAATATGATACCAAGGACTCTGTGCCAAGGTAACTTCCTTGACTCCTGCAGTTGTTTTTCCTGTGATCAGCACAGATCCTGCTGTTACCCAGCGGGCTGTTTGCAACCCCAATACACTTCGTTTAAAACCAAAACAAAATCTGAAGTGTTCTTTGTCATCCCACACTGGTCTGGAAAACAGTGCCAAAATCTCTTAATTGGAGACTCTCTGGAGGAAACAGTTGTGCACTCTCACATATTCATGTTCTGCATGTTAGGAAGATAAAAGAAGATTTTATTTGCCTTTGGATTAAAATAATGATAATGTTAATCACTGAAGCTTGAGAAGAGTCATGACTTCAAAGGCTATAGCCTGTGTTCACCCTGCCTAATTGTAGGCATTTAACAGAGCCTGTCACCACAAAATCCCTCTGTAGTTAGTGGGAGAGGTGTGAACCTCCCAAAGGTTTAGTCTTGGTAGAATCCACATTTCCCCCGGAGGGGCTGAAAACATTGCCCGTGAGGGAGCCCGTAGTGACCTTGTTCCTAACTTGGGTGCTGCAGGTGCGTGCTTACTCCTAGCCTGCACCTGAAGCGCTCAGCCTGACCGCGGCGAGCCGTGCCTCCCAGTCCGCTCCCATTCCCGTTCCCGTGCCTGCTCTCCGCCTGAAGCCATCTGGCAGCTTGCGCAGCAGACGGGGTCGGGGCTCCTGGGCAGCCTCACAGCTGCCATTCTTCTGCTGCACGGTCATGCCCTTTAGCATACGCAAAGATCCCTATATGCAGTTCACACAAAGACACTCAGCAAGTAGGAGGTTCTCTCCAAGGCTTTATTCGTATACTTCTAATTTCTACTTGGTCCTGAATATATTTTCTTGGCAAGGCTGTGCATTACCTGTGACCAAAGCAGAGTAGCTGTGAAGTTATGTCAGCAGTCCTGTCTCCTCAGTACTGTCCCTGCTACCTGTGTATACTTTGCAAAAAGCTATTTTCTTATTCCAGTCAGTACACTGGAATAAACTGCTGCTTTTGTGAGTGTGGCCATTTTCAGCCAGTGGACCAGGTAGTGACTGTAGACATTTGAATGCACTAGGAGCTGCTGTTCCTTCTCAGTTTGTGTGGGTTATGTTGTTTTCTCTTTGCTTGCTTGCTTTGAAGCACTCACAGCCACGGAGAGTGATGGCACGTTGCTGATGGAGCAGTATGTGCCCTGCCACATCTGTGCAGCTTCCAAGCCACAGGAGAATGAGTGTGGCGAGAAGGCGGAGGACGCGCAGTACTTTAACATGGAGGACTGTGTCCTGACTGCCATTGAACTGGACTACATCACATGTCCTAACCACCCTGACATCCCTGTTTCTCTCCAAGARCTGGTCCCAGAGCTTTTCATGACTGATTTTCCTGCCAGGTAATGTTATTTGATAGCCTTTGGTTAAGYTTCAGTGTACCTATGTAATTTGGTTGAATTTTTTTCCTAAGTCATCTCTGCTAGAGGAACATACTGACCACAGGAAACAAATTCATCCACTCTCAATCCCTTCTCTGGCAATTCATCCTAAACTGCACTCCTGGTGGTCAGCACACTTGCTTAGACAACCGCTGTGTGCTGACCCGAGTCATCACTTCAGGGGGTCCTTTGAGATCACTGTGGTGCAATATGAAGGTCCCTTTTTAAAGCCACAGCTGTCCGGCATTGCCCAGTACTTTGGCCAGAGCTTTCTGTAGTTGGAGTCTTTCTGGGATCCCAGAAAGGAGATTTTAATACAGCAAAACCAAAAGGAAGTGCTGCTCTGTCAGAAGATTGGCACTGAAATTGCCTTTAGTTTTGAAGAGCCTGTAGGTGAGTGAATTTACGTAGACACCACTGGAGAACTCACATTGAGTTGAGCCTCCTGCTTGGCTGAGGGCTGTTAGATGTGTTGTAGTAGTGTGGCAGTCCTGAACAGCTGAAAGAGCTCTTCCCTACCCATAGCAGCACTGCCAAATCTTTAAGCTGCTTAACTGCATTCCCAGATGCAGTTAAGTCAGTCTTATACCCCTTATTACTTAGTGTGTAGAGCAAGAGACCTCCTGACATCAGGCAGGACCGGAGACCAATGTCTCTCTCAGTTCGCACTCTCTCAGACCTTTCTGTGCCCGATGCAGAGCCGTGAGACCTCTAGACCAAACTGTGTCCTGTTAGCTGCTGTYGGAGCTTTCTGTGCCCCTGTTCCTTTCTTGGGGTGGTTTTACAGGGTATTCTGGGCAAACACCCCATCAGCCTGTCACGGCAGCCCTCCTCCCAGCGCTATCTCCTGGAGATTTATTTGACTGGTGCAAGGCAAGTGGAGATGTTTGAAGTGTGAACAGCTGTAAAAGTAGTCTCTGCAAGAGTGGGGAAATGATGAATTGCAGTCTGGGAACAGTAAGCTGATTTGAATAATCAGGTTTCAGAGTGTGGGGCTGTTCATAAACATCCTGTCCTGCCTCAGCAGAGAAAAGAGGAACAGGAGGTAAATGAAGCAAAAAAATCGTTAATACAGATAAATGGTACAAATATCTGTACCTGTGTCAACTGCTTGTAAAAGGAGCTTATGTGCTTTCCAGATCTATTTGATTCTTGCGAGATAAATTGCTGCAGTAAAAAGCCTTTTTTGCTTATTTGCCCAAGTTACCTTTTTGTGCAAGAAATCTGTTGTACACGAGCCAGCATAGAGTACATTGAGATGACCAAGGTAGTTTAGGTGATCCAGTCCTCTCAGTAGGTAAGACAAGAACCTATTAGAGATTTGTGAAAATGGAGATCACATTAAAAACATGAATTTACAGTGTCTTTGAAACTTTCCTTGTAATTAAAAAGCCCCAATCTCTTTTTGGCAGACTGTTCCTGGAAAATAGCAAACTGGAATGCAGTGAAAATGAAAACAACGTTCTTGGCCAGGGTGGAAGTGGGACCGTTATATATCGGGCACGATACCAAGGAAAACCGGTGGCTGTGAAGAGATTTCAGATTAAAAAATGCAAGGGCTCTCCCACTTCAGCTGCAGGTACAGTACACAGAATCAGTGTCGGGAATCGGCTCTTGCAGCCTGCAATCCCAAGCGAAGACCAAAGAGCCTTCGCTCTCCGAAGTGCTGGCAGCACCTGTTTAAATACAGCTTTAAAATGTATAGCAAAATTGATGTGTTTCCATGGAGGAGGAGGATGCATCTTAAAGAGTCCTTCACGGAAGCACTTGCAGCGGTGAAGGTCATTGGCACTGCAGGAAGCTKCTCTCCTGCAGGTCAATGGGTGGACTCATAGGGTGCCAAGGCACCCTGTTCCCAAGCTATTTGGCAATGAGAAGTGTGGATTTGCTTGGGTTTGCACTAAGGACTTGTGGGTCTCCACCTTTGAATAAGTCTTTTACTCCATCTGTGCCAGCAGCTACAGAAAGCAAATTGGAAATCCTTCTCAGCCTGCCAGCTCTTCCAGGCAGGGACAGGCTCTCATACTGCATGTGCCAGCTGTCAAGCACAGGTTTCCAGCAGAGCCTCGGTCCATGGACAAAGGAAAGGGGAAAGTGCCTTACTTCCCTCATTCTTGTCAGGGGAGGATGCAGCGAACCCCTGAGCTGTGGAGGAGGCCAGCTGCTGCCCCAGTGACAAATAACCTTTGGAAAGACCAGACCTGCCTGAGCAGCCTGTGGTGTCCCATGGCAGAAGGACAATTACTGTGAAGGGTCCCTCTTCTCGCAGGGCAGCTGGGAAAGGGTAGGGAAGACTCCTTCCACCAAAGGGTCTGCAATGTGACATCCACACCCCGAGAGTCCCTGCTTTAAAAAGCACAGCACGAGTTTTCCAAAATCATCCAGGTGGTATACGAGAACAGAGTGTGGCAGACACACTCGAGGTTGGTGTTAGAGGACCAAGGGAGCACTTGCTTCCTGAGGCAGCTGTATATATCCTGCTTACAGCCAATGTCTATTAGTGGCTCATGCATCAACATGAGGATGCAACTTAAAGCCTTGCTGTTGGCAAAACCCCACAAGCTGCCTTCCTCCTGCAGCATTTGCTCAGTGATTAGCCCCTTCCAAAGAGTTTCTGACTTGGTTTCTCAGCTGGGGAATGAGAAGGGGCTTGTGTGTCTTGCCAGATACCATGCTGAAACACCTGAGAGCCATGGACGCCATGAAGAACTTCTCCGAGTTTCGCCAGGAGGCCAGCATGCTCCACTCGCTGCAACACCCCTGCATCGTTTCCCTCATTGGCATCAGCATCCATCCTCTCTGCTTTGCCCTAGAGCTGGCCCCTCTGGGCAGCCTCACCACTGTATTGTCTGAAAACTCCAAAGGTAAAAACAGGGTCTCCCTCCTGGGAGAGCTCATTCTCCGAGTCACGGTAGTGACAAAYGGTCAAGATTTAAATTACTGCTTGATTTACTGAAGGGGATTTTTTTCCAGACTAGGGGAAGTGGGAGGGATGGAATTRCTCTTAAACTGTGCCTTTGGGAACCTAGTAAAAATTGGCGCTCGGGATTTTCAAAACTACTTTGGAGACCTGGATTTTCAATTTCTCTGCAAATTGTTAAGAAGTGCATCTCACTTCAGTGCTGCATGGGTAATGCTGTGTTCTTTCCCCGGCAGATGGGTGTCTGGCACTCTAAATTCTCTCATAATTATCTGTATTTCTGTTGCTGTCAAATGAACGACACTAATTCCAAGATAGGTTGAGGCCGTCTGACCCTCTTGGCACCTTGGCTTTGTGTCAAGTTTCAGTCAAACACTAATTTTCACCGGAAGATTTAGGGGTCCAGAAGTGAAAGGGTTTAAAAAAATAATCTAATAGAACTGTCAGACGTGTATAGTAACACGAACAGTGTCATTTCAAATCGTGGCGTTGAGTGATGTTTTAAAAGGGTGTTTTAAAGGAGTTTAAAAGAGAAAGAGAAAGGGGAAAAAAAAAAGACAGTTATTGCAATTACAAGAACTGAAGACAGGCTGTTCCTTTGTGCCAGGGTCTTCCTTTGTGCCGCTGGGACACATGCTGACACACAGAATAGCATATCAGATCGTAACGGGCCTTGCCTACCTGCATAAGAAGAACATCATCTTCTGCGACCTGAARTCGGACAATATTTTGGTGTGGTCCTTGGACGTCAAAGAGCACATCAATATCAAACTCTCCGACTACGGAATCTCCCGGCAGTCGTTCCATGAAGGCGCGCTAGGCGTGGAAGGCACGCCGGGCTACCAAGCTCCTGAGATCAGGCCTCGCATAGTCTATGATGAGAAGGTAACTGTGGTGTACCCCTGGGCACAGCCCCTGTGTGACCGCGGTGGGAGTCTGGCGTCAGGCATGGGGCTGAATTCCCTTATACGTGCATGGTGTGCAGCACTAGCTTGCCCACCATGCTTCCTTGCTGTCCTCTCCACCCACCAAGGGAGGTTTGCCCTGTTTTTTTCTCTCTGTTTCTGGCTCTAGGTCGACATGTTCTCTTATGGGATGGTCCTGTATGAGCTGCTGTCTGGACAGCGGCCTGCGCTAGGACAACACCAGCTCCAGATTGCAAAGAAGCTGTCTAAAGGGATCCGTCCTGTTCTTGGGCAGCCGGAGGAGGTGCAGCTATATAGGATGCAGGCACTCATGATGGAGTGTTGGGACACTAAGCCAGAAAAGGTACAAGAGAACCCTCATGACCAGTGTTTTCTGATCATGTAGCTACAGGGATCTGGCAGCCCCCTTCACGCAGGAGAGCTAGGCTTGGTCTCGGCACAGCGGAACAGCTCGGTTGCCCATTTACCCTTCCTGCTGATATGGCCCAGAACTTCTGTTGACTTAAATGAGAATTTTATGAATGAAACGATGGCAGATTGGTGGCCTTAGACATCTGTGGTGACATGAAGGTCCCTTGACGTCAATGGCAGTTAAACTATTGATTTCACCAGGTCAAGACGTTACCCATAATTTCTAGAAACAGCTACAGTATCATGCTGTGAGTGTAACTACAAAGACTTYAAAAACCCCGAGATTATAAAAGGCGGTATGAGGAAGAAAAGGGTTCAAAGTAYGAGAAAAGGATTATGCTGCATTACATTTTTCGTTAATTACAAGTTGGCATTTCAGACCTGCTGTCTTTCAGAGGTCAGCTTGACTCACAAACAGTTAGACACTGTCCTGACAGTGGGTCAGCTTCCAAAATTCATAAACCTGAAGAAATTCATTGATAAAATGTGTAAGAGAAACATAGACCAAAACATGCAAGTACAGAAGAGGTTTGGCTTCAGTGTCTGGGATATAGAGGATGCTAAGAACCAATGAGGKGGGATTGATAAGGAGAATTTGGTGCAGATTTGAGAACATAGCAGAAGCATTTATTAAATAAGTCCTACTTCTTGGCTCTCTAGTTTTAATAAATAATGATTATTATGTTTCTTTTCTTTCATCTGGACCTCCAGCTGTCTTATGTGACATATGTCTTTCTCTTTTCCTTTCCCCACAGCGTCCACTGGCCATTTCTGTGGTAGGACAGATGAAAGATCCTACCTTTGCAACGTTTATGTACCTGCTATCSTGTGGGAAGCAGTCTTCCTTCTTCTGCTCCCAAGGACAGGAGTACACTGTGGTGTTCTGGGATGGGAAGGAAGGCACCAGGTGAGACAGCTCATATTAGTAATTTCTTTTTTTCTTTWTAAGTAAAAATCCTTCAGCGTCTTCACTTATGCCTCTGGGAGGAAGGTAAAGAAGGTGAAAGTGAATTTGGGTGAATGCCAAGAATATGGTGAACACTGTTTTCCCAAACTCTTTTAATTGGGAACAGTGGTTGCTTTATAAAGGGTATTTAATGAGCTTAACTCTGCTTCAGTTAATATGAGGAGAAGATTAGAGCAGTGTAATGATTCACACACACAGGATGAAGCATTTGCACATGAGAACAGATGTGTTCTGCCTTTCCTAATGAGGCCATTTAACACTAAACCTTTCCTAATTGAGACTGCAGTTCCCTCTCTATTCTGCAAAGCAATTAAGCACATGCTTAAATCCTATTGAAATCATCGGGAGTTAACCACATGCCTGAAGCTGTGTGTGCATCCAAGTGTATACTTCCAGTAAAATGTGTGCTATACTGAATAGGCTTGTGCTTTAAATGTTATTAAATTGTGACTGAGATGATGGTATTTTGCTCAGCCACATGTGACCCATGGCTAGTTAGGTTTATTTTTATGGATGTTACTGATTTTTATAGCCCCAATCTTGTTTGGAAACATTCACAAACTGATCTGAAATTTATATTAACGTGTTCATTATTTGTAAGCATTAACCTAGTGGGAAAGGTACRTGATTTGTTCATGAATTATTTGCTATTTGTGGTGCCTGGTCAGTTGCTCAGTGCAGACAGTGTAACTATTCCTGCTAACACTGGTGAAACACATGGGACTCACAGATGTATTTTGAATACATGGATGTTGTCCAAATATTCACAGCAATATATCTCAGTGAATCTGCTTCCTGACTGGACAATCCACTTGCTGGAGACTGTTGAATAACAAATTACTTATATGTGACAGATTTCAGGATGTGTAATTGCTTGTGCCACAGTTGGTAAAACATCTGGGGCTCACAGATGTGATTATGAATATCCACTTACTGTTCACACACCCAAACCCAATAAACTTCCCCAAATCCCAAACAAACAAAATCCTTTTAGTTACAAAAATATTAATTAGTCATATTTATAAATTATTTTATCAGGTTACAGGTCTTTGCTCTTATTTGGAAGAATGGTGCTCTTCTGTTTATGTACTAGAATAAATAATGAAGCCAGATAATACTGAGACACTGAACTTGGAGAACGAGCACATATTCTCTTGAGAACCTAATGGGCAAGATGGGCTAAGACCTCCCAGCTATTAATTACTGATGTTCAGCTGGAACTATTTGTCTCACAGCTGAATTATAGTAACAGACCACGTAAGTTCTCCTAATCTGTTTCCGCGCAAAGTCAGATAGCTGAGTTTAAATCTTCACAGAAGCAATTGCAGATCTGCCCCCTGAGGAAGAACCGTGGCACGTCTGTATTTCTCTTCCTTTACGACGACCATTTGGAGGGGTGTAGAGCCTCGCAGCATCGTCCACATCTGGACGGTGTGTTACAGCTTGGCCAAAAGTGCCGAGTACCGTCCTGTAGCAGTTTGTAGGCTGAACGTTGGCTACAGGAAATTGTTATTTGCTCCTTTCAGAAACTACACGGTGGTGAATCCGGAGAAAGGAGTCATAGAAGTGGAGAGGATGAGCTGCCCAGGAATGAAGTTATGCTGCCAACTAAAATTTCAGAATGCCCTCTGGGCTGCCACCGAGGTGAGCGTTGCCCGCGCTTCAGTGCCCCACTCAAGAGGGGCCTCGTTAGAAGAGGCACAAATGAAGAGAAGGAGCCTATTAAATTAGTAAAGCTAAGAGCGTTGGAGACAATGGGCATCTCAGATGAGCAGCGTGACTTTGCTGTCTCCGGGTGTATTGTTTCTGCCTATTACTTAGCCGATACCTAGATCAAAATCGTGCCTCCTGGTGTTCAAAGTGATCGTGGGAACCTCGACTTTCTGAGGCGAAACTCTCCAGATTGTAGCATATCTGTACCCAGGGTTTCATCTGGGAAATGTCCTTATCTGTAAGGGAAGCGGTGAAAGAAACYATGCTTTTAAGGGTGGGGTTTTGAAAGAGGCCTGAGGGGTTTGAAAGTTGGTGGGAAATGGGTACCCAAGTTTTGTGTTCACCGTGGAAAACTGCAGCTAAAAAGATAAGAGTGAGAGAGCGTGGCTGATTTATCCCTCAGAGCCCCTGTCCGCCCATCAAAAAGGCCTGTGTTAAGTGTCAGCCAGTTCTGACACAATCGTTTGACACAAAACAAACAAAAAATAGCTAAAACAAACTGAAATGTTCCTGAAGTTCAGTGTTTCAGAGAGGGGAAAAAAGGCCACGCTTGCTGAATAAATAATTTGTGTTGGTTAATTCACTCCACCCTAGCATGGGTGCTGGAACTGAGCGAGAGCATAGACCTTTTTTTCCCACCAGCAAAATAAGATATTTTGACTTCTTCTGTTCCCAAATTGAGGTAAAGTTCAAATATTCCTATTTTTTCATAACAAGAAGTATAGAAAAATTACAAATCAGAAATCTTAAAGCATTTTATATCCCATCTTTTTGATCAAAATTAAATGTGTTGCTGTTCCCCAAACTGGGTGCTCTATATCAGTTTAGTAGATTACGAGTTGCAGAGCAGGTGTAATTCCACATACAATGTAATACTAGCTTTTCTGGAATTGACAGATTAATGCAAAGTAACATATAACATGTTTCAATTGTCCTGACATGTTTGGGATTTGTTGGTGTTGGGGGAGACCCATCCCTTTATTTTTGGAAGAATTTTTAAAATTTTTTAAAAAAAACAGGGTTGTCARATGCTACTTTTAGATGTGGTGATAAAACACCTATAGTGGTGATTTTGGTGGCTTTTGGACAGTGCATATACTGCCCACAGCTCATTCTGGGGAAGGCGGTACCTGCTTTCTACCCGCAGACAAAGCAAATGCTCCCCAGGGAAAACAAAGAGAAATTCAGGCTTTGGACATCAAAAACTACAAGTGAAAACTGGTTTTGGAACCAATTTGATCTTGTTCAGGTATCRAAATATGAAAAGCATGGAAGACGAYTGAAATTTATAGAATTTTATGTGCTCTTTCACAGGACCAGAAGATTTCTGTGTACAGGTTGCAGGGCATGTGCCCTCTAAAGACTCCGCAGAAGGGTTTAGACACTCCTGCTACCGTGAGCTGCTTTCTAGTAATACCTGTTGTCAAAAAGGTAAGGAGGAACCTAAAGGAAAAGGGGCGTTAGTGAGACGAAGCCGTCTGCTGCCAGGCCAAGCTGCCAGGGTTTGCGCRGCTTGTCACTAGCTGGTGTTGAAGGACTTTGCAATGCCCGGGAACATTTTGGCAGTGTGAGGAGAAGGTTTCCAGGTCTTTGTRCCTCTGCCAGAAGACAGAGGCGTGGGCAAGAACCTGAGTCAGGGGACCAAAGCTGGCACTTCCAAGCCTGCTGGGAAAATAGTCAAAATAGATCAAATTCCTCTGCGAGGAAGTTTTCCAGCTGTGTTTCCACATCACTGGAAGACAAGGTTTAGGCTGATCAAGCAAAGTAGAGGGGACATGAAACAATAATTAGAATAGAGATTTGTTAACTGCTAATGCAGGGCTTGGGTATATCCTATATCCTCTGGTCCCCACTCTTTTCCTGGTGTGTGCGCATGCTGTCATTTGTGTGCACAATCATCTTTAAATATTATCCTGTCTCAGCCACACTTCTTTTTTTGGTTTTGAATGAGAACACTTAGATAATACAGCTCTTATGGGTAATATGGATAATTACTCTTATGGGTAATACAAAAGTTATATGCTATCTGTCTAGTTCTGGAATTGCTAACATCCAGTTACTGGCAAGAGAAATCTGACATGACTGCCTATTGCGGGCAAGTCTTGGGAGATGTATAAAAACTGCTTTTGGGCTAAATTACCTCCGGTTTGCTTACAGCCACCTCAAGTAAGAACATATAATTATGTTCCAACATTATTGGTAGCTGTGTAGTTTTTGCAAATGCCAGCAGACCGGTATGTGTCTAAAAGCTCAATATGGAGCAGCTCTCGGAGCGACAGTGGAGCTGTTTTATACCACATGCCCGTTCTGCGTTATTGTCCATTTCTGGCTCGTTTGCTCAGACTGCTCCATTGCTGCAAACTGAATCCGAGGCAGATGGTTAGTGTAAGGTGTACCGCTTCGCTTCCAAACATGGTGTAAGTAGGACTGAAGTAGGGCATAGATCTAAAGTTGGCACAGGAGTAAATTTCACCCGCCGGGAGGCTGCATCTGTCAGCTTTCTTTGGCTCCCAGACCTGCAGCGTTTCTCCACTGTGGAGTTTCATTTCTGATGTGTAGGGCAAATTTCTTTTTCATGCTGCCTGAGGTTTTGTCCAGGACAGTCGAACGAGTCTTTCACTTTCAGCTTTTCCACTGTCATACAGCTTGCAAAGCCATTCCTCAGGGGTTACGAGTGGCTTTATGTCTCCTGGTTTCTATTTTCAGTTTGTGGCTTGCCTAGAAAATGTCATAAATAATGCCAGGCCCTACAATAGTAATATTGAGTCTAGACACCTCCCTTCCTCCCCCGACCCTACCCAACCTTCCAGAAATCCACATCCCTTCGGTGCACTCCTTAGTTTATTGGACTTACTTTTTCCTCTCTCCTTTCTATGAATGAGTTTGGCAGTGAAATAGCYGGAGCAGCAGCCATAGGGATGTGCAGACCAGGTTGGCAAGAAACTCAACCATTTTTCGAAACAGCCAGTTCTTCCAACAAAGCTAAGTGAAAAGCTTACACTTGTCAAACTCGGTGTACGGCGCAGCAAGCTGTATCAGAGTTATCACATAGTCATTATTGTCCAGCGGAGAAGAGAATTGCTCACATTTCCTTGGGAAGAAAGCCTTTAGCTGATGAGATGTGAGGTAACTAGCAGTCAGAGAATTGCCGAGGGATGTTGCTGGGAAGGGGAATTCTTTACGACTGCCTTGGGAAGACTGATCCAAAAGAAATAGTTTCCAAAACTTGGTTTCTCATCCAAAGGAAGCATCATGGAAATTTAAAAGCAGCAGAGAGGGGCCCAGAATCCAAGACTCGCCCGCCAAGGAAAAGTCTTGTACAATTTAAGCTTTTTTGTTGCGTGCTTTCTGTCACCAGTATCATTGGTTTTGGCAAACAATAAAATTTTCAGTAAATTTCCTTTCAGAAAAAAAAAAAAAAAAACAAATAAGCAAATAAACAGGTTAAAAAGAGCAAAACGAGATGCTTCCTGAATTGGTTTGCAGCATTCTTACAAAGAAATGTTGAGGGAGAGAGAAATCTGAATGGGTGCAAGCCTCTGGCCTCTTGCAAAAACCTGGAATACACGAAAACAAAAGCTGCATTTAAAGGCTGCAGCCTGCCGCRGCGTTCCCTGCCAGCAGTGCCAGACCCTGCAGGGAAGAGAGGAGGAGGTGACCGAGGCTGTGGTGCTGGGGGCTGTAATTTTTTTTTTTTAGCCTGCTCGCAGCAGCCGTCCTTGCGCTGTCCTTAGCTGCGAGGACRGGACGTCTGGAGCCAGCTCATCTCCTGCGCATCACACACCGTCACAGCCCCACTCGGAGGCCTTCCTCCCTGGCACGGTGGGACTTCTGGCAGGACGGAGACTTCAAATGCAGTTTTGTTGCTGTGTGTTTTTGTTGGCTCTTTGTGAAGCCCAAATGTTGAAAATTAATTCTGAGAAAGTTACTTAAGGTTTCTGGAGGCTGCTGCCCTGCCTGCCTTTGGTCACCGTTGTAATACCCTGATTTGGAGAGTTTTACCTCGCTGCCCAGCTGCACCRGCACCTGATAAAGTCTGGTGGATCTGGGGGTGGGTTGCCTTTGCTGYGTTCTTCTGTGAAATGGGCCGCTCTGTCGTCTCGGTCAGGCGAGGGATGGCAGGTTGAGGACACCTCTAAGCATTTGAGTTCCTACTCCTCGTTTCTTAAACAGAGAGATAACAACAGTGGCTGGAGAGAAACAGGTCCCGATAGCCAAGGCAGTGAGTAACAAGAGCCCCAAAGCATAAGAYACCTTCCAGATTTGCTTCCACCATTACAGACAGGCTAGAATTTGGCAAAGTTGGTATCACCAGTAAAGCTGGGTGGGGATCACTGACGCAGTTCTGCCCAGTTACGGTGCTGATTGCTCAGTRCCGGGGAAATTTGGCCTATGGAACCCAAAAGGGAATCTGGATTCTGTTCTGCAGTAGCTGACACTAATCAAAGAAATCAAAATATTTTTTTGTGAAGACTATGCTGGGAGAATTCAGCATTTTCAAATCAAATGAGACAAAATTCTTGAGATCTCTGAAGACTTTAATAGTGTCGTGTGTCACGCTAGCAGCAGTTCAGGTTGACATACCCACATTACAGTTAATTTCACATGTTCCCATTTCAATTTAAATTTTCCATTTTTAGTAAGAAATACCTATTGTGCACGGTCCTTTGGACTGAAAAAGTTGGACCATTTTCACCAGAGAAATGTGGGCTGTTCTGCTTTGTTTTGCTCTGTTTTAAATAATTGAACTCCTTTCCAAAGAAAAAGTAACCCAAAACYCAGCTTGTGCAAAGCATCGTGCCATGTTCCAAGCTATTGATGCAACTCCCTGGCAAACTCGTATCCAGGAGCCTTTGCACCAGATCCACATGGCAGCAGGGACATGGCACCGAACACTGCAGGCCATTTGGGTTTCTTTTCATTAGTGGTTAGAGAATTGGGACTGGACTGAGTTAAAGTCCAAGTCCCATTTCACAACTTTCCACTTGCTTCCCTAGTTTTTCCCATTACAGTAAAATTCTGCTGTGATTTGGATTAGTCATACGGGTTCAGCACACTCATGGTTTTACTCATACTTTGTATGCAGATAATGTCTTTTTGTCCAAGACTCTTAATGAGCCTTGCAAACACTGCTATCAATTAAACTAATACGTACCCCTGTGCTATCTGCCCCCTGATATCCGAGAGCAATTCAAGACACTGATTTTGGCCTCCAGGGACTTCAGCAGCCTGGGAACTGTCTTCCAGGGCTGGCACAGCCAAGATCCCTGGAAGGGCACAGGCTTTCCCTTAATTTATGAGCAGCAAGGGGTGACGCCGAGTCCCCGTCCCATCTTGCAGAGGCGGGCAGCGTCGCTGGCATCCCGGGCGCGCCGGGAGGCCGGGCTCTCCGCCACGGCGGGGCTGCGCAGGGGTGAGGTTGTGTCGGTTCAGCTGGGGGTTGCTCTGTCTGGTTCTGTTCGTTTTGCTTTGCTTTAGTCCAGCCAGATTGTAATAGCAGCAAAAAAGCCCTGGGCAAAGGGTCTTTTTTTAGAATTTATTGCTCCACGGGGAGGAAATAGAAAGGCCTTTGAGGTAGGTATTGTTTTATCTGCTTCACAGATGGGGGAGTTTCTGGTACAGCCCCGAGGTCATGGGGAGTTTTGTTCCCGAGAGATCCATTTCCCAGCATTTTGCACCGCCGTGATGAGCCGGAGAAGTCGGGAGACCCGGCGAGCCGTGGCATTCTCACCGGCTCCCGGCCACGGGACGTGACGGTATCCATCCCAGCAGTGCCGCGGAGCGCTGCACCGGAGCTCGACACCGGCCGTGGCCTCCGCAGCCAACACATCTGTACATTCAGGGGCAGGTTCTTAACTACCTGCAGAATTGTTCATGGCACTTGGCAGCCTCTTTGCTGAACTGCTGCTGCTTCTGTGCCCTCCGCTGGGATGTCTGTGAGCTGCCAGGGATCCCAGACCCAGAGCACGTCCCCGGGAGGAGCGGTGCTGTTAAAGCAGCGGACGTCAGATATGGAGCGATCGCTGTATGCTCTYGTTTGCGAGAGGATTGTCTCCCTCTCTTTCCGTTTTTACAGCATTTCTTCCATTCCTCTCCTACCTACACTGATAGCAATAGCTTTACTTCTTTTTGGAAATGAGCCGGGTTTCTACAGCTGGATTCCTAGGATCATGATGGCTGTCTCTGAACATACTCCAGCTTGAATTTGTTAAGCTTCGGGGCAGGCTGCCAGGTCCGTCTGTCCTCCCTTGCCAATAAAGAGAGAGGTAATACTGGGTGAGAGGAGTAGGGCTCTGCAGCAGCTTCTATGTAATGACTTCTTTATATGTTGCTGTTATCACTGAGTGATTTGGGGTAAGTTACTAGTGTTCTTGCAGAATTGTGAGAGGCAGCCAGAGCCTCTGGGATTGAAAGCCCTTGTACTGCAGAAAAGTAAAGAATCCGGATAGCGAATCTGCTGTCTCTTTCTTGCAGAACTCATATGCGGTGCTGGCCGGCTTGTCAGATGGACTTGTAGCAGTGTTTTCAGTGTCCCAGGGCATCCCAGGGGACAGCTGCTCCTACCTGTGCTCCCACACGGCGAACAGGTCCAAATTCAACATTTCTGATGACGACCCCCGGCAGAACCCGTACCCCGTGAAGGCCATGGAGATCACCAACAGCGGAGCGGAGGTCTGGTACAGCAACGGCCCCGGCATCCTCATCATAGACTGCTCCACGATGGAGATCAGCAGGAGGCTGGAGCCCTTCAGCCCGCCGTCGGYGATCACATCCATCGCCTGCAACTCCGAGTGTCACGGGGAGGAGGTGGTGTGGTGTCTGGACGATAAAAGCAACTTCCTGGTGATGTACCACGTTACCACCTACCAGCTCTGCGCACGCTACTTCTGCGGAGACTGCAGCCCCCTCAGAGACATGTTTACAATCCAGCAGCCTTCGGCAGCCATCCCGGCTACAGCACCTATAAACCGCGAAGTGATGGAGAGTAACCCGCTGGTGGACATGAGCATTATCTACAGCCCGGAGGTTGGCACCCAGATACTCAACCACCAGGACTCACTCACAGATTATTGCTCTGTGTCTTCCTACTCCTCCTCGCCTCCTAACAGGATAACCCGCTGCCCCTCCAGCCTACCCAGCTCGCCCATGAGCTCTTCCAGTGCACCTCTCTCCGCAGATTTTGAGGAGTCTGACAAATTTCATGAGCTGAAGCCTTCCCTGGATCACGATTCTATGCCTGCGGGTGACAACACGCAGCATCTCCAAGCTGTCAAGATTCTTCCGGTAAAAGACCTCATATGGATCCCCAGGTAAGTGGGTCACTTATCAAAGCAACTTCATCAAAATCCCTCCTGGGCTGAGTGTGAGATTCAGGATAATTCAGGAACTTCTGCATTCCCAGTATGATTCACCTGCCCAGAGAGTCAAGGTATCATTAAGAAATTTTGTTCCCAGTGCAATAGTATGTCGATTTTTCTACTCCTTTTTAAAGATATCTAGTGTTGGGTAGAATGACCACATCTCAAGTCTTGCAAGATTGATTTCAAGAGAAGGGAAATGTGGGTGGTAAGACTCGAAGCCCTGTTTCCCCAGCTACTGAGGAAACAAAGAACAGCAGGCAGCTTCCTCGCTCAGGCACAACCCTGGCAAATCCTGTTGTCTCCTGTGGAGCTGATGGAAACCGCTGGGATTTTGCCTGTCATGGGGGCTCTCACTGTAGTGGATTCAGGATGCCCCTTGGTGGCATCGCAGTGCCCCCTTCCCTGCAAAAGGTCGTGTAACTGCCGGAGGGATTGCGGCAGAGAGGATGGATATCCAACGTGGATCTTCCTCAGGTGTCAGCAGTCCCCACTGCTGAGCAGGTGTGACATCTCCCTCGTTTCTCTTCTAGGAGAGGAGGGGATATCATCGTTATCGGACTGGAGAAGGAATCCGGCACCCAGCGGGGCAGAGTGATCGCTGTGCTGAAGGCCGGGGAACTGGCTCCCTATGGGTGAGGCTGACTCGGGCAGCGCCTGGCACATCAATTCCCCGGGGCGCAAGGGGACTGGGTGGCAGAGGGTGGCTCTGCGGGGTCCCAGGGCTCGCAGGAGCTTCCTCGCGGCTTCCAGCAGCACCTGAGAAGCTCCCAGYCGGAGGAGACGCGGTTGCTGGTTGCACATCGAGGCATGTGCACGCTCTCCTAGCGTGGCAGATGGCGAGGGGAAGGCACTGCGACCAYGGTCTGGTCTCCAAAAGCCACAGAGACCAAGTACCCCCCTAATGAGTCCGGCAGAACCATCTTGCACGATGCGATAAACGTCGGTCTGATCCTGCCTGGTGCTGACTCCCAGTGCTCTGAGGGCACCTGGCAGAAGATCGCTGGAGCTTGGCAGACTCCGGCCCTGCGTTAAGAACAAGAGGTGTATTTATGCAGAGCGCAGTGCTTGTCTGTGGCTGCATTCACGTGGGTCAGGTTGACGTTCCGGCTCTAAATGAGCACCTTTGTGCTGTTAGCAGTGACGGGCCGGGGGAAGGCTCCCGGAGCACAGGGAAGAGCAGTTATATACATTAATTTAAAATGTTTCATACAGCGAACGAGAGTCCAAGTAAATAAATAGCTGCTAGAGAGATGGGAGTGTTCCTGCTGATCACTTAAATGCCAGTCTGGGATTGTACTATTTATGTCCAAACAAATGGAGGTTAAGCAGTGCTAAGGATTAGAAATGATCATTTATTACCACTGGGCAAACACAACAAGAGATCAAAGTGCTCCTGCCATTCCCTCTGCTTGCTCACTGAGTGTCAGTTAGTTGGGAGTGGAGTATTCTCTTTATTGTTCACGGGTGCTCTGGGGTTGATTTTGCTTTACCCAAATTAAGCATGGAGGTAAGACGAGGTGGGACGGCCATCTCAGACSCGTCCTGCTTTGCTGCCCTGCGGCCTGGCTGGTTCAGGCGTGGTGGCCGTTGACTGTTTTACCAGCAGGATAAAGACCAGCCGATAGTGCCTGCCTCCCCCAAGCCCCCCCGCGTGCAGGGCAGGGTAGGGGGGTGAGGGAGGGAAGGTGGCTTCTTAGAGGCAGTTTGTGATGAAAACCATCTGCCAAGGACAGCCCTTGTTGCCAGTGCTCCCCACCAAGGTTTAGGGGCCTTTCTGGGGAAACAGTTTGGGGCTGGTCTTYCCCCATCTGCTTTTGGAGTGGTAGAAGGAGCCCAGCAAGGTTCCCTTGAACCCTGCAAGGACACAAGTGTCATCTTCTACCTGGCCACCTCCCTCTGAGGTACCTGCAGGGCCAGCTTCAACCGCTCTTGTTTGATCAGGTAACATGCTTCCCATGAAGGGAAGCACATGCAACACGATGCTGTCACGCAGGACTCCTTCTGCATGAACCTTGCGGGTCCCTGGGCTGTTGCCGTGGCCGTGGCCGCCGATCGGGACGCGGGGCTCGTACCCTGAGCAGGCAGAGCTGGGCTCCATCCCACTTCCACACGGCATTTCAGGCTGCGGAGGCTCTCGGCAGCCTGCTGGCTGTGGCACGATGATTTGAAAACGCCCAGCTGGCAGCAGGCAAAAGAGTCTGTGGATTTAGCAAATTGGGAGATTAACAGCAGCTTCAAAATGTCACRGCAGACTTAAGTAGATACCTGCATGTTTAGGCACCTGAATCCCTTTAAAAATCTTTTYCCATGTCACTGAGCCGCTTGTTTGTGCCGTGACATAGTTTCTGATCCCTCTCTTTGTTACGCTCTCCTTTCTCAAGGATTTGCAGCTTATAGAGAGAGATTGGGTAGCTGGAAAGGAGAGCCTGTGAGTCAGTGCCTCCCGGATGAGCGGTGGTGTGCTGTGTTAGAGCTGCTCTCCGCTGCAATGCCCTTCTCTCCTCTGTTCTTCCTTTCCCAGGACGCTGGTGGATGCTGCTCTCATCGCAAAGGACACAGTTGTGTGCTGCTTTGAGAACGAAAACATGGAGTGGTGCCTGGCTGTCTGGAGGGGCTGGAGTGCCAGAGACTTTGACGTTTTCTACCAGGCCTACGAAGAGCTGGGAAGGCTTGAAACCTGCATGCGAAAAAGAAGGTAGTGCCTGTGGCGCTGGGAAAGAAGGCTCGAGGAAAGACGGAAGCTCGGAACGCGCCTGGACGCCGAGACACAGCCCCGGAGMGGGAGGGGACGAGGGGGTGCATGGGGGGAACGTGCATCTGGTTTGCTGCTAATGAGCACTGCGGGGTTCCCCTGGCTGGAGCCCCGTCAGGGCTGTCGGGGACTGAAGAAACGGGGGTGAGCAGGGCAGGGGCAAGCCCGGGAGCTGGGCCATCCCTCCGCTCTCTTGTTCCGTCACACAGTCCCCTGCAGTAGTGGAGAGCAGAAGGTGGAGGTGGCTGCAGTTCTGCTCATGCCTCTATTTTCACGTTTCTTCTTCCCCATTTTAAATTCCTTCCTCACCTTCAGCATGCCCTGGCTGCTGCTGCTGCTTTTATAGTGTATATTGTCAGCCAGGAGAGCTCCGTTAACCTCAGCGGGCGCTTTCCTGGGAGCCTGAGCACGTTACAGTCCCCACTGCTGGCCGGCGGTGCGGTTCCTGTGGGTAATTCACCCTGCTCCCGGGGGAATGCTGCTGCTGGGCATCCCACATCCCTGCCGGTCTGTGAGAGGTGCTTCAGGTGYAGCCCCTGTTGTGGCTGCTGTCTAGAGACATCCAGGTGTAATAACCAGCAATAAGGTTTGGCTGGCCACTGCGTTTCTGGTTCCTAAAAGCTATTGTGGTACGGTGTTACTGTCAGGGAGCCTAAAATCATCTGCCGGTAATACTGCACAATCTCAGTAAGCGCGTGAGCTATTTAATTGCACTGTTGCAAAGTCAATTGTAAATAGAGCTGATGATACAAAGCAAAGCCACTCGGTTTGACAGATAGATACGTCCTGGTGTAAGAGGAGGGAGCCTCGTGACCGGGAAGGTTTATAAACTGTCTTTGCTCCACTCCTCTTTCTCTTGGTAAATGCACTCTGGAGTATTGGGAACACAATAAGCTTAATTTGCCTGTGTATCTGCAGCTTCCGCTCACCACAGCTTTTATTTTATCTTCATTAGTGGCCTGGGATGATGTATTGGCTCTGAATACCATTGCACTTAGTTATCCCAAGCATGTACAGCAGTGTAAAAAGTGAGCCTGGCTAAGCACCCTGTAAAAAGGTGTACAGTTTGAGTTGTGGACCTCTTTTTTTTTTTTTTTTATATCCCAAGAAACTTGTGTGAGCATCGGCAAGGCTGGCCAAGGCCGAACGGGCAGGTTAACCCTCTGGTTCACATTTCTGTTGCAGGCTGCTAAAATAATCCTTCTTCAGAAACAGAGTATATCTTAAAATAAACAGATTCCTCCCCACAATGACGCTGCGTTGGTGGCACTTTTTATTGGCAACCCATGCCTGCATCAGCCGCAGGGTGTTGGGGTTGGCAGCGTCTGATTAAAATGCATGTCCCTCTGATGAGCGTAGCTTGAATGGGGTTTACAAGTAGAGCCTGGCTCCTTACCCGCCTTCCCTCTCCCCATCCCGGCGGTCCTGGAGCGGGCACGGCGGCACCGCTGCGCCCTGGTTTCTCCCTCGCCAGGCCGAGCTCTCCTGCCTGCTGTCTCCGAGAGGGGAAGGAGGTGGCTCAGCCCTTCGCTGCCGCTGCGGTTTGACGGGCGTTTTCACAGCTGCCCCGAGAGCTTATCCTGACTCGAGCTTAGCTGTGAAATAGCTGTATCTGTGTCAGGGCTAATTAACTGCATTTCCCTGAAACTCTGTCACCCACCTCCCCTCCCGCTGCGTAGCCAAAGCCTGCGCCTGCCGGCCGCGCACACCCCTCACCTGAGCTGGGCTTTAACCATCTCGCGGTCGCCTKCTCCGGGTGCCCGACCCCTTTTACAGGCACGTACTATTCCGCCATCYTTGGAGCCCTAACGGAGGCTATAAAACAGCTTGTACTTTCATTCAGCCTTGCAGGTTTTCTTTGAGAAAACACAATCTGGAATAACCACAGCAGTTCCTCATCATCCCTCTCCAACAGAACATCTCGGACACCACGCTGCTTCCAAAGCCGGTGTGGGGCCGTGCCCCCACGGGCTCCCCAGCGCCCACGGGGGTCAGCCAGAGCCTCTCCCAAACCTTCGGTGGGCACCGGCCGAGGCCTCGCCACAAAAGGGGCTTTGTTCTGCTCGCCGCCGCGCGCTCCGGAGCTGTTATTGCACCCGGCCGTTGCGCACACCCTCCCCCAGACACGCCGAAACGTCCCTGCTCCGAACCCCCTGCTGCCAGCCTCGCCGGCCGGGCTGGGGCGGTCAGGGAAGAGGGGGAGAGAAGCGAACGTCGCTGCATGGTGGCACGAGAGGTCCCTGCCGCAGGGACAGGAGTGAGTGTGTCCCAAAACCTCCTGGGAACAGGGGCTCGGTTCCCGACTGAGCCTGAATGCTGCTACCCTGGAATCAGGACAGAATCCACCCCCCTTCAGCAAATCTGAAACCTCGTTAGCACAAGGCTCCATTAAGTAAGCAACGCACGTGCTGCGGGAATGAATCCCCAGGGGCAAAAATAAACAGAAATTAAAAACAAAACCAAAAAATACCCCCATCAGTTCAAACAGTTTGAGATTTCATTGCTTATTCCCAGCCCTGCCGCCAGCAAAGCCTGTTCTGCTCCYGGTGGGATGGACGACAGGCACAGGTGAGGGGCGTCACCCAGCCCCCTGCCACCCATCCCTGGGGAAAGGGATGGGGGCAGGACGAAAGGCAGGAAAAGCCCCAAAAGCCCAGGAGCACGGGGCTGCCTCAGCCCCAGATGCTGGTGATAAAAGTCCCCGTTACCGGCGCTTGGCCYGGGATAGCTGCGTATATCGCAGTCCTCGCTATTTTATTTCAGCTTCTAAAAATAAGCCYGAGCAGGGGCCTGGGGGGGGGTGTGTTATTCCTTCAGCTGACCGAGGAGAGACAGGAAAACAGCTTAGTTTTATTTTGTCAACGTCAGGTTTCCCCCCAGCCCGTCTCGGAGCAGCGGGAGCACATGGAAAGGGCTCGGCACTGGGAGGGAAACGGATGCTCTCAAATGAGATTAACCCCCGGCACGGGCAGCGGGAGGGAGGGGGGTGCTGGGGCCATTAATTACTCGCCCAGGAAGCAGTGAGATGCACAGGACCCACCACCACCGGGATTAATTAACCCCGCTCAGCCGCGGCTGCCCAAACCCCCGGCCTCGTCCCCTCGCCCAGCTGCCTCCTGCGAGCAGGGAGCCACACGCCGCACCCCTGGGCTCTTCCCTGAAGTGCTCGGCTGTCCTTTAAAAGAAATAAAAATAATTACCATCTGGACACTGATTCCTAGTCCTGGTTTTGGCTGTTCCTCTGCTGGCACCGGCGCGGTGAGCGGGATGCAGGGTCAGGCCCTGGGGTGGAGAACGACTGCCGTSCCCAACACCTGGGTCCCGGCGGGGCTCAGGGCACAGCCTGAACATTTTTTTTGGGAGAGACAGATGCGACACGGATGCGAACTGCTGGTTGTACCCCATCTGTGAGGCTCCACRTCCTGGTGCTCACTCAGGACATTTTGGGGACCCAGCACAACCCCCCAGTGCTGCGGGTGCAGTGATCCCACCAGCCCGGGGCTGTCCAAATCCAACCGGCTCCTCTATGTGCAGGAAAATGGGGCAACAATAAAGCCAATTCTGCTAGAAAAGGAAAGAAGGGCCAGTTCTTTGCCCCATTGCTCACCCTGCCCTGGGCAGTGGCGCAGGATTGGGCCCAAACGCCTGCGGCAGCTCCCGGAGCAGCCCAGCACCACGGTCCYGTCCTGCTGCTCACGGACCCGGCTGATGGGATCACACCCTGCGGGTCTCATCACCGGGCACATCCCGCTGGCTAATCCAGGCATTGCCTGCAAAGAAAGCCACAGAAAGGGCAATTTAACGGTATTAAAACTTTCTCCAGTCCTGGAGGGATAGAATAACCGTGGCAGAAAATAGGCGCCCTGTGCTCTTCTGCCCCGGCCGCACCGACCGTTCCCAGCCCCGCAGCATCCCCGGGGCTGCGCCGGGGACTGGGAGCAGCAGCTGGGCGTCAGACAGCGGGATAAGGAGGATAACAAATCCAATCGTATTTTCTAACCTTGCAGCGTGATTAGAAAATTAAAAGCAGGACTTTATTTCCCCAGCCCTTGAACAGGCCAGTCCTTCCGCAGCTCCTCGGCAGCCGCTGCCCTGGCCGGCGTCCCAGCAGCGCGGGCAGGGCTTGAGCCGGCCGGAGGGGCGAAGGCGCGGGGGCGGCTGCCCGGGCCGGTTCCCGCTCCCCTTCGCTCTTGCCGTAGCACCACGCTGCCACCAAAGACCAGCACAAGCATTAAAACACCCTGCCATCGCCTGCGCTCACCCCTGCCCGACGGCCTGGGCGGCTCTTTGCACTTTTGAGGCTTAAAAATGCCATTTTCAGCTTCATTTTTCCAAGAGCTGGGTGACTCAAATGTTTTTCCCTTCTCTGTTACTTGCAGAAAAAAAATATCATAATTTAATATATTAGAGCAAAGCCCACCTCTCATGCGCCAGTGATGAGCATGGGGRCAGGTGGATGCTCCCCCATCCCGCGCTGCACCGAGGGCTCCGCTTCAGCCCAAGGRAAAAATAAGGTGATTTTTGAGGGACGTGGGGAAAGGGGCAGCGCTGGCTGCTTTGTATTCTGCTACCAAAAGGACAGAGGAAATTAGTTTTCTTAAGCAAAAGTTAAAAGGAGAGGAAATATTGTGGCTATTTCGGGCTGCCAGCCTGTCCTCGGCTTACCCCGGGCCCGCGGCGGTGGGATGGGCAGCACCGTCGCGCTTCGGTGGCTTAACCCACACCGGGGCCCCGGTTTTGTTTTACCGTAGGCAGGAGGCGGCTGCTGCTTTGCCAGGGCGGGTGCCTACTCCTCATCACCAACGCTTAACAAAATGACACCAAGATTTAAGAAAAACCCCACAAAACCCCTAAGAAAGACCCGTTCCCAAAGAGCTCAGCCAGGTTTGCACCACCCGGTTGCTCATCCCTCCCAGCCCAGCGCTGGCATCCCCGGGAAGATGCTTCTCTCCGCCGGTGCTGAGCCTTTCCCTGATTTTTTTTATTCCCCATCCCTTTTTGTGCTTTTGTGTTTACAGCAGCACCTCATCAGGCTCTTCCAAGCTTCAGGTCCTGCTAATTTCTCCTTCATACCAAGCTGTGACCCTCCTGCTCCTCCCCCTGATCCTGCCCGTGTCTGCCGTGTGCTTTGCAGGGAGCAGGAGGAGCTCAGCACCCCACGCACCCGCGGGAGCCGCCGCCTGACCCGTGCCACGCACTTGCCCCTGCCTTCTCCATTTTCCTTCTCAAAAATTGTAAAGCACAGTCCGGTTTGGAGGATTAGACGAGAAGAACCAGCCCCCAAAATAACGTCCCTTGACCGCGGTGGCCTGGCCACACTCGGCAGAGGACAATCAGCTCCCGTGGCGGGAGGGGGACACCCGGCACCGCCGCTGATCCCAGCCAAACCTGCTGTCCCGGGCGGCCGCGGGTCCCCGCTCACCCCCAGGGCCCCGCGCCGGGGCCTGACGGGAACGCGCTGGCTGAAGGGAGCGTTAAGGCGGCCGCATCCCACCACGGGGCCCCGCTCCCTATAAAAAATATCGACCTCGGGGGCTCCTCTGTACAATTCAGTCCTGTTGTGGGTTTGGGKTTTTTTTTCCTCTTTTTTTTGACAATAGAGTCTTTTACASAGCACGTCTGAGAAAGGCGTTTTGCTGGGCGGTCCCAGCTTCGGGGATCCCGGCTTCGGGGCCACAGCTCCGGGGTTGAGTCCCCACCCCAGGGGCAGGGCGGGGGTCCCAACCCCACACGCTGTCACCCCAGGGTCTCGTTATTGCACTGACGGCGATTCGGGCCCGTTTCCACRCTATTAAACACTTCAGTGCGATCTTCCAGCCCTAATAAACCTTCCTCCAGGGACTTCTTGGTCTGACCTCTGGAAAAGGGGGTTTCCCTTTGATTTCCATGGCGCTGACGGTCTTACGGCTGCGGGGCCCCACACGAGAACAGGACTTTTAAAATTGTGCCGAATTTTTCCAAAGAAAATAAACCTGCCTGGTCTTCTTGTGCAACCACTGCCCAGCTCTGCTCCCACCCGGCTTCTGATGTCTTGGGAGGCAGCAGCAGCCATCACTCAGCTCCGCGCACACGCCACAGCCCGCGGGGCGCCGGGAAAYGTTAGCGGTGCGAAAAGCAGCTCAGCTTTGCCCAAAAACCACCCCGAGATCTTCAACTGGACGGGATGAAGATGAGGATGAGGCCGGGATGGGGTTGGGGATGGGAATTGGGATGAGAATGAGGATAGGGCCAGGGATGGGGTTGGGGATGAGAATGAGGATGGGGATGGGGATGGGGATGAGGATTGGGATGAGGATGAGGATGGGGATGGGAGCTGAGCTTACCTGGGGCAGGTGCTCAGCACCAGGGGAATGACAGAAAAGCGATTTTTGGCAGTGGGCAGCCGGCCAGGGCACGTGCCCGCCCCGCGAGGCTGCACGACTGCGGCAATTCGGGTTCCCCGGGGCCACCACGGTCCTGCCCCGCCGCGCGGAACCTCCCCGGCTCCACCTTTCATTTCTGAACCGCCCGAACCGCTGCCYGCAGAGCCAGCGCCGGCAAAGCAAACAGCCTTTATCTGCCCCGTATCGCAGCGCGTTTGCTTTGGAAGTTTGTTTTATCGCGGAATTACTTTAAACTGTGCCCTTTGTATGAGCCCTCTTATTGAAAAGTCAATAAAGCACGTAGGTGGTGGTATTTTTTTTGTCTTCCTTCTCTCAAACAGTCGGTGAGAGGCATAGCAGGACCCAGGCGAAGTCCTCCCGGCACCCCCGGCCACGCGGTGGGGACCCCCGATTTCCAAGACACTCGAGCCCAGCACGCTGGAAATGTTGGAGCCGATTCAGGTCAATTAAAGTTGAGGKTTTTATTGAATTAAAGTGTGAAAGTAAATACAGCCAGCCCAGTATTCGGTCTGTTATTTTTTTGATGTTAATTCAATTTTTTTCACCCTGTTCATAAACGTGATTTAAAAGGTGATCGAGATTCCTGGGCTGGAGGAGAGCCGGGAGATGGGTTTTGGAGCTTGGAAAGGACGCGGACGGGTTTCTTGCACCTGGGAAAGCGTCGGCAGCAGTTTGGACGTAAAAGCACTTCTGGCAGCAGCAGCCAGGTGAAATCCCGTAAAAGAGTCAGGGAAGAAAACCTCGTGGGATGCGGCTGCGCTGCAGCCCAACCGCGCCTCGGCCGGGGCGTCCAGGATGTCTCCAAGGCTGCCCGTGCYCCCCGGAGGAGTCGGCCTCCGAGCTCAAATGGGGACGAAAAAAACCCCTGAATTTGCTGCAGTCAGCGCAATAACTGGCGTTGCCAGCGCGCCGCTCTGCAGAGGCTGCGGCCCTGGGTACAAAAACATTTCTTTAAACAGGTCCTCGTGTGGGCAGCGTCCCGCCACCCGCAACCCACCACGTCCCGAAGCAGAGCAGAGGAGGAGGAACCCGGTGGGACCTGGAAGCATCTGCCTCCGGCAAGGCGCTAACCTGCTCTCCAGTTTTAATGCCTCTAAAGGGTTTTTCTTTCCAAAAAGCTCTCGAGTGAGGCTGGCTGTGCAAGCGGAGTATTTTTAGCAAGTATTCATGCGAAACGACTTGGGCTAATAATTTGCAATGTGAAGTTAGAGCTTCAACAAAAACTCAGACTAAGCAGATTCGGGGGCAGCGGGACTTTCTTGCTGATTGTGCTGAAAGGCCGCGAACAGCCGGGTCCAGGGAAGCTGTGTGGAGGCTGGAGCTGGTCACCGATTTTTTCAGGGCAATAAAACCCCACTGTGCTTAAAGGACCAAAACTTGAAATCCTTCCACGGACTCTGACTCTGCAAAGTTGCATATAAATATTTAACCCGTAAATAGTCGCACCGAGCACAACGGTCATGGGAAGTACCGCACCGCCCTTCCCAGACCCGCACTTTCCCCCTGTCCTTTCCCTCTTTTCGCTGTCATTGATCCTTGAGCAAAGAAATGAGYTGCTGGGAGGAAAGTGCTGTTAGAAAACAGCAGTAGTAAATCCAGCTCCCCCTCCCCGTTGCCTCTCCCTGGAGTTTCACACGCAATTTAACTCCAGCGACTGATGAACGTTCATGCACAAAGAGCCAAACGCAGCCTGAAGACGCCCCAGCTTGCGGCTGACAGTGAATTTTGGCCGTTCCCCCCGACAGCCCGCGGGACAACCAGGCTCTCCTCCCCACCCCACAAACGTGCCTCCCAGAAGGAAGGACCAAGGCTGGCTTTAGGCTCCTTTGCAGGTCCCYCTCCGACCTTCAGCTCAGCCCCTCCTGTTCATCAGCTCCATCTTCTGCAGGTGACAACCCACCCCAAAGGTGAGCAGCTGTCAGGCTGCCAGAGGACAACCCCTGGGGACGGTCACGGCCAGAGGAGCACCAGGGTGGGGACATGGAGCCCCTGGCAAGCAACGCGGGGCCAGGAAGCGAAGATACCTGAAGGGTGAGGATGGTGATGGGTCATCCCAGCTGTGCTTCAAAACATGGTCCCTCACCAGTCACTGGTGGGAGACGGCCGCTCCGGCAGCTCAGCAGACACAAGGGGACCCCAAAGCCCCCCAGAGCCCCCAACCTGCCAAGCACGAGCCACGGGCCAGGGCGAGAGGAGACAATGTAGGCAAGAAACCCCGACGTGAGCCATGGGAAGACAAAGTGTTTCCGAGCTTTGAMCCACGAGTTCACCCTCCGTGCGTGTGGGCGGGACAGAGCTCGCACCCACGGCTGTCCAGAAAAGGTGGAAGGGTTTAAACCCAAGTGTTGAAGGGCTGCAAAGCTCTGCTTGGGCGGGAGTTTTATCGCAGTGAGCGTGCCCGTGACCAGCACGGCACCTGACACGGGTTACATACACGGGAAGAAAGAGGGAAAGAAGTGTCTCGCATTTTTAATTGTTTTAATGAAGAAGAGAAGCATCTCAATAAAGAGCAAACCTCAGCAAATGACTCTCGGTCACCACGTTCTTCAATGTCAGGATGACACCATTTCACTTTCTCATACCTTGTTTTTCTTTACGGACTAGAGGCAAACCCTCCTGGGTTTTCCACCACCAGCCGGCTTCCCGGCGCAAAGTGAGCTTCTCTCCGAAACAACCCGAGTAAACGGCGACGGAGACGTTCCAGCCCCGGACGGGATTTCTGTCGGAGGCTGGGTTAGCACTTGCCAGCCGATGACTTCCACCTGGTCAAGCTCCTTACAACTTGGGCAGCAAATATTGCTTATTTTAGTATAAAATGGGTTTTATAAGGTTAGACTTTATCATAGACGGTTATRATTTGAAATTTAACTTTAAAGTGGATTACTTTTAAGCTGCGAGTCCATAAAATATGTGGTCAATTAAGATGTGGGGCCTCAAGAGCCTGTGAGCTTGGTGTAAAACTCGCTTTTAATGCTGCTTGGACAGATTTGGTAACTGAATCAGAACTGCCGCAACTGAGCAAAAAAAACCCCAATACCAGATGGGCGCTTTTCATTAAACGGCTTTTTCCATTTACGTGCATTCTGCTTTTACCGGCTGTTATGGGCTAAAAAAAATCCTACATAACCATAAATGTTAATAAATACAGTATAAGTACAGGGCTTTTTTTTCCCCGGTCTTTTGGTACAGTTCTTCAGGGTTCATATTCTTCAAGCTCCTTTCTGCAGCCACAAATACCAGCTGCTTTTTTTTTTTCTTTCCCTTGTGTGAAGAAACACTTCTGTAATCCCTAAGATTCTTGCCTTGGGACTTAATTTTTATATAAAAAAGCCTCACACCAATATTGAACAACTGCGATAAAACTGGCAGCGCTATTAAAAATACGTGCTCGACACAATAATTATTTTTACTGTGTTTTGAATACACAAAACTTTATGAAATTATTCAGCCTTGTCATCGCATGCATTTTAAAAGTATAGTTATGGATGTTTTCAGACAGCAAAAGCACTTTTAATCTTTTCACAAGGAAAAAGTCAAAAACCACGGTTACAGACAACGAGCTGCCCCAGGGGATCGCACAGCCCATCGGCGCGGGCAGCAGCGGGAGCCGACACAGAGTCCGGTGGACGGATTTGTTTTCCCTTTCCCCAGAGCCAGGGTACGCGGCAGTAAGCTGATTCTGGGCCAAACACAACACAGAGGTCAAACCCCTTTGTAAGAGGGAAATCCTTTTACCTGGACTCACTTCCCAAAACTGCTTCACCTTTGCGGCTGKGCCTACGCTGTGTGAAAAGATACGGACTGAGGCAGACGACATGAGGAGCTCCGATTGCAAATAAAAAATCTTTATTGCATCTTAGAAGCAAGTCTTAAAAAAAAAAAAAAAAAAGATTTTCCATGCACTGAATCCATCCAAGTACCTACATCCTTGGGACTGTCACCAAAAAACGATGAACATTATAAGACATCGACTCTACACTAGTTGCAGTTCATATTCCATACACGTGTAAACAACGGTTATTTCTTCTACTGGAATAGCAATTACTCCGTAAGATCCCTTCAAACATGGCAACAACCTCAGCATCGGTTTTTCTCCGTTCCTTCGCTAGTCTCCACTTCCCAAAGAGTAGGCAAAGTGGAACCGAGAGCAATGAGACGAAATGGTGCTGGAGGATACGATAGAAAAATATATTGTTCGCTGGTTTTTATTTTTYGTTTCTGCTGAGCACGATATTTACAGGTAGGTAGGTCTCAACAGATCATCTGCTTGAATGACAATGTCCATTCACTAAGTCTCAACGTAAAGGGTTCCCTTTCTGGCTTTAAGGCACTTTATTTTGTGTATTTTTCTCTTTCCTTGCTAGGTGTTAATTCACAGGGATCACATTTCCCTTGTATTCGGTCTCCCCATCCCCAGTTCCTCTTAGAATACCAAAACAATTCCTAAGCTTACTGAAGTCATTCCAAAAACGTTAAAGAAATTTGGGGAAAAAAGATCCATGAAAAAATATTTTAGAAAGTAATCTTTGGAGATCATTTACTGCAAGTATGATGTACACTACCTTATCAGTGAGAAGATGCAATACATTCCTAATATATATATATATATTTACACACACATATATATATATATAAAATATTAAAATGACTAACAGATATTCAAGGAAAGGTCAAGAACCTAAAACAATGGATATTAAATAAATTAACGGTCTATCAGATACAGAAAAAAAATAATCCCAAAACAAAACTAGTAATCAAATGTAATAATTGTTCCCGTTAACATCACGTAACCGACTGAACAAAATCAATGCGATCAGGTGCAGTACACTCGGTATAGAAGATTTTTCAAAGTTCTCGTTAGGGATCTCTAATTGTTCGTTGCGTACTGTCGCTTCGCTGCAAGAGATTCGCGTTTCCCATCCTCTTCCCCTCCCTCATYACGCTTCGGCATTTCTTGATCACATTGTCTCAGTTCTAGACAGGACAGCGGTTGAGGGTAATACACAGAACCCACCACGGATTCTTAAAACATTACGTCCATATATGGACCAAATATAAAAGACAAAAATCTCCACAAGGACTAATCGGATAGCAGGTTGTGCTTACTTTCTTCCCTCCCTTGAAGTCGCCTGGCCATAATAAGTGGGAGTGTATTTTTAAATTGAAATAATGAGCCATTTGGAAAAAAAACCTCCTGCGATTAATACCCTTATCATCGCCACACCGATTGGTTCTGTTCTACCGCAATGTAAAAAATAACGGCTATCCTTAACAAAAGAAGCAGAATCTTTGCACGGTAGCAGTCACAACAAAACATTTAGATACACCGTTTTGTCACTTGGCTTGCACGCTCAGGTCCCAATTTACAGAATCCCAGCAACGAAGACAGCAACGGAAAAGGTAGGAAACAATCTTTTGTTCATAAGGAAATTCTAATTCAAGTCAGATTTCCGCTGATTGGTCAGATTAAACAATTTTTTTTGTTTGAAGGCAAATATTGATCACAGTTTTGTTCAAAACCAAAACCACAACAACAAAAAAACCAACGGCCTTGTTCTTCTCAAAACGAGCGCTTTGTAAGAAAACAATGATGATTTCTAAAATATATCCTGCGTGGTCTTTTAAAAGTGAATTATCAAAAAACATTTTCCCAAAAATAAATTAGATAATTAAAAAAAAAGTCTTTTCCAGCATAGCTGGACATTAGGCTGTCCTCACTGAGCCATTTGTATTGCTGCTTTTCCCAAAATTTGGGTCATTTTTTTCAAACCATATTTCAGCCAGCTGTTGTGTGGACCCATAAGTCGAAGCTTTGGACCCCAAGCACATTTTATATTGTTTTGGATCAAGATTAGGGTCACAAAAAACAGGGTGATGCACATGGACTACTCCAATTTCTTGGCTTCGGAAAGTTTTTAAGCCAGCTTGAATGACTTTGTTAAATAGGTCTACGTCTTCAAGGCCCCAACCTTGGATGGAGACATCAAAGCCACCTGCTCGAAGAAGATCACCTTTGTAAATACAGGTAATACCAAAGCCATAGTTCCTCCAGAAACCTGTTTTCTGGGTGAAGGCAAAATGATTGTCACTAGGAACTTTTCCATTATAAACAATCTTTGGATCATACTGGCTAAAAATGATGGGAAAGTATACTTGTTGACCCAAAACTGTATTGGCTCTACACCGCTGGAGGAATTCTGTGGTAAACACTAAGTCAACATCACAGAAGAAAAGTAAAGACTCGTTCTGGAACTGAGAAGATCCGACTTCCAGAGCCAGCGCCCTCGAGAACTCCCCCGACACCGGTAAAACCTGCATGTCAGCCTTGGGGTATTTGGAGCGGTAATCTCTCATCAGCTCGATCTGCTTCGCTTTGTCAGGGTTGGAGTTGGAATTGAAAAGCAGGACAACCAGCTTGACGTTCTGGTTTGGAACGAGGCACGTCTTTTCAAAATTCCCCATGAACCTTGCGAACATGTCAAAACGTCCGGAGAGAGGAATCAGGATGTTGATCTTCTTGTCTTTGAGTTCCTTCCTCTCTACTTTTGATCGGCTGAGCTGGAAGGGAACAAACATCTTCAGCGAGTTGGAGAGGAAAGACAGGGATCCAGAATCCTGGTTGATTTTGCCGGCCAGCTCTTTGGCGTCCATCTCTTCATGCTCCATAAACTGGATCTTGCTGAACGTCTGCTGCAAGTACGCGTGCCTCCTGACGGGGACGGTCATCTTCTTCCCCTTATGCTTTTTGTACAGAAGCAACAAGTCAAGAACATACTCTGCTCCGTACATCGGATTTACTCTGCGATAGCCATACTGTATTTCCTTGAAATCTATGATCCTCCCCCGGGTCTTAGCGTTGGCGTTGATCATTTCCATGACCTGCATAACAATGTCATCCAACGCTTCACGCTGAGAAGAGTCCATTCCTCTCCGAGGGGGCTGCCCGTCGGCACCCGAATACAAATACTTTCCTGTAAGAAACTCCCACTCCAAGATTTCTTCCCGGTGGCGGGGCTGGAATCGCATGAAGGAGGGTGGCATCCCCAGCTGCAGGTCATCTTTGTGGACTTCTGTATTGCTGTATTTGCTCATCAGGACAATTTCCCGGTGCAGCTGTACAGTCCGGTGGCGCAGCTCTGCTATCTTGCGGCTCAACATGTAGCTGTGAAGTCTGTACTGGTATGGGGGGTTCTTATTGGGGTGCAGTGTTATAGCTCTGTGTATTTTGCTGTTCCTCAGGTCTCGAATATAGCCTTTTTTGTTCTGCTCATAATTTTCATAAAACAGCTGCTGCATCTAGAAGAGAGAAAGGAGAAGTTAGTGTCTCGGCAGTGCTGTCCTTGTGAAAGTCAGCCCAGGCAGCCGCCGCTGGGAGAAAATTCCTCCTTGCTCGCAGGGCCAGAAGGCYTTCTGAATAAGCTGTGCTTGGTTTTAGGCACAGGTTGTAGCAATACCAGCTGCTATTCAGGGAAATTAAGAGGATTATTCATTGTAAACTGGTAAAAGAAATATCTACCATGGATTTGGGATTACTACAGCCCGTTCTAGAGATATCACCGTCGGCCAACCAACCGAGCAGTAAGTAGATTGTAAGCTCATTTCTTCACAACACAGCATCACCAGGAAAAAAAGAACCATGAAGCATTAACTACAAAACTTTTACTATTCTTCTGCCTCCCATGGGCTTTAAGAATAATAATAATAAAGAACAATAAAAAAGGATGCCATATACATAGTGAGCAAGTATGACGACACCTTTTCCGTTACACCCAAGTGCTGTTCAGGCATTAGAAATCCAGCTTGCTGAATGTTTTASTCAAGACGCTAAATATGTTCTCTCGAGTGCTGCAATGCAAAGCTACAGTTCTCCTCTCATTTTAAAATGTCAATAGAAAGTAAAATGCACCTGAGATTCCTAGCAGCAGTTCCAGAAGGCAGGTAATACAAGATGCATATGTACGCTAGAATAAAAGCATCCTTAAAGTGGAAATTGCTATTTCAAAACAAGAAGATAGCGAGCTAAGATTAGATTCAGAAGCCTTACGGAAAGCCACAACTTAAGGAAAGCAGGCAAACCGGCTTTGCAGTTTTCAGTAGGTCAGGCAGTAGCTGATATAATGAAAGGCATGTGGAAACCGGGATGATAATGTGGAAAATAAGCTGGAAAAAAAAAMCCCAAGAGAAAAAAATCCCTCAGGGCCAAAGTTATATATCAGCCCAGACAACGGACATTTAAAAAGATCACGGGTTGATTCTATGTCACAACACAAATGTCACGAACCTGCSAGAGGAGCTGACACGACAGTTTCACGATATAGGATCCAATCTACGTTATTGGCAGCAGAATTTGCTATAGGTAATACAGTCAATAAAGCATATATAAAAAGGCTATAAAGATTAGCAAAGAGCTAAAATCCAAAAGACGAACAGAAGACAGAATGACTCAAACATGATGGCAATTAAAGGGAGTGCTAAAAGGAAAATCACAGGCACAGAAAGCCTCCCTTTAGCAGACAGCGTGAGTGATGCTTCTACCAGCTGTTCAGGCCCAGAAGTCCTGTTTTATTAGGCCTTCAGTTGCATTTTTCCCATTATTGTGGACAGACATTGAATCTAAGGGATAAACTTACACCTGGATTTAATTGCCGCTATCTTAACAAACCAGATGTGCGCATACTGAAACCCGAAATTCAGCCTATCACTGTGGACAGCCCAGGAGCAAAGCTGCGTCGACTTGAAGCGGCTCACGTGGATTTTAATCTGAACAAATGTAATTCATTTCAAAGGAGGGAGGGAGGAATTTCAGCYGGACTGAGAAAGAAAGGACATTTTTTTCATGGGTCATCACCAATCCCCCACCCCTTCTCCCTTCCTGCTCAGGTTCACCTTCTTGCCCACTCTGCCCCAAGTGATTCCTGCTGCTTTCGTGCTGTCTGYGAGCAATTCAGGCCAGAGGCTGCCTCTTATTAGATAGATCCCATACAGCAACGCAGCCAAAGGAGAACATCTCGGTGATGGCCTCTGGGCAAGCCACAGATGAGCTGCCTGTCAAGATGTATATCCCTTTAGAAGTCATGCGAGATTTAAGAGCGCTACAGGCAGAGGTTAAGTTGGTCTAATCCTATGTTCAGCAGAGTTATCCAAATTGAACGAACCTCATGCYTTCCCGAGAAGCATGTTTTTCCACTCACCCAAAGACTGTTCTTCATTTGTATCCCTATATTGTTTCTTTCCTCTACTAATAACACTTTATTTTTTGTCACTTTGAACCTCGCTGCTTCTGTTAAGGGCTCTAGGAGACCTCAAATCACACCCACTTACGGTCAGTCCTGTAAGCACAATTTATTACAACAGAAAGCTCACACAGCAAGAACAAGACCAGTCCAACACTGCAGGACCCACAAGTATATTTTTACTGACTCCACTGATCTATCCTCTCTAACACAACARAGATATATATATAGAAGTATTAAATGCGTGTGGTAACAGGCTGGAGATTTCACTGACATTTTAACTGCAATACAACTATAGGCACAGGCTTTCCCAAGAGTATTGTGACATTAGATAAAAATTCTTAAATCGTGTCGTTAGGCAACTATTATTTAAAGGAAAATTGGCAATAGGACTTAATTTCAAATCTTGTTTTGAATTTATAAGAAAACAAAATCAAGACCATGCAGCCTGAATGCATTTATTCCAAAACTGCCATCTAGGGCATTCTGAATTAGCTACGAGAGGAAACTATGAGAAGCAGAAAGGCTTTTAGATTACACAACAAAGTTTTAATAGAATACCGATGGGTAGGAAAATGTTATGAAACTTCCCAATGGAAGTAAAGATATGAACCCCTAGCAAATGGCCCTAAATAAAATCAACAAGCGTATTTTAAAGCTCTGGTTTGCCATGCAGGAGCAACCTCTTCGCTAGGCTGGTTAACTTCTGAACTTTTAATGCTACTTCTTGCCTCTTCCAAAAACTAGCTAACTTTGAAAACTGAACTGAAAATAAAACATATCTCAGCAAGTCTTTACTGGTGCCTCAACGCAAAGCAATTTACAACTGAAACATCTATTAACGGCCACCTTGCTCCAGCCAAAAAGGTGACAACTGTAACAAACCCTGCGCTCCTGCCGTGCAACTAATGAGCAGTACCACAGTGGCCAGGCTTTTATATAATCCTATTTTTCAGAAGAATGCCTTGCAAGGCTGGCACTTCCACTGTTTYTCCTACGAAGTCTCCCCCTCTCCTACTCCAGCATCCCTCGTCTCGTTATTCAGCAGGCGGCAACAGGCGGGGGACGTGCCAGCACCCTGCAGCCCCSATCCCCCACCCAGGAACCAAGGTACACCCCGCACACGGAAGGGTATCGGGAGGGGTTAATCGATTCAGAGAGTATAATGACTTACAAACTGTTTTTGCACAGTGGCATGAAGTGCTGTAAATGAAGACCAAGCGGCCAGCAGCCAACAGAGCAATTTAACCCTTCCTGGGCCGAGGCGCCTGCGGACACTGACCCACTGCTGCAGAAGCACTGCGATGCCCACGGGCTTTCCTTCAAGATAAGGAGCCCCGCGTGGATTGCGTTTTCTCACCCACATCTACAAAACCCGAAAGAAACGAGCCCTACCCTCCATACAGTTCGACAGCTCCACCAACATTAATCCATTTAAATCATTAAGGCAGCGCTAGCCCTCGGCGTTGGGTTTGATCACTAACAAGGGCAATGTCCGACTATCACCCATCACTGCTAACACAGTTTCTACCTCATTTGGGTCCAAAACACTATGCTAAATATTACCTATTAGCCCACGGGGGCTTTCGACTCCACGCAATACCAGAAAGCCATAAGGAAGACAAAAAGTCATAATTACCTCTTCTGTACATCATTAATAGAGACTGGTGGGTGGGAGAAGACAACAGAGAAATTTATTTGTAATTTCCCTCTGTMATTTATTTGCTCCTCCCACGTAGCAGCCATTAAACACAGACACGGGGAGCAACACAAGCACATCTAACAGACATTACGTGCAAACTTCCCCATGCCTGTTACCAGATTCTTGCGAGTTGAACTCTTGCAAACTCTTCTTTCAGTGAAACAGGTTTCTGTATGATTCTTTTCAAAAAAAAGAACCTTTCATGGATATTAATTTTGCAATGATTATATTCTAAGCATGCTTTGTTCTCGTGCAGAGCACTGAGAGYGTAGGGATACAAAGAAGAGCTACTCTTTATTGACAACTATTTACTCTAGACCTGTTGAAGCCTTAAAAACCGTAATGTTCCCCAAACCATTAGAGACTGAATGTTTAACCTGTGGTACAGCTGTTGTGGGCACTACTGGCTCGTGTCCAAAAGACCAACTGAAAGGAGAGAGTGTTATGTTCTTCGTTTTAAATGAAGAAGTCTTTTGCAGGCCAAAAAAAGTGTACTGGAGAAAATGGACTTTAAAAATAAGACCAGTTTATGCAGAAACTGGCCTGCAGCCACGGATTAGCCCCCGAGGGCTTTCTCTCACAGCTCCAGATTGTACTACCACAGCCCAGAAAACGCAGCCCCACAAGTCTCATGAAAAGCAATCATGGACAAGACGTCGTATGGCAGGCTTCGAAATGCCCAAGATGTGCTTTAAATACAAAGCCAAACTAATTAAAAGCTCAAAAGATGGCTAATGACACCTAGTGCATGAGCACCTCGTTTGGGAGGAGATGAGCACGTACGTCCCTCTCCGCAGCTGGTGCAGAGTTTTTTTCCTACGGGAGTAACACGGGTGCCGGGACAGCCCTTCCCCTGCCCCACAGCCCCGCTGCCAAAACTACGCAGGACGCTCACCCCCATCTCCTCCTCGCTCCTCCTTCCAGAGATGCAGCCGTAGCGGGGCGAGGGGGCAGCTGCTGTTGGTTGGTTGAAGTGAAATGAAAGATGTTTTGCACCCAYATCCCAAGTAATTGTATGAAATAACTGTAGCTGCACTAACACAGCTTTGCCACTTTGGAGTGATTAACCAAAACAGATCACTAGTTTCCTGTTTTTTAAATCACCAATATCGCTAAATTGATACAATATTTTGCATGTAGACCCAATGGAAAGGAGCAGCGGGTCTTTGTTTACCGCTGACTCACCTATGGTGGAGGGGGAGAGTGTAGTGACCTCCCTGGATACAACTCTGGCTATTCAGGGTTCTTATTAACGATGATATTTCAATTTTAAATCCCAATGTTTTATGTGCAATTCCACAGCTAACCACCGACATGACTGAAGTCACTCCTGGGCTGACTTATTATGGTGGAGACAAACACAGGGAAGTGATGGATAAACACTCATTTCCAGTGAACTTGGCAACTCRTTCATCCCTGTAACCTCCCCAGTTGCCACTACAGGAAAGGATGCAGGAAACGCCACTCGGCGCTGGGAGATCAGACTTCCCTCTCGGCTGACAAGTGAAGCCCCGAGCTCTGGAGCCCGATTAAATGATGTGATCCCTCAGGCGAGTTACTTCTCACACAAATTTCAACATGTACCACTGGTTTGCATTTGCTTTGTTTCATAAATTAAAGAGGGGCAAGAAAATCAGCTGGACATCCCGAACAGCCAGTACTCAAAATTTCCATAGCAGACTGCTAGAGGAGCAGAGGCAGACCCAGCTGTGATATACTGCGACCTCTGAGTGCAGTGACTCCAGGCACGCTCTAAAGCAAGATGTTTATTTTGTACAACACAATTGCCTCTTCTTACATGATATTAAGTGAAACAGCGCCTGTCTCACGCAAGAGCCTCGCAGTGCCTTCTGCACTGCTCTCCTCTCCAAAGTATTCGAGAAAGGAAGCCAAGTATCTAAGGCAAGTTTCAAGCACAGCAAACTCAAGGTCATTGAATTCCCAAGGAATCTGTGAATTAGGAGAGTTACTGCTGGAGTTCAATCTTTTGTTAACAATACCAAGTAGCTGGTTAATTAAACAACTGTCCTTCTCCCAATCCTTTCTTTAAGCAAGTACAAGAGCCTAAAAACTACTTACTCATTTACAGTTTCTCCAACCAAGTAGCCTTTAAAGTATTCCCAGCTTGGCAACAGAAAGAAGAAAACCTGCAAAAATGAATGTGTCTTCAAAACTGGCATCGTGTACTTCACCTCTGGCCTCGAGCTTGACGATCTCATTACCCACAACCTACACGTGGGAGCAATCCACAGCACTTGGGAACTAAGTGAAATCCTCCAGCTACAAAGCAGAGGAGAACTTCCCTCTGCCTGGCCCTGCATTAAACTGAGCTTCATGCTCCTGGTTTAAATGAGGATACAGGATCCTGGTCCCCTCTTAGTCCTGAAGCGAGGATTCCTTCCCTCAGGTCTCCCCTGTTTTGGATAAGGGGGACAAGCTGAATCAGACCTGCTGCGTAAAGAAAAGAAAGACTAGTACGTTCGCTTACCACTCTCAAAAGAAGATAATTGCTCATTTAGTGAAACATTCTTCTCATTGGGTTCATCTGACACACAAACTACACAGGTGCCATCRTGCACTCCATAAAGCCTGGAACTGCTTCTTTAGAGACACAGATTTATGTTTTTAAAGCATAAACCAGAATATAACCTGAGAGCATTTTGTACCTTACGAGTAACCAGATAAAACAGAATGTGCCATTTTAGGATATTTAGATTTAACTGTGCAAACCTCAGGAGAGCTGGATGCAATTGCAGGCTATGCTYCCAAAAGGTTCTGATTTAACAGAAACAAAACCAAACACCACACCACTAAATATTAACAAATGTTCTATCCTACGGCTATTAAAGAAGCAGAACATCATAGGTGCTAATGACTAATTATCACTGCTACTGCTTGAGAAAGTGTGCTCAAAATTTGTTTCTAACATAATTTCCAAATTACGAGTCCTGGTGCAACTGCTGCTCTGCACATGGCTCTCCCTTGCTCAAGTTAAGGCTTTGACCGACGGGGCAAATGATTCAGCTCTCCCTCTCCAGCAGAGAGGACTGCCTCTGTCCCAAATCCAAACAAAACCAGGAACACAGTGACTCGCTGCTGATTTGTTCACTTAAAGGCCAGACTCAGGGACGATGCCAAATTACTTGCCCACCGACTATACTGCATCTCGGGATTTCTTTTCCTTGTTGTCAACTCCACACTCTTAGACACTGCAGTACAGGCAGAGTACAAGAAAAACTTGGTTTTCATTATAAATTTCAACAGGCCCATGAAAAAAAGAGCTGCASCCTTGGAAGTCTGGATCTGCTCTTTCTCATGCAAAGTGCTAAGATTCAGAGGAGCAGCACATGACCCTTGGAGGGTAGTTTCTTGGAGATGATGAGCAGAAAGCTTCTGACACCCTGGCAAATATTTTTTTGTATGTTGGAAAGAGAGTTAGAGGGATGCAGTCTCCTCTGAGCAGAGACTACAAAAGAGAAGACCTCTTCTGGACTGCTGCGGGATTTTCCACCATGTGTTTTCAAGTGGCAGTTAATGTAATCATTTAGAAACACTTTTGTCCATGGAATTCAAAGATTCCTATTTGGGAGATACTTTCCACATCCAGTGGTTTTGTAGGAGTTGCGAGCCATGATAGATGATGAGCCTTTTTGGTCCCCAAACACTTGGCAAGGCCACCACAAGCTGCTGCTTACAGGGGGGGTGGAGAAGAAACCCTCTGCTTGGAGAAACTTCAGCTGCAGCCTAGGCAYCCACGCATCATCTCAACATCAGTCCAACATCAGAAATAAAGCCAAAGTAGCGTAGCCCCTCTGCCAGACCGGCTGGGGACAGCAGTGATTTTGTAGCACACACCAGACCAGGTCTCCAGGTCTCTGCCAACACCRGATTCTACAAGAACCCTGGGGGAAGGATCAGCCCCAGTGGATCCGGCTGCCGGATCCAGCCCCTTCAGCCTTGCTCACATCACCAGCACAGCTTGCTTTTGACGCAAGATGTTTCCGGACCCCCCACCCCTGGGTAGGTACACGGTGCCCTAGATGGAGACAATGTCACGGTAACAGGTCCGGGCTGAAGGAGAGTACTGAAGCAGTCACATCAGCGCAAAGGTCTAAATCCCTCCGAGCCTTCATAGGAGATTATTGTGAATTTAATTAGGCAAAGATTTGGCCTCACAATAGCTACTGCTGCAGTTCTTCCCTGGCTGTAAAAAGGTGGGGATGTATTTCAAAAAACAGATTCATTTTCAAGACTTTTGGCACTTCCAGCTTAAGCATCACCRTTTTAAACCAGGAGGGACACAGCTCCCTTCTTTATGGCAACAGGCCATGCTTGCTGTTTCGGATCCCTCRCGAAGACTCATGGCAGGAATAGATCTTTTGGAAAGGGGTGAGAGGGGAGCTGGGAACGCTGAATAAAATTCCCRAGACAAGGCCAACTGCTGAACTGCCAGTGTCAAAGCTGCAGCCCTTCGAACCTGCAGTGTCAGTAACAGCCTCACACTGACATTCATCTTTCATAACTGCATTTAGAAATCCATCTGCTTTATGCTTTCCTAACAACCGACGGTAAAACCACTTCCCTGCCAGCAGCATCAGCATTGGCTAATGAAAACTGTCAGAAAGCTGGGAATATATTAGATTTCTGATTTCTCTGCTAGTGAACCCTCCTCCCAGCTGCCACAACAGCCGTTCTCATGGGTGCTGCTGCGTTGCGCCTCTGGCCAGGCGAGCAGCTGGAAAAAGGGACGTACTCTTGAACATACTCTTGAAACCTTAGCCCCTTCCAAACTGGTGGTGTCCTGTCCCTAGGAGGTGGCAGCTGCATATCACCTCGTGCTCGTGGGGATGTCTGAAAGCCAGCATTTAAATAAACTCTGARAGTGGGCTCATTCCATCCACTTGGCCTCGCTGGATCCACGTRGACACGCTGGATCAATGCTCGGCTCCGCTCACGCCTCCCCGGTGTTGCCTGGTTTGCAACAGCACAAAGGACAAGGTGATGGCTGAGTGGCTGTGGTGTTAACTGGATGGCACAGCCATGGGCCTGGAGTTTAACGAGGGCTCTAACATGGTGCTCACTAACTGCTTTTTCCAGAGTCATGCTGAAGACACCCAATACTTAAGGTGATTTAACACCCACAGCCCTTTAGCAAAAAGGGCATGCAGCAACTCTGAGCTTGCAGGTGATGGGAAGCTCCATGGGGATTCTTTGCGATGAAAAGTCCCCTCCATCTGACAGCCAGTCCTGTCAGTAATTCAGCACAGTTTGAAGTCCACTGGCCATCCCAAGTGTCCCCACCACCCCTCCAGCTCAACAAGCTTAGGAAGAGCCACTGTGGCTGAGCACAAGGCACCAGGGCCTGCGATTAACTACGTATCAGCCCCCCAAAAGCAGAAAGCCTCCCAGCGAGGACCACGACCTCCCTCCGCCTGCCGCAGCAAGGCTGCCTGCCTTTGTTGGCCGCTTCTGAAGGCTGGCTTGCTCCGAACAGGAGGGGAGCCGGCAGCACGAGGCAGCACTGCGTTTCCTGCCCGGGACCGGCGTCAGCAGGACGCCCCTCCAAGGCATCCAGCAATGAAGCGGGAACTCACTCCGTGATCCTCTGGCTGCTTCTCCTAAATTAAGCTGTATTTAAAAGAACATCTCCTTTTACTCCTGTTGGTGGAAAATAAGAACAAGCTATGGAGTTCCTTACAAACTCCCGCAGAACCGGTGCCCAATACAGACGTAACATTTGTGATACAGGCGGATGGTTTCACCGCTCCTCTTTCACCAGCCTGCAAGCTCAGATCAGTTCTTCATCTTCAGTCTGTTTTTCAGCCAGAGCCACCATTTCTGGAGCTGGTTTGAAGACTGTCTACAAGGGCCTGGACTCCATCACCAGCTTGTTTCACACGGGGAGCAGCGCAGGATGACAGCTTCCAGGGTTCACTAAAGCTGCACAGCATTGTTCTGAAGTGTGCATTTTAAACGCGTGCACATTTTTTTTTTTTGCCAAAAGAATTGTTTAGTAATTGCTCAGAGGAGGGGAGGGAAATAAAGCCACAAACCTTTGTTTTATGTGGAGAAGCCACATGTTTCAGTCAGCCCATGAGGATCCTGCAGCTGAGCCCTGGCCCTGGGATAACGCAGCTTTAGAAGGCTGCAATGGTAAAGAGCGTCGTGCGGTAACGCCGCTGCTGCAGACAGAATTTCCACAGTGAGATGCCATGATTGCGAAAGTGTTTTTCTTGCACTCATATCATTACCACACAGGACTTAAAGCCTGCCCACTATTCTGTGCTGAGTTTAAAAGCAAAATCTGCCCTTTGTCTCATAGCTGGAGAACATATGTACACCAGCCAGTGTAGACGTGGCACTGCCAAAACCATAAGATGACAAGGTATGTGCAGTACACAGTAGTTTGGTTATAAAAGATACAGCTCCTTGATCAATGCGGGGATCAGCAGAGGAAGTCTGCCCATCCAGAGGGCTGATGATCTCTCAAGAATTTGACTTTCATGCCCTGTACATCAAAAGCCCCATAAATTGTGCATTAATAGCTCTAACTAAAAAGGTCACCTATTTTTATTACTTGCTTCGCTGAAGCACAAGGGATAATATATTTAAAATAAGGCATGTTTTAGGAGAAAGTAGCAATTTACTAATACAAACTGAAGCCTCATTTTGATAGGGTTCGCAGGTTGGGTGCAGATTCAACACCCAGGAAAGAAGAGAAAAGTGGTGAAAGAAGACAAAAACAGTGAAAGAAGGGAAAAGCACAGCTGCATGTGCACAGGTTTGGGACAAGCCCATTCCTCCGCAGTTTCATGTATGCTTTGAACTAGAAGAAAGGCAACATCTTTCTATGCAGCCACAGCTTTTATTGTCCTCCTGTCAGTGGAACAACTTTCTCATTATTAAAACGAGCTGTCAGGCAGACTGGCATTTCCCTCCTTGCGGTGTCCAAGTTAGCCCGTTCGTTCAAATATGGTTAAAGATTTCACATAGTGTTGCTGGCTAACTGTATATGGTCTGAGGTTTTCTGGAAGTTTGCTGTCTGGCACAGTTTGGAAAAGTAACAAGCAGTGTAACTCTGCAGCGCTCTGTAACCAAGTGCCTCTTGCATTACACACAGTCTGTCAAACCAAGGGGCTCACCTCCGAGCGGGTGTGTTTAAGCTTCATTGATGTACGCCATCCGTCATCGAGCTTTGACAAAAAGAATATTCAATTGCTGCTTTTGTAATGCCCTAAATTAAAGCTGGAATTGTGGATTCCGATAAACGCAGTTATGATGAATGTAAATGCATTAACCACTATTAGAAATCTAAACGAAAAAAATAAATTAAAACACTGCCTCAAATATTCCCAAGTTTGGTGAAGGATTTGCTATTCACACAACACACTGAACTCCCTTTTGAACATCAGCCACGCACACAGGAGGAGCTTTTTGATCCTTTCCTRAGGGTTTTCTTCGTTCCTCTGCTTCCGACCTGGAGGACCCTTCGTTCTGCTGGTTGCAACCAGGCTGCCACAGATGGAGTTTCGGGAGAGCGGACCCAGCTCCAAAACTTGTGCCCATTACCTGCAGCCACCGCTGCTCAGTCCCTCCATCCCTCCAGCAGCCTGCAAGTCTCCGTCCATACCCAGCTAGTGCTTTCTTTCTCTTCCCTCCCCCTTGAAGGCTGCAGCCCCTCTGGATTTGGAAACTGGTCAGCTTGGCAGTATTTTAACATTCTCATTAGTGACCTTCCCTTAYCCCATCGACACTTCTCACTCTTCCGGGAGACAGGGGCCATGTGAGGAGCAGGGACACATGGAGATCTTCTGGGTGAGTTTGACCTCTGGGTCAAAGTCCCATTGCTTTGTGAAACCTTGTGGGTGCTCGACGCTGCTGAGCACAACGGAGAAAGGCAGGGAGGGAGGAAAAGCCATTGCTGAGAAAGCAGAAGCRGCTTTAGCCAACAGATGGGGAAGGCTGGTGGAGTTACCAGCTTCATTCACCAAACAGCGATGCCTTGTCTTCTTATGACCCATTTTTAGTTGTTGATCGAGGACATTTCAGGGATTTGACTCATGAATAGCAAATGACTTATGCTGAGTTTGCCAAAAAGCCTTCTCCTTGCTGCAGGAAGGCAGGGCTGCTTTGAAGTAGCTCCTGAACCAAGACAATTTACAGCCTGACAGCTTAAAGCTGCATTGAAACGGGTACTCGTTTCCTCAGGGCGTTATAAATCGCCGCGGTTCAGACGCAGGCGGGCCACCGGCCCGGGAGGGCAGGGTGCATGGATGGGGACTGTGTTCTGCTGTCCCACGCAGGCACGTCCACGAGGGAGCCAGAGCCCTTCAATGGGGCTTTCAGAGGGACACACAGGACTACTTTCTGCTGCATTTTCCTTAGTACTCTTCTGAGATATACTTGTATCATCTGAACTGCAGGTTGTTCCCGAGTTCAGTGCGGTTTTGAGCTGGAGCTAATAAGGGCTCTGACGTGAACCCGATGAGCAAATAGGTGCGCTCCCAACTCACAGCCGACAGCAGGCTTTAAAACCGCTACTGAAAGCAAGTTTTTGCAAACAGGCTCAGCTGGCGGCAGAGGGACGYGTTCCCCATTGCTGACTCAGCCCCGGGGGTAGCACCTTGTGTCAGAAAGCAAAGTGGGCACTGACACACTATTTCCATCTTAAAATAGCAGTACGTTCACCACGGCTCACCTGGCAGGGCCTGGAGGCACCCAGAGAGCTCAGGGTGGGAGGAAGGCTCCCACTCCGCTCAAGCACATCTGTCAAGGACGTACTCTATAGCAACAATCTGATTTGGGATGCCAAATCCAACRTTATCAGTATTTTCCTCTAAAGCCTACAGAAAGAGCTATGCATGTACCCCAGGATTCTCACCCCTCATTTCATAGCTGTTTTGCCCATCGCTGTTTGGGTTTTTTTAAATCAAAGAGCCAGCAGGTCAGCATGCGGGGTGCTGGACCCTGCTTTTCATCAAGCCATGCCTCTGCTGCCTTTGCCTCGCCTTGATGCGAACTCCAAAGTTAAATACAATCCACCCACCCGAAACAGATGTTAGAAACCTGTCTCCCTCTCTTCAGCTGTCCTCTGAGGTCTGGCCTCCTGTCAAACGCCCGAGGGGATAGTTTTCTTTTTTATTTTTAAGGCAATGATAATATGTTCAAAGGTTTTTTTCTGTTTAGAGAAGGCAAATCTACACCTGGTCCAGAACTGCTTCAATACACACCAGTGAATAACAACCCTCTGTCTCTGAGGGAAGTTCGACCTCTTGACTTGCAAAATGGTTGTTTTCTACCTTCACAGAAATTTTAAGAGCTAATTCAGTAGTGCCACAGGAACACAGGTGACAAATCGAGCCCAATCTATTCACTGTGCCATCTTTTTGTTCAGCAAACTGTCAAAAGAGAACTTTTATTTTCCCTTCTGGTATGACGTTTGTTTCTACAAGTCTTTAAGCCAGAAGAATACCGAAATGATCTCCTGGGCATTTTGCTCTCCATGGAAACAGTGCATCATTACAGTATTTCCCACAGATAAAAAAGAGAGGAGCCAAGGATGGGCAAAGAGAGAGGGAGAGAGTGGAAAGGAGAAGGCACAACAGCAGACCAGAAAAGGCAAGCTTGCAGCACCACTGTGTCGTCTTATAGTGCTTTTTAAGCAAGATGCTCCTTTCGGGTACTTTATGTCCTAAAAAAACCCCAAAACGTAACAGCAGCTTGTGTTGTGCAAAGATGAAAGATGGAAAGCATTATGCTAACCTTAAAATGTAGCTCGGGGGCCTGGTGCATCACAGACTGTTTAGTATTAGCATTATCCAGAAAAGCACTGAAAAATGCATTGCAGGATATTGAAGAAATCTATATCCGGATATTAAAACTTGTATTCAGTAAACTGCTAGGAGTGACTATCACAATATGGTCAGACCACAAACTTAATGAAGCCTAAGAAATAAAGCACCATGACTAATTTGAAGCACATTAAAAGAAATCACATACAAACTCCACTAAATCCATCAACTCAGAAAGGATACTYCTTTGCCTTACTTCGGACGGGTGAGGAGACAGACACATGGGATTTACATAACATGTTGTATTGCTGATTGCTTTATGTTGATTTTCAACAAAAGTACTGCCTGTTCTTGAGGTCTGGGATTTCACAGTCGGAGGATTTCTAAGAAGAAGGTTTTACAACTGGAACCGAAGTGACGTGGCCCAAACCTGAACACCCGGCACACTCAGCGCCTGCCTGCTGCTGCCTTCCCGTTACGCAAAGCACTGTCCTCTTTGGCAGCAAGGATGAGTGTCCAGGTTTTGTGACCCCCTAGCAGAGTAACAGCGTCATCTTAGCAGATGTAGCGTGTTATTTGCAACGAGTCAAGAAGTAGGTCAAAGCAAGTCTTCCTGGCCCTGAAAGCCCAACTCCTTGTAGGTTGTTTTTTTCTGTGGTGTAGCCCTCCTGTCCACTTTGAATGGGAAAGAAACCACCCAACTCATTAAATGTCAGCTTCTCCATTTTGTCAAAGGGCTAAAATACCTTGGGAAAGTAAAACAAGCCCACAACATCAAAAAGCACACATCAAAAAACAACCCTACCCAAAACACYCTTCTCATCTTCATCCTTCAGACAACTCCCACTCGGTACTAACTGAGACTGGAAACTGTCCTGGAAGGACACTTACCTGAGCTGGTCTGCTCTGCTCTGGTTTTGCTTTATGTTCCATAGAAGAGCAACTAGACAGGCATCAGATGTTTCACAGGCATGAGAAAGTGTGCAGTAACAACMGTGGATGACTTGCTCAAGGTGGCAGCTTTATGAGTTTTATGAGTTGCAGGGGATCATACAGCAGTTCTGCASAGATACCATGTTAGATAGGAAGTTGTGTGATAAAGGCCAGCCTGGAAATTTCCTTACAGGGAAAGAGATACACTGAAGACTTGAAAAGAGCAGAAGACAGTAAGGGGTTGTAGTTTATGAGAGTAGTTGGAACTACTGCTAATAATTTGTGCCCTGAGTGCTGCAAAATGCCAGAAAGAGTGAACTATGTGAACTTACCAAAACGCAGGTTTGCAAGAGATGCACCAATTCATGTCATTGCTGAATGATGTCAAATCCAAATGTCAAATCCACTCCACTGGTGAGTTAGCCAGCTCTGTATTAGGTTTCTTTCTTCACTGGCAAGTTACAGAAACCATTACCCTGACATAATGGTTAGGGTTTTAATAGCATGAGTCTTTTGGTCATAGCCATGAAGAAAAAAATAGTAATAATCTGTAAGCCTCAGTGGCAAACAAAAGAATGTAATTTTTATTCTCTTGCCCACTAAATAATTATGCTTACATCATGCTAAAATAAAAGTCTAGGTTGTGCTTTCTGCTGTTAAAAAAACAAGGAAGAGATCAAACTGTCCATATATATAACCCAGACCAAAGTATGTAATCAGGACATAACAAATGGAGTTTAATACTCAGAGGAAACCACAGCTCTGGAAGACATTTAAAGGAATATTTCCATTTTCCTAGGTACTATATCAGGTTCTTGGCCAGACATTTTTGATTGCACTGTACTAAAAATATAGTCCTAGTTTCAGAAGACAAAAATTTTAGAAGCATGATGAAATGTGAAAGGTAATTGCAATGCACCGCTGAGCTATTTTATTACATTATCTAACATCTTTAAAGAGTAGATTAGCTCACAGTGCAAACATTCTGGTTTCCCTGATGTTTAAGTCCTGGCATCGACACAAGCAGCAGAAACAACCCTGCCCGAAGACRGGGGAGTGGTGCTAGCGAGCTTCTGGAGCAGGTTTCCTGGGCAGAACAGGCAATGCTTTCCATTCAAGAACTACGTGGAAGAGCTACAGCCCCTTTGTAAATGCAGTCCGGTAAGATGGCTGGGAGAGGTATGTGATCACTCACCAAGCCCTCCTTAGCAAAACTGAAATAGTCAAACAGTTACCGGCATCATGTGGGTCCCACTGCAGACATAAAACCGGGGGAAGCCGATATGAAAAGCTGCCGGAGGGCCTGCAGGAGCCCAGAGCCCCACAGATACACTTGCTGATGGTCAAGAACTGCCTCCCCCCTTATCTTCATTTAATCCTAGCTTCTTACCTACTGAGAAAGAGAGGGCACAGTGTTAATGTGATAATGTCTTAAGAACTAAGGTCGCCCAAAATTAGAGATATTTAACTCTTAAGAAAAGGTAAAAAGCACAATTAGAAAGAGCAATTGTGGATGTAACAGAAGGGACTCCCTACACCTGCAACAAATAACACACTTGAGTGGATGAGATTTGCCCTACACAAATCCCTGTTTACCTAGGAAATCCGTATTTACAATGGCTGCGGTTATGTTTTCCTTCTGCTCTCTTTGCCCTCCCACCTGTTACACCAAGAAGCGGCGGGAGCCCTCCTGCAGCYGCTCCGTTATTCACAGCTACTTTCCCTTCCTCTTCACTCTCTGGCTGGTTAGTCCAAGAAATAGATCTAGGTATTGGACAAAAAGCAGGGAGATAGGCATTAGTCTCTGTTGAGGGAAAGAATAATCACTAAACAAACTTCTTGTTCCTTTGTGCAGCCAAGCTCAAAAATTAAATAACGTCTCCCCTCCTTAAGCACAGGGTAAACCTCTAGGGAACCTGCATGCAGGTGGATCCAGCACGGCATGGGATGCAGGGAATAAGCAAACATGTCTCAAGAAAGGAAAATGGAGGAGAAACATCAAGGTCTTTAGTTAAAAGTACACAGTAGCTACATGTTGCTACCATCTAGTATATGACATTGCAGTTTATTGCTCTATAAAAGCCAGTTTTAATTCTGATGGCTGTCTTCAAGCAGCAATTTAAATGTAGGGTTTCAGACATGATATTACAAAACTGAAGACTCATTTTAGACAAGATTGAATGAATTGTATTTTGAATGTTATTTTTCTAAAAATGTACAGTCTGCCATAAAAACTAGTAAGAGAAACTACATCCAGAATACGAGGTGTCAATGGTCAAGCGTATCCTCATTAGAGGGTGGCCAAGTGATATTTATTTAAAGTGTTATGCACTATGAATTAAACATTTATTTTGTATCACCCAGTAAAATATCTGAACCTCATTTTGGCAGCTGTGCAAATTCTACCCTGACTGCATTGACGACTGACTGTACTTCCTTTGACTTTCATACAGTCTCTCTTCTCGTTTTAAGAGAAAAACCTAAAAATCAAGAATGCCAAAAACGCAAACATTCGTGTATCAGCCCACAGTATGCAAAAGGAGGACGRAAGCAGATCACCCCTCAAGACACCATCTTTATTAAGACCGCAGATGGAGTTACAGCATGATAATTAAAGTCTTCGAAGACTTGGCAACCTCATCCTGTAAGAGYGACTCTTCTAAAAGACCTGGGAACACAGGCTTTCTGCTCCTGGATCGGTGGCTTGAACAGAGACCATATTAAACATAATCTTGGAGATCTGAYCATCAGTTCCTTTTCCCCTTACGGAGAGAAGGAGCCCAGATACCCCCTGCAGATCCTCCTGCCCAAGGTGGCTAAAGCTAGAGATGACAGCCTGCAAGAAACTCATGTCAGCCTGCTATTAATATTTACCCAGTCTGAAAAGTGTTTTGGCATGGTTTTAACAGGATTGCAAGATTTATTCCATTTCACAGGCTCTTTGGACCATAAAGCAGAGCAGTGCTGCTGCGTGTCACTGTTTCGTTGAATCAGCAGCAGAAACATGCCACTTTTTCTACCTCAAAACAGGCATGGAGGGCAGAATTGGCCTCTGCTACCCGAGGGACCGCAACGACAGATGACAAACTAGTTGATACAAAAACTCTAACAACGAGAAACTGAAATAGGAGCTGTTGACACCTACTTCTCTTGGGCAAACCAAATTCAAAAGGCACGTTTTGACAGACCAACATTACTTCAGCGCTTGGCGCACAAAAGAATTGTCACCACATCTATTGCCCATTGTAGGGTGGTTTATGATGAAGCAGGAATAATGGGGTGGGATGTTCTTAAAAAGCACAGGAATGGGAAAGAAAGGGTTGCAAGCAAGACTCTTGGGATTTGCTTCATTTTCTTTAATYGAATGGGCATTAGCTTAAGAAGAAAAAGCATTTACAAAGGCCAAACCACAATTTGAACACTAGGTGTGGGTAGTTACTATCTGACAATATGGAAATGGGGTTTCATTATAGATTTAAAYGTGTAATGAGATCCAAGAGCTGAAAACAGGGGCACCACACTGTCAAAGTGGCTAAACTTTTGAACAGCTTCACCAAAATTGAAAAAGTAGGCAAGGTAATACACTACTGCTCAACCACTCAGGCTTCAAAATTAGATTAAAAACCTTTTTTTTTTTTTAAATATACTTTAAATAAAGTTTCTGGGAGTTGTTGCACGGCCTCTGTGCACAGAGCATCCCGTCTGGACCAGAACCTGCAAATACTCCGTACAGCCTATTACACAATTGCCTTTATCTTGCTCAGCTGGTTCCTACAGCTCACAGCCCTGTGTTAATAAACCTTTATTGCTAGATCTGRTATTTCAGAGCTTCAGCAGTTGTCCCCCAGGATCAGGGAAGATTTGGTGTTGTTAAGTGTATYTGTGGTAGCAAAACATATCAGTGGAGGAGATCAGAGGAGCACGGGTGCTTTGCTCTGAAAAGCKGCTGAGCATCTCACACCAGACCAAGTCTGGTGCAAGATACAGTCCTTTTTTCTAAGAGGTCTGGCTAGTTAGCCATTCTGAAGGTCACTGTTGGTCACCAGAGCTGGTGGCAGGAATAATTCCTATCCCAGGACAGATGGGAAAATAAATCTTTCCCCCAGAGTGCTCTCCCACTGCAACGTGGGATATGCCTCTCTCTTAGGACCACTTAAGTACCTCTCACCTAATCAATCATCTGTCTGTGGAGAAGATCAGGAATTAACCTCTCTCTTGTCTCTCACGAAAAAAATTGGATTAGGCTGAAATTCTTGAGTTAATACAGAGATACCTGGGTGAAACTTAACAGCCTGTGATGCTTGCAAGATCAAATGAGCAAAGTCCAGGAGGGGACATGACTAAGTGCTCTACAAGCTACGACTCTAAGTGCAAGCACCGCCTGCTTTTCCAATTGTTTATGCTCCGTGCAGAAAAAGTGGATTTAGAGCTGTGGCTCCAAGGCTGCAGCGCGGTGGATCTGTATCAGCCACCGTATTGCTCTGCCTCCCTCCCTGTCGTGGGGAGCATGGTGCGGCAGTGCCAACCGCAAGCATCCAATTTCGTAACGAGTAACGGCACGGCAGCAGCCAGCTCTGGGYACTGCCATATGCCGCACCTCGTGGAAAAACCATTGTCAAACACGGTGCAAAGCCAGTTAGTTAAATGCTGCCAAGAATSAGCTGAAAGCAGTCGCAGTCTCCCCATCAACGTGGACGGGCGACTCCCATGAACCTGCAAGGACACAATATTCCTCCAGACACCAGCAAGTCCAGTTGCACATTTTATGCCGCTTCGGTAATGACACCATTTTGAAGCGATCCAAGCCTCGGCCCGAAAGGATAAGTATTTGAGAGCAGGAACTCCAAGTTAAGCTGTGGGCACAAAAAGTGACTTGGGATTAAGCAGCATTTTGCTTTGCTTAGACTACTACCCTGGGTGGAGCACAGCAACTGGTCCAGATATCCCTGAAAGGCGCTTTGCTGTGCAGTACAGCTGTATCCTCYGAGTTTTGTCAGTGCTGGAGACCAAAAAAAAATCCTAGTTTGATTTTAAAAAAGCAGCGGATAGGGAATGCTGACTCAGGATTTTAGCTTTYCCCCCCCATGCCCCACCACATCCCAGTAGTGCTAGAAAGGTGCTGTGTTCCCACACCCAAAGCAAGAGGATAAGGAACAAATAATTCTTTGGACTCTTCCAACACACAGCAGAAGACACTCGGTGAGAATCTGTATCAGTGCAATGCACCAAAACTCAGCAAACTGTCATTAAAATATAGCCTGATTTGCATCCAGAGAAAAAACAGCATTCTCTACAGTTTTCTTCCCCTCTCGCAAGACCTGCCAGCAGCGCATGATGCCTCAGCTGCACTGCGATGTGGGGAAGCTCGGCAGACAGCGGGATGAGCCTCAATAAATGAGAAGCAGCAGGTTCAGAAYAGGGGGGAAGGGAAGGGATGAGAGAAGGAAGCAGATTACTGACTGTGGCCAAGGATATACTCATTATATAGAAAGGAGATGAAAAGCTTTACTTAAAGTGCCAATGTCAGTTCAATGTATTTGTAAGGATTCAAACAAGTCCCACCAGTGCAGAACAGCCTGAAGGAGCTTTGCGTTCATGTAATTTAATGGCTCTTTGTTCACTGAAGTCAAAAAGCAGCGGCGGATTTCAGTGAGTCCCCGGCCAGGCCCTGCACGGCTTCCAGGACTAAAACAGACATCACTGCAGAGTGCACTGAACTATGGTGGGGCAGCTTGAATTAAAAGGCTGTTGTAAAATAAATCCTCTGATAAGAGCAATTAATGCTATCCTAATAGCGTCTTTTCCCATACTCGCCACTATTCTTGCTGACTGCTGACTTATACAGCCACGAAGGCACTCCTCCCAGGCAAAAATAAGAAACTACAAGCGAGGTGGGGACTTTAGAAATATACTTTTGCCAATTTCTTTTCAATCCAGCATACTGAATACAAGATATAAAAAACCACTCTGCAGCCTTTTGTTCTGTGATGTATTTTTATTACTGGCAAAACCATTAAGCTTGAGGTTTTCCTATTTTATCTTTGCATTCAGTTTTTTAGGGTGGGTTTTTTTTTTTTGGTAATCAAAATGGCAATAGTTTATTATATGCTTTGAGGTTTCCTGCACACAAAGAAAAAAAGGCTATGCTACTATTCCTGTCTCTAATTCATCCCTTTTGCTTGCTGTGCTGTGGGCAAGACTTCAAATCATAACCAGCAATTTCGTCTGCCTCCTAGTTACCAAAAATTACTGCTGCACCCACTGGTGATTCACAGACCAAGAGCGACACACATGCACACACGTTGGTACCAGGACATCCATCTGAACTAGCAGATGCCTGGCAGCTATATCTTTYGTTCATTAAAATATGAAAGCAAGCCAGCCTAAAAAGTCTCCCTGATAAACTAGTGGAAAACACACATGCACTTTCAAAGGGGATTTAGGCTGATTAGTTGTAATAATATTTTCAAGCCAAGAGGATGATACTGGAGCATTACACATCCTTGAGATATGTTGTTATCTGAAATGTACCATTCTGTATCAAAATGGACGTGTCCAAAGGCAAAAATCAAGGCACTTCTATGAGAAATATATCTGCCAGAATATCTGGGTATTTATAAGACATGGAAAGGGAGAGAAACCCCTCCAGGACCAGTGTATTTAAACAAAACTCCAGCTCCAGTCAGCCAGGACGACCCTCAACCTGTCTGGAAGATCACCCTCCAGTAAGGCAYGGCTCAGCATCCCCCTCAAACATACTGCGAAGTATTGCCTAACACCAAACTATATCGCGCCATCTTCCATACAGTATTTGCAGAAGAACACGCTCATTTGCACCCCTAGAACAATAGATAAATTAATGGAGATGACTGCAATTCATACAGCCTTGTGTCTGCAGCAGTGGAAAGGTCAAACAAATTAAGGCTCTGAATTCTGGGCAGAGATTTCAAGCTGGCTCTCTAACAGTTGCAACACAAGGGAATAATTAGAAAACATCCATCAGCTCCATTTCCGTTAGAAAGCCCATTTCTGTTAACATGGTGATGAGCTGTCCTCTGCATAGCTAGATCTGCTGTCAGATTATGGTCAATTATTTCTCCTCAAGTATTTCAACTCGCAAACACAGACTTTACTTCCTTCAGCTCTCAGATCTCAGACACGCCGACCACACACAATACCCCTCGCAGAAAGAGCACCGAAACCCCGCAGAGCCAGCGGACAGGCTGAGCCCCTCCAGAAAGCCACTGCAGCTCCTAGGGACATCAAGGAGGGGGAAATCGTCCCTGCATTGAAAAAATCTCTAGGTACTTTTAACAACAACAACAACAACATCATCACAGGATTTCCACACTGAACACACAAAACCCGCAGCACCTCCCTCCTCCTAACTGTGAAGCCTTATTCAAATGCTCCATCCTCTTTTACAAGGAAGCATCCTGCTGAGCCCATAGGCTGTTTTTAGATTGAAGGACAGGAGAAATACAGGACACTGCAGCTTCAAAAGCACATTTTATATGAGCTGTTTCATGTGAGAGCTTGCACACCCAGATGTTGCACTCCCCACAGAGCTGGTACGACTTTATTTTTAACAAACCAAACCAACCTGTCTCTCCTAGGACGCAGAAGGCTTCGCAGAAGAGATCTGCTGTTTTGGCACTGCCTTGGGACTCCAGGCTTTTGTATCTCACAGCTGAGAAGGAGACTGACAGTTTCTGGAAATCTGGGTAGGGTTCCACAAACCTGAGCCATGTCCCCAGCTACACCGTGAGGAAGGTGCCAGGAAAGATTCAATGCAGGAGCCTCAGCAGCATGACCGAAAGGAGACGAAACCCCTCACCAGCCACCTTGGCAAGGAAAAAACCACGATCTGAAGAGATGATTTAATATCAAAGCCTCTTCTGCCCCAGGAGAGCTCTCAGAGAGAAATCATGGAGGGAAAAAAAGAGAGGAGGAGCCCATGTGAACGATTTCCCCACTGCGCTGCTGCCGYGCAGGCAGTGACAGGACACATGTACCTGCTCATTACACAGCTGAACTGGCTGCTTTCTGCGGGGTCTCTCTGTCAATCGTGAGCTCGCACTGAGCCAGCATCTCCTGTGATGCCCCTTCTTCCCCCATGCAGTAAACTTGCTTTCCAGCTCTTGGCAGACACGGGAATCAGCAGCAGAGTCCCACCTGGAGCACCGAGCAGCAGACAGGTCCAGATCTTGAACTCGGGATTCCCAAGAATGGGCACTTCCATTCAGCATCACCCCTAGGCTGAAAGAGTCACTCTGAAGCCCACTTACTCATTAACTTACTCCCTGGCACAGGAAAGCTCACAAGCGGTGTGCATTTTTCTGTTGTAGCATGACTGCCAAGGCTAATATTGATATCTGGCCATAATCCTTCCTAACCCCATGGAGGGCTTTGGCAGATCAGCGTGTTGCAGCAACAAGGTTTAGGGGTTAATGGGTGAGACATAAAAAGCATGCCCTTGGAAGTTTTAAAATGTGTTTCTTCTCAAACATTATGACGACGCCTCCCACCGTGCCCTTTCCGTGCCGTCCGGCCGAGCAGCCAGCTGCAGCACTGCCCTTGTCCCGCTTTCCCAGTTTGCATTTGTGTCCCTTTTCCCCCAGTTTTTTTATTTCATTTAAGATGTTTGTAAGTGCTGGGTTAGCTGAAGCTCCATTACCTAGAAATGGCACCAAAAGAAAAGAAACACAGACTTTTCTGCCTTTGGAAATAAAAATGTTTTGGCTGCCAAAAAAAAGAGAGAGTTACACCCATGTAAAGCTTTCACTTAGGAAGAATTAATACAGCCAACTGTTTTTGGATGGACTGCCAGCTAACTACAGTATTAAAAAAAAAAAAAAAAAGAAATAAGAAAAGAAGAGGCCCAAGCCCTGTCCTCTCCCATTAGACTCACTCCAGTTTCTAGCTTCTGCTGGGTTCCTGTTCAGAGGGAAATCCTCCATCACCTCTGTCTAGACTACTCACCTGATTTTTTACTGGAAGAAATAGTGCTGAAAATTTATACTCTCAAGAAGCTGAGATGCAGCTTCCAGGACCATAAGCCTTTCAAAGCACACATATAGAACACACATACAAGCTATATTTTATACACTTACAATATTTTATATATGTGTCTCTGTAGCATCAACCCTAGTGAAATTCCTTGCTGACCATCAATTCAAACATTCCCAACCACAAAATGCTTCAGAAAATGCCCCTTTAAAATAGTTAGAAGTTGCATGTGCAATTCCTAGCATGAATTACTCTACATAGTGTGGGATTTTAGCTTGATCCCAGACGCCTCCCACAGAGCCAGTTAAGCTAAAGATCTGTCCAGAAGGACATGTAATCTTGCATATAATCACTGCTGAATACATAGCCATACTATCACAGCTAAATTCCCAGCCTGGATAATTAGAGATTTTATTCCTCTATTGTCCAACTGCAGATTTCATTACAGACTCTGAATGCCTCCCCTTTAACTTCCCTAATAATCATTAGCAATAATTAAGCAATGATGATGCAAAAGACAAAAGTACGAAGTTAATCAGAAGGGAGTGATTTTTTTTTTCTGTTTAAACAAGTCCAGTGCCAGCATTCATACTCATGAGCTGATATTTTCACAACTGCCCAGCAAAAACATGTGGCAGGGGAAAAGAAACCCTGGAGAAATCAGGCTTTATTGTCCCCCTTGGCTTCAACGCTGAGAAGCAATGCTGAGTGCACATCTCATCAGCTTGCTTTAGCCTGTGCTACGTAACAGGATCTGCTTCAACACCTCTCCTTATGTCGACTCAGTGCAACAGGGACACCCTGTTTTGCCGCCTTGACATAAATGACTTGTATTACAACACGGCGCTGGACTGGCTGTCAGAGAGGCTGACAGCAGCTGGACTTCATTACTCATTGCACATACTCGCTTTCCTGCAGCACTGAGCATCCCTCGCCTCGTCACTGCAAAGGATCTCGCTGCTGCTCTCTCGTCGTTCTGCGCTTTCTGCTGTCTGCCTGCTCCCCAGAAAGAGAGCTAAGGGATTTTAACATGAAGTAGATCAGCTACTCAACACTTTCTTCTGGACAAAGTGGTGAGATAAAGAGGATTCTCTGTACTGGACATAATTCTCTTCAACAACACGAGCTGAAGGAAACACATTAAAATGCATCACTTGCAATTAAAAGCATGCTGACTAGAATTTTTCCACTTAAAAATAATAAAAAATTCAGCTCTTGAGTACTTTTCCTCTCCTTTCTCCCTGATTTGGAAGTTTCAAATTCTGGATAATCATTATTCTGAATAATTTGCCCACAGGCACAAGCCCTGAAACTCCTCACAAACTAGGACATCTCAACTACATTCAAAATTCCCAAGTGCTGCTGTAACTTGCTTATCAAATGTCTGATTAAGAAGGTGGTGGAGACAATCAGTCTATGCACTGGTGGCTCAAGTATCACACTCTGTTGCTCAATTTTGTCCAGTTTTTTTTTTCTAGTTTCCTTCAAAAAAAGGGCAAGCAGCTGTTCCAGCAGACAGCTCCCGGATTTCCCTCGATGTGCGTCAGTGGTATGATGCATGCTACTTCTCAATCTGGCGGCCATCCTTCAGACAGAAGGCAGTAAGACTGTGGTCATAGCTAAGCTACTGAAAATCTTGGACATAATCTGTAAATTAAGCCAGACAGACAGTTTTCCGTGCTTGCACTTTCTAAAAATGAATCATGAAAAGCCACGACAGTAGATAGAACAGTTTAAGCCAACCAGTCAAAAATAAAGCCAAAGCAGAACAGCACTGCCAACGTTGCTCCACTGTGTCATTTCACATTCAGGAAGGTCTTACGAGCATTTGCAGAGTCTTAAATTAAGCCATCAGCACCAAACCGGACAGCGTGTAGACATTCACCAACACTGCTCAGTGAAGCAGCGTGGTGAGCCTCCAAGCTTTGCCTTCCCACAGCCATTTTCTCCTTAGTGCCTTTTAATAGTGTATTTTCAAGCACAGCTTCACCTTTAATTAACACAAGATGTACCAACTGCACAATAATTCTGCATCCTCTTCCCTCCCCAAAAATATTCAGCCTGAAGGTCAGCTTATCGGTTTCATATTGAAAACCCAAGACACAGCCAAGAGTCCAAGATGCCRCTGAGCTCAGACTTCCTACGTAAGGGAATCAGGCTTTTTAGCCACGCGATGGCATGGCTAGGACCACAGCAAACAGTGGAAACGCTACAAAATAGATTTACACAACCTTGCTGGAAAATCTTAAGAGGAGCGGTATCTGTTCTGGGCCCACTTCTTCCCACAGAGTATGACAAACTCACACTGATGTCAATRAAAATTTGTCATATCCTGTGAGGGAAGAATTTACCCCACGAGCCAAAAGGGGAGGAGTAGCTATCAGTCTGCCCTGACGAGGTGCAGCTGACCCAGGAAAGAAGCCAGACCCCATATATCCTGACATCAGCTGATAAACCCTAAATGAAACTATTTTGCCCCAAACAATATTCTGGCARGGCAAAACCACGTACTTAGCAGACACTTTCTTTACCCCATGCACTGTTGGCGTGCTGAGAAACGTCCATGGGCATTAACCTAAAAACCTGTCAGGTGTTAACCTAACACACAAGAGTTTCTGCCTAGTAGTAGTACAGAGGGTCAAATATCACTCACGAGACAGGAAATTTTGCCAGGACTGCAATGGAGTATCTACGTCGCATGTGAAAACAAGATCTGTTTCACTTCTTCACCACCTCCTGCCTAAAAATTCAACCCAGACAACAACATCCTAAAGCTGTCCCCATTGCACACAAGCCCAGAGRACGTGTCTCCCTTCAGTCCCTTATGCACCGGTTCCTGCCTGACATTCTTTCAGCTCAGGACTAAAAAAAATCCTCCTACCTACATACAGAAGGCTCACCACAATTTAGATYTCAATAAAATGCAACATGAAACCCACCACAACCAGAGTCACGATAAATAGGTGCAAGTGGCCAAACAGAATGCCAAAGTTGTAGGCGATTTGGCCATGCAGTGACAACCCAGATGTTCCCTGTCTGTGCCTCCCTCCCACCTCCTCATGGCATTAGTCACTCAGAAGACATCAGAACAAAGCCACATTCAGGCTCGCCAGAGCAGGTTTTGTTTGCTTCAAGACCACAGCGGTAGACAGCTGTTGCACATTTTACCCTAAAGTTTGAGTGAGCTCTTCACAAGATTACAGAAGCTTTGATTATGAAGGACCTCTGAAAGACTCTAGCCCAACCTCCTGCTTGAAGCGGGGCTATTGGTACAGCTTTGAACCCCGTGAGCTTTACTATGGGGCCATTGCTCCTTGTACCATCACTACCAAAGAGTGTGGTTCCATCATCTTCACATCTACCCTTCAAATAGTTGTAGGTGGCTGTTAGATGACTCCTTAGCTTCTTCACCAGAGGAAACATGTCCAGCTCCCTCAGCTCCTCCTTGGAGAACATCTGTGACTCGTGGGTCTCTGGCCATCTTGGTGGCCTTCTGCTAAACCCTCTGCAGTTTCTCCATGACCCTTTTGAGCTGAGGGGATAATATTTTAGATGTATCTCACCAGTGTCAAGCAGAGGGGGTAAGAACTTCTCTCGTCCTGCTGGCCAGGCTTCTAACATAAACAAACACTTTGCTTTATTTGTGATAATTACATTCTGGGCTTGTACTCAACCTAGTGCCCACCACGACCCCTAGGTCCTTTTCAGCCAGTACTGACACAGGCATCATTCCACTCCACGTGCAGAACTTTAAATTTTTTCCTCCTAAACCCCACAACATTTCTGTCAGCCCAGCCTTGAGCTGACTGAAGTCCCTACACACCCTCTAAGTAAAATGAGAGCAGTTTGCTTCAAAATATGTTCCTTGTATGATCCCCCCCTCTATACTTCCTTGGCCTGAAAGGATCCTCCCCCACACACTAAATCCCCTAGCAATATCCTATGACACCAGATTGAAGCGTTTCTCCTCTGTCATCCACTTTCCCCATTTAAAAAGTGATAAATACAGACACAGATACATGCATAAATATCTGGGTAATGCAGCACTTCCCTGCCTTGAAGGTGTAGGTAACGTTAAGTTTATTGGTAGGAAGCCATTAAAGATGCAAAAGTAACATGACAATATTAACATGTGTGCCTTCCCCTGAACCGGTGTTGTTTCTTGCTCATATATATTTAAAGCATAAGGGTTATAAACAGTTCAATTTGGAACATTTTTACTTTTAGACTATATACAAATCAGCCTTTATGTAATCAGAGAAAAAACAGGGCAGTTTAATCCACAATGTTTTTCTCCCCTGCAAATAGGCATTTAATCAACAGAAGACAAAACACGGCATCCTGGAAAACCACTTAAATGATCAGATTTGGCAAGCAAAGCCCTGGTCTTCCTTACAGTCTTCATTACTTTAGGAAAAGAAAGGAAAGAAAGAAGCACTGGACTCCTTTTGAGAACAGCTGTTCACCTTAAGGGGGATATGAAGAGCCGCTTTTCCATATCACGCCCTCTTTTGTACAGTTGCTGGAGGGCTTCACACTCATCAGCATAGCCAGGAGAGGGTAACACCTCAGCCCCTTTGCTCTGACAGGCTGCTTCATCTGCTRAGAAAGGCAGGGTAAACCCCCCAAACTAAAACAGGGAGGGTTGTGAGCTGCCTCTGCACCCCACCGTGCAACTGCAACCATACGCCACATCCTGCGTTTTTGGCTCCACGCTTTCAGTTGATGTCCTACAAAGGGCTATCGAGGAGAAGAGCAGAGCCCAGATGTGTATGTGGATCAGCCCCCGCAAAACCACAGGGTCCCACAGCTGGAGAGGAAAGATTGAAGAAGGGATGGAGGTGGGGAAAACAAAACTTTCTCCCTCCTCCACCGTGCAGATATGCCTGTCTGTTTTTTCCGTGCAGCTTCTCCTGCGCTCTTCAAAGCAGGCTCATCTCTGAGTTGTAGAGGCTATGCTGGGAGCTGCAGGCTGGAGGTCTGCAGCCCTGTTGCCCCGGCACGCATCCTGCCTTCTAGGGAGGGGACACCGCGCTGGGGAGGCTCAAGCCAGAGAAGGCAAAATCCCAGTGTCAGCCCTGCACCACCGGCCCCAGTGCAGGTGCACCTCCCCGGGCAGTAAGCGTGCTGCTCGGTAAGTGTGGTGCTGGATGTGTGCCCCAAAGGGATGTGTTTTGACTTAAAACTCATCCCAGTGCCCTCAGGACGTCACCTCTGAAGGCTCCCGCACACTGGGTCCAGGCACTAACCGCCACATCTCACTGCGAGCGCTTTGTTCTCATTTACGGCCTCTTGGACTGACAGTTGTTTAAAAGTTCTTTTCCCCCCCCTTTTTTTTTTTGCTGACACTGCAAGTGACCACCCAGGCTTTCAAAGCACTGCAGGAGGCCAAAAAGGAAAGTCACCCATCAAGGCGCTTGTTATCCTGATGTGTCTTTACAGGGAAGGCAGTTCCCACAATCAGTCCTATTTACTGCAGGYTGTAATTTTGCCTGGATGGCAGGACAAACTCCTCGGGTACTGCTCTAGTTGCGTATGAACGCTTTTGAGGCAATATTTAAAAGTAATGAAGACAGGTTTTGGGTCTCCCCCCTGCAAATGTTCAATGTCCACGTGCTGACTATCAGTTTTAACAGACTCGCATAACACTTGTCGGCGCAGAACACGCAAATACCCAGCCTAATGAGGAAAAACCGTGTGTGTAATGGTGCTAAAAGAGTGATAGACCTGTAACTTTTAACACCTCAGCCTTTATCTCAAGACCACAAGCCCYAAGAACAAGTGCAATTTTACTTGGCACGAACAGGGGTGACTGAGCAAGGCGACACATACAAGGAAGCCGAAGGTTTCAATCTCTTCTGAAAATCTCTGTTGTAGTAAGCCAATGACAGGGAACATATGGCTCGCAGCCATATTATTTGTTTTAGTTCATTATGCATAGCACAATACGCACAGTAACAACTGTGTGTCAAGATGTGGCCCATCAAATGTGTTGAAAACATTTACTGTGTCATTAGCAATGAAAAGGTTCCCTGCCCTCGTATTACACAGATAGAGGTTTACCGCATGCGACCCAAATTTGAATGCATTGCCCAATTTGCAGCCAACAGCCCCAAGTCTCAAATGTCTCAAATGTTTTATGAGCAAGTAACTTGGACTCCTTCTCTAGGATACGTGGGAGCAATTTCAATTGGAGTTGCGTATGCACATCCAACAGGCAACTGCCGATTGCAAAAGGGTTACATTTTCCAGTGGTTTACCAAACGGTAAACTCCAGTCCAAAGGCCACTTAAGAAGCTTCAGTAATTGTAACAGAATGAATGAGACAGGGAGGGACCTCTAAGTATCAGCTAGTCCCACCACCTTGCTCAAAGGAGGACAACTAATGCAGGTTGCTCAGGACCCTGCCCAGCTGGGTGCTGACTGTCTCCAAGGATGGAGACTCCACAGCCTCTCTGGGCAACCGGTTCCCATGTCTGACCACCCTTGCAGTGATGAAGTTTCATCTTATGCTTAAATTTAATTTCCTGTATTCCAGTTTGGGGCCATTGCCCCATATCCAGTCACTCAGCACCACTGAGAAGAGGCTGGCTCCATCTTCCCTACCACCCCACCAGGTATTTATACATGTTGATGAGATCCCCCGCACCTCCTTTCTCCAGGCTGAACAGCCCCAGCTCTCTCCACCTCTCCCCATAGACAAGATGCTCCAGTCCTCACACTTTTTTCAAGGCCCGTCACTGGACTCACTCCAGTATGTCTGTCTCACTTGTATTGGGGAGCCCAGCACTGGACCCAGAACTCCAGATGTGCCTCACCAGGGCTGAGCAGAGGGGAAGGACCACCTCACTCGATCTGCTGGCAACGCTCTGCCCAACGTATGCCAGGATGCTGTTGGCCATCTTTGCCGCAAGGGCATATTGATGTCTTACATGCAATTTGCTGCCCACCAGGACCCCAGGTCCCTTGTCTGCAATGCTGCTTGCCAGCCAGCCGGTCCCCAAAACATTACCTGTACAAACTCAGTAAGCAACTAGACCTCTTTCAGATCAACCCCCCTGCCCCGGTCCTTATTTGCACTCACATAGGCAGAAAATCCAAAAGCAAATAGCTGACTTACCAAATGCAAGTGGTAAAACCCCAAGTCTGCCCAGAGCCTCACCTGTTGCATTGAGTTGTTAGAAAAGGCCACCAGCACAGACACCTGAAAGGTCCTTTTCTTGGTGTGAGGAAAGTACGAAGCTCAGATCAAATATGGATCAGAAAATCAGCCTAATGCTGTAATCAGTGTAATTAAATGYGCTTTGAACTATTGAAGGAAGAGCAGATGAGGAAATAACACTGTAAAACAACACGTAATGACAGTGTTAGCACAGCAATTACTGTTTTCAGACTTAAAAGGAAACAGCAAGGTAACAAAGAGCGGACCAGTCGCATCAAAGCTTGACACAGCATATTAAAAAACCCTCAAACAACCTTAAAATTGTCTCACTTCGAATTTGCATTCTCTCTCCCCGAGAAGATGATTACAACCTTTTGATCTTTGCAAGCACGACAAATTATATTATTGCGATTAAAAATTCAGGTCCTTCTGTTGCACCAGTAAGTAGGACACACATGGTATGGCACTGTGCTGGCCCCTGCTACAAAGGTGCCAGAGATCTAGAGAACCACACAGCAGCATTTCTTCCCTGAGATATCGCAGCTGCTGGACACAAAAGAGTTAAAGTCATAAGCTGCTACGACTTAAGGGATGCTCAGCTCCTTCACCCAGAGTGCAGAGCACCACCCTGACCAATATAGGAAATCTAGAAGAAGCTCTCCCAGAGGTGAAATTGAATTGCACACACCCATTATTTGATTTCTAGCTGCATGTGTAACAAAATTAAAAGGGGAGGGGGGAAATCAAGTTAATTTTACCAAAACCTAACTGGGAAGGGAAGCCAAACAAACTACCACATCTCTCCTTTTCCTTTCAATAAAAGCTCCTTCTGTCAAAGCCCTAACATCTTGTAAGTGCATGCCAGCAAATCCATTTAAAGCTCAAACACAGAATTTTATTCTTCTGTGCCCGCACAGCAAAAGAGATCATTCTTCCTTTGTCATGCTGGAAGGATTTGGGCTGAAAACTGGCAAGATCCAAATTTTAAAGCTGGGTCACTACTTCCCCCCGCCTCTTCATCCTGGTAGGGTCTCAGTAGCAACCTTTAGTTTTCAGTCAAAGGAGATAAGGGAGAGGTTCAGGAACAGCACAGTGAGAAAACTAGAAGTGTTACCTTTAATAATTACCAAGAAAGACTTTCATGGTGTTCCCACAGGAATTAATCCTTATATTAATATTTAAAGCATGAACAAAGCAAGGACTCTGGAAAAAATAATGGGGGAAAAAGTGCTAGCAGTTTGCCACTGCAATGCACTAATTGTAACTTAAAAAAAAGGAGGGGGGGAAAAAAAAAAAAAAAAAAAAAAGAAAGATTGAGACCCTTAAGGAAATTGTGCTGTCTGGATGATAGCTCAAAACCAGAACCACTTTCCTCCCCTAGACATCTTCTCAAGTGAGTAGCAAAGCCTACCTAGATTTTTTACCAGTCTCTAGAACTGTACTCCTTTCTATACAGCTTTTTGGAAATGCATGCCAACACCACAGAGCACTCTTAAGCAAACCATATAAATTACGAGGCAGTGAGCTGCAAAGAAAAGAGTTCCTTTCCAAATTCTGCAGGGTTGTTCTGAGTAAAGACAAAGTTTGGCACCATACCAAGCCCTAAAAAAGCAGGAAGGTGTCGGACCAAATTTTAAACTGTATCTTAAAAAGATTAGAAATATCAGACATCCCCTTCGGATCATTGCTTCATAGCAAGTCTCAACAGCACCTTCTAAAAAGAAGTTGGGTAAACCTCAACAGCCACAGAAGCCAGACCTTAAAGGGACACTGTTCCCTCTGCAGCAAGGATGACGAAACAGCCGAGCGTGCGTGCAGAAAGAGCTGTACCACTACTGCAGAGGGCTGCGTGCACATGGTTTTAGTCAGCTCTCTATTTCACTTAGCTCTCTTTTAAACCAAGAGGCAGGCAAAAGCAGGGAAGAGATTTTGCTTGTAGCGGTGTTACGTGAACSTGACTGCTTTCAGTAGAACAAAATCCTACGTCAGTACACTTGCCATGTCACAGCACTAAAAATACGGGTCATGCAAGATGCACAACCATCAGAAAAGTGGGGGTCTAAGAGTAAGTCTCCCTTTAAAACCCATTATTTCAAGAGAGCTTGCAGATTTCAACACCRCTCCATGCAGGAACTGTGATCTTCTGTCTCCTTTTCCCTGCCAATTTTTCCTCAGTCTTTTGTGTTTTGGTTTTTTTTTTTGTTTTTTTGGTTTTTTTTTTGTTTTTTTTTTTTTAAAAGAAAACTGTACACCAAACACTGCCTTTCTAGACATTGCACATTTATTCCCTGCTCTACCAGTCTGTTAGAAGGCTTCTTCTAGATTCATTCTCAAACCATTTTAAACATTTGGAATACCTCCCATGTGGGGGAAGAGCACAGAGCTCCTGGTCCCTTCACAGACAGCTCAGAAGTGGAAAAAATCTTTAAGCAGCCATTTGGATATTAATGAACAGGCCAGGGAGCAGAACACCTTAATCCCTTCAACTCACAACAGAAGGTGAATGTTTCGTTTTCCCTGGCATCTTTGAAACAATCTGAATTCTGGAGTTTGTATGGTGGCTTTGAGATGTGAAAGTAGCTTGCTCRAGTAAAGAAATAAGATTTTTAGCTCTTATGGAGGTAAGTGCATTTAAATTAGTTACTGTGGTTAAAATGAATAATCAAATGCTTCAAAACCTCATGKTACAGAATACCACGAAGAAGTTTGGGGGAACATGCATGGAAAGGACAGCAAAACTAATAGCTAACAGGAGAGCTATCCACTTCCAATTTCCTAAAGCTGATGTCCTGAGTACTGCTATGACGGCAAAAATAACAAGTCTCTYTTTTCTTTTTTGCCCTTTCCCTGTTAGCAACAGCTATAAATGTCATCAACAGTACCAGCAGGAAACCTCCACAGAGGGTAGGATGTGAAGAAATAAGATGCATGCTTGTTTTAGAAACCATTAAATTTGCCATTTCCACTGAACTCCTACAGTCACTTCTTCCTGAGAAGTTTAGGGACTCAAAAAATAAAAGCACCATCCTAGTAGAAAGAGAAACTGCCTCTGCAGTGGAGGAGTGAGCGGTGACAGTCTTAGCCATCTTCTGTGGAGTCTTCCAAGTCTGATGGGATCACGACTGGCCACTGCGGGCAGTGGAAGAGGCCAAATTCCTCTGGGTCAAGAGGTTCAGAAGCTGAAGACTAAGCCCTCTGTCCTCACCAAAAAAATACAAGATGATTTCACAGAAAAGACCTCACAGTCCAAAGGACCCTGCTCTCAAATTCCCATGAATAATCTCCCCACTCTGTCTACATGCCTAAGAGGAAGGAGCACCTTTTTGGAAATCTGTTATTTTCTACCTTCAAACAGATATTCASCACCACTGAATTCAGTCTACTAACTTTCTATTTTTCTCAGAGATATTGGATAAAGTTTACAAAACCATTTATATTTAACTTGCAAGCTTGTGTGGAACTGGAAGTCAATGGGACACAGAAGCCAAGCAACAGAAGTGCCTGTGGTAGTTTTAAGTGTGCTTCTTTAGGGTCTGGAGACTGAACAAATCAACTAAGTATAGGACAATTAAAACTAATTCTAGCAAATGCCTTTTCGAGGCCAAACCTACTGCTGGACAACAGCAGCACTCAAAAGAGGCCTGTACAAACAGCATGAAAAAAATCAGATGCTTCCAGCTTCTTCAAATACAAACCCCTTTATATTGCAACTTGCTGCAGTCGTGTGGTGTTTTTCCCTGATGGTGGAATACGAGTCTAGGCCATGCAGAATAAGTARAGGTATTTACAACCTAGCATAGCAACACGCAGGTTGACTTGAAATGCCTTAGCTCAGGGAAGAAAGCTTACTGCAAATGTATGCAACTGCCACAGCCCATTTGTTTCTTGTACCTTCCCACTCAGGCCCCTACTTTCACACCGCCCTACAGCCTGCACTACAGATGCACCCACAGGAGCCATTATTTGTGAGCCTGTAACTACCCACGTTTTGAAAAACAATCAGATCTGTCAATGGGCTGCCAAAGTATCAACATAATTTTCAAAGACAGTAATGCTACTGAAAAGCAGACCACCGCATGCTTGAAAGACAGATCTTTACAAATGCCAGGTAGCCAGATCCAGCTATACATGCCTTCATTCAGCAGGTTAAAAAACAAAGTAATTTAAAAAAAGATCAGTTCAGCTGTCTCACACACCACAGATTCTGGTACACTGTCACTTTGACAAAGATTGTTTGTTAATACAAAAAGCAGTGCAGCAAGAGCAAGAACCAGCTCTTCACAGGGTGTTTAATTCTCCTGCAGTGCATTTATGGAAGGGAACAAACCCAGGGCTGTGCTAACCTTTCCACGTTCTTCCTTCCCTGCATGATGTGAATATGACCAAATGCATTTTGTTTTAAAGGTCAGAATTTGTCAGAAGAATGTTAATGGCTTCACAATCCTTAAGGTAACACTTCTAGGCTCACCTGCAGAAAGCATTTGAGAAACAGTGGTCAAGAATATGATTTCTCAGCTGATACTAAAAACCCAATAGCCAAGAACCTGAACATTTCACAGTATCCGTGTGTTTGGAAGGAGGGCACCCCCGCCCCAGCACAACACCTCGGCACAGCCCTTCACCCCACTGATGACAGAGCCAGAGCAGCCCCAGGCCTGGTGCAGGCTGGACTCGCATCCCTTGCAACATGTCCACGGTATTTTGGGAGCTATTTTATTGATGCGTCTGTTCTGGAGGGATTATCCAGTCTGCTGGCAGCAAATGCTAATCGGGGCACACCACCTTGTAAAGCAAGCAAGTAACTGGTGCTACATTACATTAGGAGCTGCTGGTTAAGACCATGTTTCAGTGCTTCCAAAGGACAGGAACATGCAGCGATCTAGTGGAAAAAAAAAGAGTTTAGGGAGTTTGGTGGATAACAGTGCTAAATAAAGCAAAGATTTCTGCAGAAATGCGTAACAAGAGCTGCAGGTAACACTAGATGATGATGTGGCAGAAGCTCCAGTAACTGAAAAGCCCAGCTGCATTAAAAGGGAGAAAAGCAAAGCAAACATCTGCTGCAGGACTAGCGTTTAAATAGACTCTACCTAGACTTCGAAATGAGAGAAGTTTTCAATAACTGAAACATTAAAAGCCTCTGTATTGTCCATACTACTTCACCACCCACTTAAAAAAAGTTGGATAGCATTTCCAAATCCATCTTCATGATTTAAAGGCCATTCAGGAGCGTTATGGAAACCTGCCTAATTCGCCTAGACAGTTTTGACAAATCCAAACCAGTGTGTTTAAATGGTCAGTGAGGAAACATTTTTCAGGAGATGTAATACCCTTTATTAGACCAACAGATACAAACAAGGAGCCCAGGGGCTGGGAGGGCGAAGGGACTGACAAGCTTTCGGCATCTAAGTCTTCTTTTCCAGTCTCAAGAAGGGCTCTTGGCCTGAAAACCTTTCTGCTCAGACTAAATAATATAAAAAAAAATTAGAAAACTTGGCTCCTCCTGTAAATCTCACTTCATTTGTATCCTTAAACTGTCAAGGCTTTAACATTACTTTGTTAGATGATGAATACACCTTTGGACCGTGTATTTGAATGCACCAAAAGGTTTGCAAATCCTTTTTTTATACAATGAGAATACTTAAATCCACGTATGGCAAGTGCACAATATTATCTCTCACCAACATAATGTCAGCACTACTGTCCTTCACCAGCACCTATTAGACTAGATGTGTCCCCAGCCTCAAGCTGTTAACATGCTGGACTGCCAACCACTGCTCAGCTAAGTAGCCACTGAACACTGAGAAGATGCATATTCCTCCAGACCTTTTCTTTGAAAGCTTCACAGAAAGAGCCCTTTTTTTTGTTGCCTTGTAGCTAGGCTGGGTTGGGGGGAAGCAGTGCTTACAAAAGCTTGTCACCACACGCGTGACGTACGGGGACATGCTGCTATTCCCAAAGAGATGAAAGAGGGAATGCACAAAAAGTCATTTTGGAGTTGTGTTGGGAGAAACACRACCTCAATGTAACGTACGCCTGGAATTTCCTTGCTGCACCTGGGGACTGCAGCGTGCGGGAGCAGACGCTGGCCGCGTGCCCTTCCCATAGCAAATGCTGCAGGACCACGAGGTGTGCTCAAGGCAGCGAACGTCTCAGCTGGCCACCTGGCTTTCTGAATGAGCCATTCTGTATACATTGCACAGCCTTTTAAAGGAGACAGTTGTCTGATCACTGGAGACGTTTGAATTGCTGTAATCTAATCACCGCCAAGGACAGTTAGTGGCTGTTTTACAAGCTGTACTAAGCATATTGCTAGATATGAGAAGCTCGCAAGGATCTTCACCAAAGGTCACTTTTAATGGTCTGATACGTTCTGGGAGTGTTTCACATTATGGCCACCACCACCAAAGATATGCTCTACTGGCAGGAATACAGATAACCCTCCTGGCCAGTTACTCCTAGAATTTAATCACCTTACCCAAGGAAAGCAAATTATGGTACTGTCAGGAGAACCTCTCCAACCATTAGGCATGGTTGGATAGCTCAAGCAGCAAGAAGAGAAAAYAACATCAGCACTGTGACAACTGGCTTCTGCGATTTCTCAGATGAAGGAGCAGAGACCACAGCAAGCTATAGCTGAGGGACAGAGAAGGAAACCCAGAACTGCGCCCATCCTTGTGTCTGGTCTCACACCCATGCAGTTCTCAGAAGAGAGTCTGATCTCCCTGCCAAGCAGCTGCTTCTGCTTCCAAGCCCGGACGCAGAGAGGCTGCCCAGCGTTACGCGGACGGTTAGGCACTCAGCCTGACTGCATGCCACACAAAGCCAGCAAGGAGGACCACAGCACTCCAGTCCTTGCGAAAAGGCAAGTCTGCAGCAGATGTAACTCTAAGAAACACCTCTGAGGGTCCCTACCAGTATATTCACATGCACRCTTCAGAAGGGCCTGAAGAATGAGAGCTAGCGACACTGGAAATCTGTGCCAGGTAAAGACAGTCTGCAGCAAGACTTGCCACTGTTAAATGCTTGGAAGACAACCAYGAATAAAAGAAACGGAGATATTTTAAACACCAGCTTCCCCCACTCCTCTCTTAAAAAATATGAACCATAACCAAGTCCAAATATGAGGACCTACAGGCTAATCTAGTACCTTAAATAAGAGAGGTCAATTTTGCATTTGACTAGTATTTTAATATTGTATTAAATTATATGTATTTTCTGCTGTACCCCTTAGCAAAAAAGCCTTAAATAGATGCCTGAGCTCTTTTGGGCTGTTATTAACAGCAGAGACAAGAGTCTTTGAAACACACACCCTGCAGAGATCTCTGCACACGTATCCAATTACGTACATTTCTATTTCCAAAGTTTTTTCCTGATAAGTGTCTGGAATAATCTGAAATTTCTGCAGCATGCAAAACTTCTGGGATGAATTTAAATGAGCATCTCCAGCATTTCATGAACAATCCCTTACAAAGAGGAAAACTAAAAGACAAGGTCCATTGTCCAAATCAGGTTCTAGGCAAGGTTTTGCTGTACAATTCGTGTATGACTTTTGTGAAATGTCCATTCYATAGAATGGAAATTGGAAATGGAAACAGGACAGGTGTAAGAAACTGCTCTCCCATGCATCTAATAAGCGAGATGAAAGACTGTCTAAGCAGCATTRCAGATTGGGCAGAGCCGCCTCTAACCAGGCATGCTCTCCCTGCCTGTGGGAGAGCAGGAGATTTGGGGAGCAGTCAGAAATGCCCACTGTCAGGAAGAAAAGGCCTGTTTTATTGTCATGTAGGCAGGACCTGAGATCATGTGCTGGAGTCAGAGAAGGGTGAAATAAAAAAAAAAAATTAAAAAGAAAAAGAACTTGTCAAAAGATACTTTATTACCATGGATTCTGAGCCAACTGTACAACAAGGATTTGCAGGAAGCAGACAGCTCTGCCAGACAGCTGTGAGAACTTCACACCCATCAGACAACCAACCTTGGCTCTAATCACCACCTCCAGGGCTACTTCAAGAAAGATTTGCTCAAAATCTGCAAGTTAAAGACAATTCTGTTTATAATTTATAGTCTTGGGATGGCCAAAGGCTCTCTCTTACGCCAGATGAGAACCCATCAGGCTTGGAAACAATATGAAAAGGAAAAAAAAAGAAAAAAACCCCAAGAAAATACAAACACAAAAAAAACCCTCCAACAAAACCCCCAACCTCTCTCTGACCTCCAAACTTAACAAAGCAAAAGTAAGGTGACACACAACAGGCAAGTACAGGCAGAGCGGAGAGCACAAGGCAAAAGGTGAGGTAATACCTCAGCATCACAGGGCAGTGGTGTCAATAAACCAAACATACGTCTGGAAAGGACATACAGAGGAAATGGGGCTACAGACTGATAATAAACAGATGAAATCTAATCAAGGAAATACAGATCCTTCCATCATACTTTATCCTTTAATGTGGTGGTCTTGCAGACTGAATATGTTAAGCACACACCCTATCCACCACACTGCTGTTTGCAAATATGGAGTCCAGGTAAAGAACAAGTGATTTTCCCAAGCCTGACCCTACGGAGACAGAATGTCACGCTTTATTGCCCCAAGCTTTGCATTTCAGCTGTTGCAAAAATTAAGGACAGAGGAAAGACACCACCTCACATGGATGCACATTCTTAGAGGCTTTTGTATGCTGATGGTTTAGCAATCCTACCACTTTTAATCACAACTGTGGTGAAAGGTAATGTATTTGCCCATTATGGCTTACAACTGGGAAATATTTATTGAATATGCAGCATGTTAGCATGCTTTATTTCCAGCAGTTAAATGAGGCTTCTGAGAGTCCTCCCTAACATTGTGGACATTTGTTTCATTGCATGAGACTTCCTGCTCCACTTCAGGATTAAACTGTCATAGGCGGATTTACTGATTTAACCGAATACTTGCTTTCTGAGAGAGAAATTCCAGTTGTCTGCTTCTCAGYTCTATCTAGCCATCAATACAAGCCAATTTCAATTTCAGGTTTCCTGAATGCCTGGATTAAAAGAAAAAGAGGTGAAAATAAAAATCCATTTTTTCATGAAAAAAATCAGCCAAGACAACAACACCACAAAATAATCAAGCAACATTAAAAAAAAGCATACAGGTCTTCCTAAAGATACTGAGAAGTCTCTTCTGCTCAGCCTTTATTACTTTCAGCTTCCTCAAATACACAAACTTGTCAAAGTCTGACATGCAGAAGGGACTATTGCAGGCCTGCCTTTTGTCTGCTGTCCAAACTTGTTCGAACCTCTAAGTAGCTGCAGAATGGAAATGAGGCAGAAGCTTTAGTAGCGCGGCCTTCGCTCCCCGAGGCAGATGAACACCCATAAAGCACAGGAAGGCAAGCTCCGTCTCAATAGAGCTAATCAGATCAACAATTACTTTCCATAGTGTCGTCATGTTCAAGCATAAACATGCTTATCTTTGTGCTTAAGATACAGAAAAGGCAAAGCACGGCTGCAAAAAATCCCTTTCTCACGTCTGATTCTGTTGTGGGAGCTATTATCCTGAATCGAAAAAAGGATTAAGAACGAGTAACTTCATTCTGTCCTTAAACCTCCAGCATTTTGAAGTCTATGGGATTGCAAGTATTAGTAAAATGTGGGGGTTTTTTTGCTATTTACCTTTTCATAAGGCAAAGTAATACTATTTATTTTAAAGGCTGCAGGCAAAGCAAAAAGGACAACATTATCAAGCCAATGCTACAAAAATAGCACGTTCCAACTACAAAAATCATTATTAACAAATTTTTAGGAAACAACTCCTAAGCTGTTCACTTTTCAAAACTGTTTTTCACCAAAAAAAGCCTTCAATTTAAATTTTCACTTCCGTCACACCAATTTAACAGATATGATGAACCATCAAATAATCCCCTTATTCCACAGGGGAAACAGAACAAAACCCRCAACACAAACAGAATGAGCAGTGCACAGTTGGAATGAACAGCAGCCTAATTTCCTCAGAAATGCCTACAGCTTTAAAGACAAGATGTTTTGAACAGTGTCAGAGGTAGAAAAGACTCCACAAAGATACACTCCTTACTTTCTGAAATAAGTGACATACAAGTGTCTACAAAATTCTTGGAAAATTAGTTACTACTACAGGAGYAGTAGTCGAATCACAAAAGCCTTTGCCTCTATCAAAAGCCTCATTAAATTTAAGCTGTTGGTTTAAAAGTAAATACTATTACAGATCATACCAAAGAAATCACTTTCTGAACAAATGAAAATTTCAGGGAGCCAGGGTGAAAGTGCCCTACCTTTCTGACCATGACAGCATTTAAGGGGTATCTAGTTTTTAAGGAACAACTATTTCAAGTTAGATTGGTTCAGCAGGTCAGGTCCATCGCTGCTTTGGGATAAATGCAGCAGCAGGGAAAGGCCACTCAGATAGGTTCAGGAGCAGCCTGAGCCTATTTAAGATGCAGCTGATGCTGCTGGAAGGGGCCCATCTTCCTTCTCCTAGCGCTGGCACAAGAAGCTGTGGGACCAGCCAGCTCAGAGAGCTGATCCAGCTGAAAACTAATCACTTGGTGTGATAACTACCAAGCATTTTCTCTGAGACACTAGATATTCGGTTCCACTCCTCACACGTCTGCTATTTCAGAAGTGCCTTAACCTGCTGCCACATCACCCTTACACAAAAGGGAGGCCAGTTTGTACACAAGCAGGTTTCCAAGGGGTGACGGGAACGAGAAGGTGGCTCTTCCCTTGGCAGGGCCAAGCCAGCAAGCGCACCGTGCCATCCTCCCGCACCCACCTTGCCTGTTCAGACACCAGCCAAGGGTTTTCCGACTAACTCCAAGGGTCAAAAACCAGCACTGTAGGTTAGGCACAGTTTAACCAGCCATGAGCCTCTATTCAAAACATGGAAAGGTTTCCTACAGGAGGGAGAAGAAACACAAATCTGACAAAAACAGCCAGAAATTAACAACCTGGGCACTGTTCTTAAACCATTAGACATCGGTAGAAAAAGCAGATGTGTCTTTCCATCTTTCCCACCTGCACACATCTAGCCCCAGGCCAAATTTCTTTAAGAAAGCAAATTAACTCAATTAAATTTAAAAAAGCTCTTGGCTTCACGTTGCATTGTTCAGATGTTCCCTTTCTGCCGCAGTGCCCTTTGGAGTGCTGTAAAGGACAGGGCAGATTTAAAGAGAGGGAAGAGGAAAGAAACAAGACAAGGCATTCTAATTAAAAGCAACCCAGCCCCATCTATAAATTGAAAGTTCAACTGACAAGAAGATTTAGCATCGCGGTCTCGTCAAGGAAGTTTTCCACTGAACGCTTCATGTTCCCAGGACACAGAGGAGGAGGAGGAAAGCGCAAGATCTGCTGGTGAAAACCAGGAGACAGCACGTACTCAAACAACTTAGTACCGGGTTTGGGCAATCATGCAGAATACTGCGTGCAAAATCCGCCAAAGTCCAGTGAGCAGATAAGAACTGAAGCCACTGACTCAGCATTTCTTAGTATTTCCTGATATAGGAGGGTCCCTTTGGCCTACAGTCTCCAGGTAATCTTTTCTCTCAAAGCAAACAAAAGACAATCCCCCACATCTCAGAAGTGCTTGCATAAACTTAAGATTAATATTATTGGAATGCACACATTCAGATGCCCATTTCTTTTCCTAATACCAAAAATAATCTTGTACCATGAAGCTTCATTAATCACTACCTTCAAATACAAAGCATTAACGTTTATGAAAGTGTTTTCACCTACCAGCAGGAAGGGCAATACTTGAACCTGCATTAAGCGAAAGGAAAGGAAACACTACAGATACAACCCTCTCCCACCAGCAATTAAAGAGGCTCTTCATGGAAAAGCTGCCCTTTACGATGTTTGCCCTACTTAGCATTAGCTCTCAATTAGTAAGAGGCAATGCTCCAGAGGATGGTAGGAATCCAAAGAAAAATATTAACAGGTAGATAGTAGAGATTGAAGGCTGTTAAATGAGCTCACAAGATCCTCCAGGTGGCAATGAGAGGAGGAAAAGGGGTTGAAGTAAACTGAATRCCACTTCTCAGGGCAAAGCACGGAGGCAAAGCCGTGCAAATCCATTACAACCAAAAAGAAAACGGCACACAAGTCATTTGGTTGCAGGGAAAGATTGAAAAGCACCAGAAATTAAAACCTGTGGAGAAACGGGTACATGGGAGAAGATGAGCCCAGGATGCAGAGTAGCAGTACAATTTTTAAAGAGCAATGCTCTTTAAGACACCAACATCACAAACAGTTTAAACAGTAGCAGTGACACAAACCCATCCCGGGAGGGAAAGCTCTGGAGAGGGGCCCATCACCTGAATATGGAAGAAGAAACCAAAAGGTGACACCAAGACGGTAAAAGCCTTCACTCACATTCTCATGAAACAGAGAAGCTCACAGTGCTGGAAAAAAAGGGTCAGAGGAATAGTTAATGTATTTCATCTCATTTCATCCCGTTGATGCRGTGAAACCAGATGATATACATCCAGAGTTGACAAGCCAGCTGGCAAACAATTTGGATAACTCAGTAAGACAGAGGCGGCACCAGAAGGAACTTAAGAATATAAACATATAGCAGCCACGCTGCCCTGGATTAAAGGCCCACCTGGCTAACGTCTTGTCTGACTTGTGGCAGTTGTGAATTCCTCCAGGAAGCATCCAAGCGGCAGGGCAGATACAGGATGGTCCTTGCCCTCATACTGCTTTCCAGCTTGCAGCAGACAGCAGTCAAAGAGTTTCCTGAGCTGGAGATTGCGTTTGGACCATTATGTTTAATAGTCCCTGACAGACTTTCCCACAAAAGGAGAGCTGTAGTGTTTTTACATCTTACAGCATGAGCTAGAAAGCAATTTAATCACCAGCACAGCAAAAAGCCTATTGCATTGGGATATATTAATGGTATCCCCATGTTCAGGGCTGGGGAGCTAAAAATCATTCATTTACTCCAATACTGCACCTTCTGTGGATGTTCCTGCCAGAAAGCTGGCTGCAAAACTAGAAGAGTTAGGGAAAAACCCAACACAGCAACAAACTACCCAAGCATAGGGCAGACCGTAGACAGATGAACAAAGGAAAGAGTAATGTCCTTAGTCTGAAAGGAGCCAAGGTATGATCTACTAAAATGTTTACAAATATTTGTAAAGCAATAATCTAAATGTGAAGGCACYGGCTAACAGTGTAAATAAGGTATTCTTCTCTGATCCTAAGACAAGACACTATTTGGTTATAACTTAAAGGGAAAAAAAAGATCTCCCAACTGATTAATGAAAAAGTGGTTGAGATGCACAGAAATGTCTAGAACACGGCACTTACAGGACTAGCARGGAGGAAGTCTTGGGTTCTCCCTTGAGATTTCAAGAGAGAGGAAAAAGTAAAGTTTACAGACATCATCTCAAGTCCCATTACTCTTTTCTATTACAAAAACACCCTGCTCCATTCCATTTAGGCAATTTCAATTTTACGGCATAATTMTTTTTTCTTGTTACTTTTCCCATCTGTAGGTCAAAGCCCATACCAGACGCCCAATGCTTTACCAACACTTCAGCAGGATGGTATTTCAGAAATTTGTGCACACAATTAATGCATGCTTACAACTCAGGCATTTTYGATCTCAATTTACATGACAACGTGCACAATATAACTGTTAATGTCTTCAGTTGTCTAAGTACCAAACCAGTCAGTTGTACAGAATGACTGCATGAACCACAGCTGTGTTTTCATTTACACCTGCCTTATAACACCTGCTACACTTAAACAACAATGCCCAAAACTGAYTACATTTATATTGGTTCTGCTAAATTGCTATATAAATAATGGAAAAATGATCAATATACTGCAGTTCTCAGAGTATTAACATTTACTGAAAAACAAACGCAAAAATAATTAAAATTGAGTAGAGGAACTAGAAGATTTGCAGATGGAGCCAGTTCATCCAGCAAAAAAGGATTTTCAAAGGATAGGTCCAGGTTCAATTCACCAATACAATGCTGACACAAATCAGGGTTGCTTGTACTTCACAAAATACTTCCTGCACTATGGAAATAAGGTTCTTCAGTCATTATTTGCATGTCTGAATTAACGCATGGCAAACGATGCAGAAAATCTCAATGTCTTTGTCTAGGGGTTGCAGGAAACTATTTCTTCAAGTTACAGTCATCTTGGAGACTTTAACGTTATATGTACATTTTATAAGCACAGACATGTATTAATGTAYGGAATAACTTCAGTGGTTTTATCTATGTAAGAACATTTTCACATCCGTAATTTCTCATGTCTTTCCCCCACATAATTTAAGCTCCAAACATCAAATCTAATATCCAAACACTGCCACAACAGTGCTAATCTTTTCCCTGCCAAAGAAGACAGCAGGCAAAACAGGTAACAACCCCTAAAAAAATTGCTTCTCCTACCTCTCCAAACACAAAATTTGCTCCCTAAATTCCATTTCTTCCCGAGTCACAGTATATGCAAGACCTTATTGATATCTCCTACCAACAGCAGATCTTATATAGTTAATAAAAATCAGACATTTTACAGCTTGACACCCCACCCCRCTTATTTATAAAGGGCTTTATGCATTTCAAAGGGAGATTCCCAGCTAGATAACGGAAGAGTCATTACTGGAGCCTCGTTCTGCAAAAGCCCAAGACACTGAGCCTTAATGTCATGCCAATYTTATGTACAGAACAGCTATTTTGGGTAATTACAGAAGTTGTAATAATGTCTTTGGAGTCCCATGAAGGTGAGCTCACTGTAACTAAGACATGTAGTCTCGCAGGCAGAAGCTTTTTCAAAAGGGACTCCATTTGTTTTAATAAAATACTGAACAAAAACGTCCTTTAGACCTTACTATTTTCTTSTAGTACTTGTATGTAGTCACATACAAGATTTCTAAGCCTAAYCTTTAGCTGATGTAAATCAGCATAACCTTGCTACCTGATCAAGTTACACCCATTTACATCAGAGGAAAATTCAACCCTATGCCAGGTCTTATTCAGAAGTAACTCTTGTAACTCATCTGTATTTCACTTTTAGTATAAATAAATTAAAAAAAAATCTTAAATGCTATCTGATACAGCGCTTGCTGTTTTGAACTGAGCTCTCTATTACACCAGAATTAATTTCCTATTGTGTATACATTAAAGACAGTTCAATCCAAAATGATTGAGGTATATATACTGTAGAAAGTGCAAGAGAAACATTTATAAGTATGAGGCTGTTTTTACACAAGGAACCAGAGTGCAAAACCAGCTCTTTTGTTGCAGAACAGGTGAAGGATGAAGGCCTTGGTACAATCCGCGAGCCCCGAGGCTACAAGAAGTGGATCAGAGCTTTTCCTCCTGCTTGTTCATGKACCAACTCATGGAATACATCTTAACTCTTCGAACCTATAGAGAGGKTGCGGACCACATTTTTAGTTCCTGAAAATCAGCACAAGGACCCGCATGTCTCTGTCCGTGGGTGTCCCTGTGCGTGTATTGTGTGAATTTTCAGGTGTTCACTCAAAAGCCCAGAAGTCTCACCGTTACAGCCAGTTAGTGCATTCCAGAGATGAGAAGACTTTGCTCTCTTCTTGAGAGGGAACTGTTTGTTCTTCCAGCAGGCAAAAAGCAGTGAAAGCCAGCAAGAAATCAAAAAAAGTATGATAAAATACTAAAAGCTTGTTAGCTACTGTGCACCTCGGTTTTCACTGATGCCTTYAGTGCAGCCTCCACGTTTTCAACTCCCTTCTGTTAAGCGGGCATGATTAATTCCCCTTCAGTTTTCCAAGCCTGCTTCTGCTTAGAAGCCAATTTAGCAATTAAATTAATCGTCAAATATTTCTTGTGAGAGAATAAAAACGAAGTTTCACCTCGCCTGGGGAAAACGCAATTCCSAAAGGATTTGAGAAGTTAATGAGCGGAACAGTTACAAAAAAATGTAGAAACTGGCAAATCAGCCAAGAAAGAGACAGGAAGTGACAGATTTAAGAAAATACCTCTAAAGTAGAGGAAATGAGTCGTCCTTTAAGAAGAAATCATACATATAAAGCACATAAAACAGAGTATTCTTTGTAGACTTGACTGAAGAAGGAAAGAAAAAAAAAGATTAAAAAAAAGACACATCCTGAAGAGCATTAAAAGCAAGACAGCTTCAGTGGTTAGCCTCATCTAGTTAAGATGGAAATTTCAACAATTTTAAAAGCAGTGGGCAAAACCTATCTGTAAAAGAAAAAAAGAGAGGAGAAAAAAAAAGAGAGGAGAAAAAAAAAAAGAGAGGAGAAAAGAGAGGAGAAGAAAGGGGAAAAAGAAAAAAGAGGGGAAAAAAAGGATAAAAGATAAAAAAAGATAAAAAAAAGAAAAAAGCAACTAAATCCACAGAGAGGAATGACTTGAGCCAGTAAGTGGACACACAGCTGCTCACGTTAAGCAAAGGGTGCGATGCTGCGCTGTGCCTCCTCCGTGCATTGCAGGTAAACTCCTAATGGTGATACTCCTGAATGGATAAAAGGAATTTTTTTAAAAATACAATATGCATAGGCTCCTCCTGGGAGAGGTGGGCTGAGAAAARCCTTGCGTTGAGTTTCTACTAGGATGAAGTTCTTGACTGAGAGGCTTCTTCAGCGAGTTACAAACTGGAAGCCTTTGTCACAGCAAAGGGGTACGATGCACAACTTAAGGAGTACATAAAGATACACCTTTATCACAGGCATGAGAGCCAGTCCCCAACTCACAACAGCARGAATTGCCTGGTTATGCCCACTGAGCTCATGGATACCCCACGCACCAGGTCCAGGAAGGGACTGGCAGCAACGCTGAGGAAGGCATTAAGGGCTTTGTTAAGTGACACTGACATTTGAAAAAGGAAGCTCAAGCTAAGTACAGCCTTGCTTATGTGAAGTTAAGTCTTCCTTAAACACTTTTTTTTTTTTAAAGCTAGTTGCCATAATGCAGGAAATGTCATGTATAAAAGAGCTTTATCTGAATGCAAACACCTTACAGAGCAAGTTTAACCTCTGAGATTGCGTCCATCCCTACGAAAGAACATTCATTGTCCAGACATGTTCAGCAAGGT
>JASVER010000014.1:11732113-11759243 GCA_030449065.1 Oceanodroma leucorhoa
GGGAGGGGGAGAAAATGCAAGAGAAAAAAAAAATCTTCACTCTATTTTACAACTGCAAAAGGCATTTATATGACATTTCTGTACAGCTACCATGTTCTCTTTCATTATAATGTTATCTCATTAAATATAAATTCACTTGGACCCGATTCTTTACTTTTGAAATTATTTAAGATGTCTTTCACTAGGTAGAGAAATTAGACCAATTAATAAACGTGAAAGCCTTTTGCCACACGGATTTCCCCTGAAAGGACTTTAACAGCAAATTTAGTACTAAACTGCTTCAAGCAAGCCCACCGCCTGGTCTTCTCTGCCTATAAAGGCAGCAGCAGTTACACTGAGTAACAAGCCTGCTACTGTAATATATCACCCATCACAGCCTAACTGGCATGATAAAGTGTTTGCTCGTGAGGGGATTGTGTGGCCAGTCCAAACAAAGACCACTTCATCTTGCATTTCCTAGAAATCTTTTTCTAAAAAAAAAAAAAAAAAGAAAAAACCTGACATCCTGAGCTGTGCCTATGGAGAGCGCTGGAAAGCCTGAGCCACTCCCCAGCCTTTGCTCTTCCCCCACAAAGCAGAGCTGCCTGCCTGCCCTTTCATACAACCACTCTGTTGCAGCATTATAACTATTTCATTCAGTTATAAATGAAATAATATTATAATCACTTGGGTTTTTATTACTGTTACCTGGAGACACTGCCAGCAGTTTCCTCCAGCAGCTTGCTGAGTGGATGAGATTCGCAGCAAACCTAAATCAATCAAGCCAGCAAGGTCATCTTTATTGCAGAGCGAGAAATAAAGCCTGGACCAGCCTCACACATTATTTTGCCCCTTGCCCTCCTCACTTCCCTGCTCCTCCCGATGGCTCCAGTTCCCAAGAGCTCCCAGGGAGAAAACGTAGGAGAACCAGTGGGAGAGCATCTCCCCACCGCCAACTGTGGTGCACCTTCTCCCTTCAGGGAGCAGAGGTGCATATATATCTCTCTATATATATATTTAGATCTATCTCTCTCTCACATGCACATGTGCAAATCCCTAATCGTTCCAGCATTTCCCCACAAATAGAAGACAGGGAAACAAATAGAGTGATCTATCATCTCTTCAAACTATTATTCTGTTAAATTTTCTGTGGTCTGGGCAAGCGGGGATTTACCCACAGATGAAGGTCTATGCAGTGGTAGCTCTGTTTTGAAATGTACAATCCACAGATGAGCGTGCCCCAGCGCTCTGTCCTTATGTTTTAATTTACCTTCAGATCTTATGAATTTCCTGCTTCCACTGACATTACACGGCAATGAGTTTCCCAGGCTATCCTGGCACGAAAAGCAGACCTCTTAGCCTTGACCTTCAACTGAAGTGCCAGGGGGGCAGGAGGGAAGGCGTGTTTGGCCACCCGACACGGATCCTTCCTCTTGCCCTTTTGGGAGGCCGGTGTGACATTTGCCATACCTTACACCCGGGAGGTTTGCCATCCCAGGCTGGTTAATCACCACATTTGAGTCCCCACTCTCAAATAGTAAAGGACAACTGCCAAAAACTGGCAACTTACAGCAAAGGCATGGGACAGAAGGTGCCAGCCTTCCCAACGCTACACGCCTCATGCAGGTATCCTCCAAGAGCCACGGGATAGCTTATTCCCAACCCCAGAGAGCCTGCTGGCCTACTGGCCTGCCTCCTTCTGTGGCTAGGGTTTCCAGTGAGCCCAGGCTCACCCCCAGCAGAGCTCCTACAGGGAACCCACCCTTGGTCCCACGAAGAACCAAGACGGCCACTCCGCAGGAGCATGCACAGGAGGTGACAAGGCAAATAGGGCAAATGAGAAATAGGGCAAATAGGGGGAAGCAGCCAGCTTGATCAAGAGGGCAGCCAGGAAGCTCTCCTAAAGCACAGGCAAGAAGTTCTCTCTTTACCAAGTTGCTTGTCTGAATTGAATTTGGTTTAACTTAAAACATCATTAAAAATACCTACATCTATTCTTGCTCACTTAATGCTGCCCACAGTACTGTGTGGTGTCCTGCCCTTTACTGCGCCTCTCTTAAATCTCTTGGCACGTGAGCTTTCCAAAGCACAGGCTGCAGCACACAGCCCTCTGCACTTTCTGCACAACACGCAGGCTCCCAGCAGGGACGCAGCAATGCAGCAACCCTTACGGGATTACAGACTCCACGTCGCAGCGGGTCAAACACAGAAGGAACTTGCTCCACGCTGTCAGTCTGTCACCTTCAGCCCAGGACCACTCTCAGGGAATGAAAAAGAACCCAAATTGGATCATACATATAACCACACACCATGGGCCAACGCGGATACTGCCCTAACAGGATACGGCGCCAGCAACTTCTCTGGCAGGATGGGCTCAAATCCACCGGGCAACTGGATCTAAGAAGAATGGACAATCCCATCGTTTGTTTGAAATGTTATAGAAGACACAGGTTGAATGTTAATCAGAAAGAAAAAAGTACTGATCATCAACATATCAATGGGCTCAGTTTAGCTTTCAGTGCTCATTATTGTCTGCTGTGAGATGCAGGACTGAGTCTGTGCGGATATTTCCAAGTTTCAAAGTTATAGCTATGGTTTTATGGTTTTATTCCCAAAGGCTGATGTAGAAAGGAGTGCAGCAGTTCTCTAAAGAACACTTAAGGATTTAAAAATAACAAAAAACTCACAATAGCATCATCCAAGTGACATTGCTCAGGACAGGGTTTGGAATATTTTACAGTGATTTTGTTATATTCCAGCACACACAAGGATGTGAACATTTACTTTAGCTAACCACAGAGTGCATGAGCACGCACGGTTACATGAAAAGGGGTGCTTTCCAACGCAATGTGTGGCCATCGGGGGAGTCTAACTAGAATATTAAGAGATAGCCATATGTTACTATTATTTACCATCAAGGCACCACAGGAACCACTGCAGCTCCTTTCTTCTGCATATAATCATCATATTGATAAAACTGGCACCAACCCCAAACTGGACACAGCTTTTTTGTCCCACCACACAAAGAGAGGCAGACACAAAGACAACCAGTGACGTTATATTGGCTACCAAAGAAAACAAAATCCAAGCCACTGTTCTTCATTGCACACTCTCTGCTTGGACAGGAAGAAAACATACTCTAAGAAGTCACTTTCAAACCTCGTTTTTGGAAGAAGAGTTGACTGTTTTGCATGGTAACTAGGCATGAAATTATACCAGCTACAATGCAGGCTCCTCAGTGTTTTTTCTATGTTGGCCATTGGTCAGGTGCGTGAGTGTTCCCACTTAGATTTAACTCAGATGCCATGCCAGAACACGTCCCATCAGCATCACGCTTGTCACTTCAGTGCAGGATGGTTTTGCTGGCATGCCAAAGCAGCTGAGTCTCAGAGTGCATTGCTTTCTTGGCAGGTATTCCCCCTTGCCTAGGGGAGACAGACGTAGAGGAGTTCTACATCTAGAAAAAATAAGATTATTGTAGCCCATCAGATATGATTTCCGGCTTTAAGGGTTAGAGCTGCGTCACAGTGAGAGCCAGGGAAAACAGCAGGTTGTTCCTTAGCTTGCACCTTGTGACATTTTACTGTTTACTTGCACTTAATTTAGACCAATTTCCTTTCTGAAAGCGTACCCCAGTCCTTCTCTGGCCACCCTCACCACACGCCCAGCTCTCATAGTCTCATTAGAGAAACTGCCTGCAACTAAGGTTAAGCACGTTTAAGGTCCACATTGTCCTCACGCTCCTTAAGGAGACAGTTTCTTCAGCAATTGCAAGTGACTACTTCTCCACCCTCCACCACTTCTGACCTCAGCTTTTATAACTGTGCTGACCCTCCGCAAAGGTGAGCACCTGTAAAACAGCTCCCTGATTTACACACGCAGCCGGACTCTCCCTCATGGCGAGAAACTGGTTCACTTGGAGCAGCAGTTACAAAAGGAGCAACATCTGCTCCGTAACCGCTCAGCAGAGCGTTGCACAAGAGCAGTTACTTTAGCCAGCCTGATATTGCAAATGCCAAAGGAATTTGGTTCCCTCGTATCTCTACTCACACGGGACCTCTGTTTAGAATATTTGAAATTACTTGGAGTCCACCACACTAATAAGAACCCCCCGGGTTTCATTCTGGCTCTCTTGCTTTCATCACCTTTCACCTTTAGGAGGTTCTTTCCCATTTGCTCCCCAGTGCCAGCAAAGATTCTCATCTGCACCCCCTGCACACTCAGCTCCCCCCAGCTTTATTAAGAAATCATCTTCAGTGAGCGCTCTGGGCTGCGGTTCAGAAAGGCTGAYGGAGAACCGCAGGTTTGTCTCCTCAGGGCTCTTCGCTTCCAGCTCAATTCGTTCACTCTTTGATGCCCTCTGGGAGCTGAAGCAAATAATGCTGATTATTTTTGCAATTTCTACCTCTGACTTTTCGGCACCTAACTGGTGGGGAGGGGACATTTCCTGAGCCCGCTCTGGGAAAAAGCCCATTCCGGCAGAAAATTCGGTTCTCCCTCTCCCTCCTGAAAACAAGTCTGCTCCTGCCTCACCTCACTTCAGTCCTGACGGTGGAATTTTAATTGAAGTCACTAGTGAAAGAGGGAGGGAAGGTGTGGTTTGGCTGCAGGACACAGAGTCAGGACCTCTTACACTCTACACCTTGCCCTGACGGTACCTCCTCCCGTGCCCTGGGGATAACCCCATGCCATGCGGGGAGAGCTGTGGAAGGAGCATGGGAAAGGTTTGCAAAGCGCTTTGATGCTGAAGCACAAAATTCTAGACCCGAGGTAACAGTTCCTTCAATGTACTGGGAAATCAGGTTCCTCCAAGTTTCCCTGCGAGCAAGGTCAAAACCACACTTCTTCAAGCTTGCTCAAGAATGACAGCCCGTCTAAAATTAAGTTGAAAAGTAACTTCYCACCCTCTTGTGAAAGAGGCCACAAAAAGCCTAAATGCATCTTCAAAGCCTAAACAGATCTTCAACGAGAAATACTCCCCRGAGAGGAGAGCAAGTACAGGCACATGCTCACAAACCAGAGCTGGGCGCTGACGCCAGGGCCGGGGCAGGGCAGAGCTGCTGCTCTCGAGGGACAGGGACTCAGTGGTGGAACATACCATGGACCTGCCCCAAGTCACCTTTTGCCACACTCAACTACCAGATTTCAGTATTTATCCATACTAATGGATAAAAGAAGAGAACATCAACATCAAAGCCAAAGAGCTTAACGTGAAACGGCACATCCCTCTTGTGCTCTTCCTTTATCCCATGAGACCTATCTCATGGTAATTTGATGAAAAATTGTTYTTCCACCCAAGCTCTACTTCGAGTCAAGAAGCCAGCGGTGACAGCATCAGAATGCTATTTGGGAATGGAACTGAAGAGCTGTCAGATAGCTTTGTGGGGTTAAAAAAAAMAACATAGAAAACCAAACACAGGAGACAGGAGGTGGCAAACCTTAAGATGCCTGAAAGCCAAAGGAGACAAACATCAGAGATTCTGAACTCACCAGGACTTTGTCAGAGCCTCCTCTCACTCCCTCCCCTATATTTCAAAAGACAAGTGTGCATTTCTGGGCAGAACTGGTTTCAGCGAAGTCTCTTTGTGAAATAAGCAYGAGGACATGAGCAGGAGCAAAAAATATCAGGGGAGGTGGGGAGAAGATGGGGAAATTAATCCAGAGGTTGCAATAAAGTTCAAAAACTTTAGGAAGTCAGGGTCTTTTTCCAGTTGTTAAGTGCCCTGTGAAGGGCGRGGGTCCCTCTGCGCTGCTGCACACACTGTCTTTCAAGCCAGGTCTGTCTCTGGAGCAGAAATTCCCAGAGAAAGTTCTATTGTCCTGCAGTCACATTGCCAAATTCAGACATTTAATTCAAAGTGTAAAGCAGAAGGATTCCAGTCCTGCTTTTAAAGGGAAAATCTCCAGGCTGCCACTCCATAACATAACTAACTTTGTTCAGGGAGGACACGGCACAGCTACCTATCCTCAAAAGGAAAGGGAGGCAACATATAAACAATATATCACTGTACATCACAGCCTCAGAGCCTGCATACCTCAAACAGTAACCAGTGCTAACAGTCTGAGGCACCTCGGCAGATGTATAGCCAAGCAGCTATAAAAGAGCCTTTGTGCTGGCTGAACAGAAACAAGGCATTTTCTGTAAGGGAGACGGCCTTGACCACCTAGCAGAATAAACGGGGTTACACATTTCACACTTCCTCTGCACCAGGAACTGCGAGGGCAGATGGCACAAAGCAGACGCCGTGGACCGGAGAAATGATCCGTTCGCTTCTGTGGAGCCACATCAGGGATCTGGAGGGGCCACATTACAACCAGAAGGAAGATGACATTGCCCTCACCTTCCATCTTCCTTGCTTGCAGTTACCGTATCAGAACTGCACCGCTTGATATAAATTYGAGCAGACCTGCAATTCAGCAGAGRCTTGCCCCTGCGGTAGTCTCCATGCAAAAGATCATCACAAATCCTTCTGATTCACCGTCCAGAGCTCCGGACAAAGGCTTTTCATCCCAATGCTTAGGCACCCAGCTCCTATTTTATACATTTTGAAATATCCTATTCACCTTCACTCTAGTTTCCAGTTCTGAAATTAGGCTAATTCTTTAAGGCTGCAGGAGCTATGGTGTTATTTTTGGCCTAGAAGAGATAAGAAACCACGTGGACAGTTTCTCCTCATTACAAGCAACACACATTGGCAAACTTCAGGGTTCGGCCAAACACATTACTCCACAGGATCAGAGGTGTCTTCCAGTTGGGCCCGGTAAAATGCAGCAATAAGGCAAAGTGCAACTGCAAAAAGCTCTCACAGCAAGTACACCACACATGTCAACTCTAAGGAGTTGGAGAGGTWAAAAAAGATGATTTGAAAAAGTTAAAGAAAAACTGCTCTATCCAAAACCTGGAAAAGCCACAGCTTGCAAACATTCCCAGGGAAGCAAAAGCCCTGCTGCTTTATGAAGATTAAACCTGCTTGCTGTCTCTCTGTTGTTGGTTGTGGGTTTTTTTTTAAATAAAGTTTCCCTTGGCCAAAGACGTTAGGAATTGTCTTCAATAGGAGAAGGATATAAAACCAAGTATTCAGTTAAGTAACSTGTGATAAGGTTAAACAAACAAGGTAAGGTAAGGTAAGGGTAAGGTTTCTTGACAAATAATCTGTGATAAGGTTAAACAAATTTCTCTTTTGTCAGGACAGCAGAGATACACATGCAAGGGAAGAATATTTTTGCTGACCTGGAGAACAAACGTGAGAGGCGTATGTTCTGGAGTCACTCTAGTCGGACAAGATTGTTTTTAGTGAAGCATCTGGTCTGAAGGCTGTATGAAACCATTAAATAAATTGGGTCAGGCATTTAACCCACTCTGTACCCRTATGTTGAGGGGGACTGTAGGAAAAAAAATTTAGAAAAACCTCAGACCTAAGATACAGACAGTTCCCCATTGAGTATTTATGCAGAATTACACATAATATTAATTCTCAGCACCCATTTACTAAGAACTTCTTTAGTCYTTATTAAGGACAAAGAACATTGCCCTTACGCAGAGATGCTGAGGAYTGAACTCTGCTATCCCTTGGGCAAATGTTTTCTCTCACTGTAAGACAGTAACACATATTAAAAAGTATGGTTACAAAGGATTAAGGCAGCTCAGTTAATGCAAACTAGCACTCTCTCCTGCATTCCTCACTAATACAGTGGTGACATAACCAGCCAAAACATGTAGCTTTAATTCAAATAAGTTTTAAAGAAGTTACTGCCAAGTAATTACACCCATTGAAGGCCTATGAGCCGAGGAACCTTCATTAATACTCTGCTGCTATTCTCAGAGCACTTTTCTAACCAGTGGCACCAATCTGAAGCGGCAACCATGAACAAGAGCAGGCAACAAGTTTTCATGAACAAACTTGTGCTTGCCTTTCAGAAAGCATACCAACACAAGGTCTGAGCACGGCCAAGAGGACAGTGGGCAAGGAAGCAGCATCCAAATGCCGGCTGCCTACTCAGAGAGGCTGGGGMAAGCCAAAGGTAGGTGAGTTTTCTGATAAGGTGCTTCTCTCTTTATTGCAGCAGTAAGAAGGTGACAGTAGCACCTCTGGAATTGCAAGCAGCTTTCTACTACCCTTTTTTTTGCTTTCTAATGAACTGCTGGCTGACTCCAAACTATGGGTTCTCATTTATTTCATTGCTAATCCTAGCCTCTGTCTAAGAACCTGTGCTTAATCCACAAAGAGTGCCGGATGCTTCTGAAGACTGCTTCCAAGAACAGAAATATAGCACTCAGCTGGAGCTCCCTAAAGGAGCCATTCAGTAGGAAGGATTAAACCCAGAGACTTGGATGGAGCTTAGATCCAGTGGGCATGACCCTACCTGTGCTCTCTTCATTACACAAGAGCATGTCATGCCTTTTTCTAAAGCTAATAACCTCTTTCTAAGCTAATAACTCTAAAGCACTGGCTCTAGGAGCCTCATCTCACAGCTCTGCATAAACATTTAGGGCTCCCATCCTGTACCGACTTGTGCTCTCAGCTATAAACCAGAACAGATGCTAAATGAAGCAGTTTGCTCTACCCTACACCAATGCTCCCAGGACATCAGAYCACCAAGCACAGAAGCTGATCACTGGAGCTTCATCTACGCTGCAGCCCTGCGAGCAAGTCCCTGCCAGCAGCACAGGTAAAACGGGCACTCCGCAGACTGCAAAGCTTGCCATGAAGCAGAAAAACTGCTGGGGTGCTTACTTGTGGAAAGGAGAGCTCGGTGTAGTGGCTTTCCTCTTATCAGCAATACTCCACATCAGGGTACAACACAGCAGTGTGGACAAAGTATAAATGGATAAACAGACATTTCTAATTCAAAGAGTCTTAAAAAACACTTTGGGGCTCTAGTAGCAATTTAAATTACATGCAGGCTCTGACTCTTTTATTGAAATCACCGTTATCACACAAGCTGCAAGTAACTGGCATGAAGTTCAGCTGGTTCTCAAGAATCCCACTAATAAAAATCAGTSAAAACTTTTACTTTTGCTTCATTATTGTAATAGTATTTTTAACTTGCTCAAAACACACCTGAAAGAACCACTGACAACTAACTTGCTTTCACTGAGGACACCAGCAGAAATTCACTTCTATGTAAGAAACTAACCTGAAATAACCAGAACCCAACTTTCATTTCTGCAAGGACCCCCAAATACACTTTCAGCTGAAACTTCAGGATTTAAGCAAAACCAGTTAGTTCCCCAAACCCTTCCAATTATGTTCCCAACTTCTTTGTGACACATAAAGGTCATTTTGGTCTAGGCATGCAGGAAGATAATCCCCACCCTTTAGGCAATCAGGATTTCTGGCAAGATCTTAAGAGGTCTCCAGCTGATAACCATGAAAGTTCACACCGCCAGGAGTCCAGATAAGCTTTTAACACAGGAAATTAGTGCTAAAATGTTTTAAGCATTTTAAGGATCAATTAAAGATGGTGCAACAGTCCAGCAAAGTAGACCTAAGTTCTCTGCTCCAAATCAGATGGTTTTAGAACACAAAACAGCAGCAGCAGCTCTTCAGCCAGGAGGTGTCTACAGGAAATGAGGTTAGACAAATCCCGGACAATTAATCCTCTGTGCAGTCAGATTACACGCTCACACCAATCACAGAACCATCAGACAACAGCACAGAGCCCCGAGTTAAACTGCTACCTGCCTGCTGCAAGGGACTGGGCACTGCAGGTTGTCATCTTGCATCTTCCCTGTTCATCCACGAACCTATGGTTCTCCCACCACAGCCCAAAAAGCCAAGCTCCTTACTGACRTACGTTAAGTGCACTTGGGTGCAATGCACTGGAAGACTCTATATACACAGTTCTCAGTAATTATTGCAGCTGCAAGCTATAAAAAAAAGAAATACGGCAGCACACTGAATGTCATCTCAGCACCGGGAGATCACGCAGGCCAGTGAGGACAGTGACTTTAGGAGCAGGTAACTGGGAAGCAAAAGAGGAATTGGCAGTTCCTGGGCTGGGGTGAGGAGTCACCTGGTGTTAACAGCTCTTTTCAACAGTATCTCCCAGCACCAGACCARTGACTGCAAACATGGTGAACTGGCAAAATACAGTTGTACAGATCACAAATGCATGCTCAGAGAATGCCCTAGTACACTGTCAGCCCACAGAGCACAGGGAAATGCTCACAGAGCAGCCAGTTCAGTGCTGTGGGAATACAGCCTTAGCCCACTATGTACTATCTTCTCCAAAATCATTTAAAAMATCCTTCAAATCAGGTGAATCCAGTTAGTGCTACACACCAATACTACTGGCTATAACCAGTCTAATGCAGCTCTGGGTAATTATCTGCCTTCATTCACTCAAAGTTCAAAAGAAAATGATGTTTTATATTAAATTGTTTTYATAAAAGTAAAAATAGATATTACATCAAAACCCATCATATCCATCCATTTAAAAGATCCACCTTTTGTTTATTCTCTGTAATAATTCAACTGTTTTTATTAAAAAAAAAATCCAATTATTTCTCAAACACCATACTCCAAGTATAATACAGCTAGCACTGAAAGTATATGAGCTGAATGTGTTTCTACCATCCCTTCGGTGACCTCAGCTAGTTTATATTAAGCCCCTTCCCCACATCAGCACTTCATTTATATTTCCCATCACCAAACAAGTCTGGCTTTTCTCTCCCATGCTTACAGGCTCTGACACCTCCATGCTGGTGGTGCTTTAAGCTGCTCACAGAACTTGGCTCTAATAGATTGAGTGAAGAAAAGCAAATATTCCCTCCAAAGCTACACAATTAACACCCCCCTGCCCCAAACATGCAGTCACAGTTACCCTCTACATATAGATCAGCTAAAAACTTCCATACTCAGAGCCCCAGCTGAAGACACTTCATGTCCACTTCAGCTAAGACAAATTTTTTTTTTTTTTTTTACTGTCTAGTCACATGGGACATTTCACCAAGATTCTGTTTATACAGAGGTAGCCATGAAGTGGTTTATTCTCCCACCCTCATCTTCTATACACAGAGATAAGCCCTAATAAAATGGAAAAGGAAACTTGCCAACTCAAAGTTTGGTCAGACATAATTGACCCATGGCAGATAACTGACTACACAGGTATTACTGGGTTTTATAATGATTAGGTTTGGAATTTAACCATGTCCTTCCAAGGTCTCCAGTCAGGTGGAATTCACTACAAGAGGCAGTGCAGTGCGCAGGCCTGATCACAGCACATTATTTCCTCTAAGCACCGAGCCTCACAGCTCCAGCAAGCCATAAAGTAAGAATCTACCCTGCAAAAGAGAGATGGCTTTCCCATCAGTTCAGAAGAGAAAAATACATTAGAAAGCTTCTGGTCTCAAACTTACCTCCCTCTGCCTATCCCCATTGCTGTTCAACAGAACAAACTCAAATCCTCAAGTATCTTCTGCATGCCTTAATTAACAAACCGGGATGATGAGCTATTTTATTGAAGTTCTTTGTCCTGTCATGCAATGAAGGATTAGCCTTTCCTGACTCATCCTCAAGATAACAACTAATCCTGATGGCTCCCTAAACTCAACAGGCTGCACAGATCCTAATTTCTAACGAAACCACTGCACTTCGAGGTGACAATAATGGGGAAGAAAACAATACTTCTGTTTGCTAGATTCATGGCTGAAGTTTCTTTAGAGTCTGCACAACACCATCAAAGTCCCCATTTCAGCAACCCTCAGCTTAGGCATTAGATCAAGTCATCCAGCTAACTAGGGACAGATTAACCGTGTGCTCACAAAACTAGGTCAGTCTCAAACAGTCTCTACAGCCTGKAAATGCATGTATGCGTAAGCACAGATCACACAGCCTTCCTCTTTTAAAATGATGACCAGCAGAAAGTCAGAGAGATCCAGACTCAAGTGACTTGGGTACAACGCTCAAAGCTATATACAAAGTGGTTCTTGATTTCTACGACAAACAAAAAACCTTTGCCAACCTGAGTTCAGAAGTCACTAAGAAATTACTTAGTGATGTCAAGTCAGTTTTGCCTCTGAAATATTTGGTTCTCAAACATTTAATTATTTTCTGAAGTGAAAGAGCTAGGTCAGGACTTCGGTGCAGATCTGTGATCTCTGTCTCCTATCCCAAACCCTCCTAACCCACACCTCGGTTTCACAAACCCAAACTGCAGCCTTTGCTCTCTCCTTTGACCTCTCTGCCCTCCTCCTCAGCAAACATTGCTACTAAAATTAGACCACAGTGGTCATACCACACTGCCTCCCCCACTGTTGTCACAGACTCCCTGTCACATCAGTCATGTATTTTAGTCTCACACTGAGCTCCATGTCCAGATAATGCTCTTATCTAGTCTTACCTGTGTGTCCTCTGACAAAATACCATTCCTCGTTACCTTCATGAAGCTCAGTCTCCATCCAYCCCCAGAACGGACGGCCACCCACTTTCAACTTACTCTGAAGCCAAACAGACCTCTCTGAAGTGTTTCAAAGAGAATGCAACAGGCTACACACACACACGGAGAGATGCAGGTATCTCTTGCTGTCAGGGTTTGCCAAGTTTTATGCTCTGACATAAAAAAAAAAGTACAAGCTTTGAAGCTGGGACAATACATATCTATTAGAGTGTCTGATTTCAGAAGTGCTGCTGGATGCTCCCACCACAAAGACAAGTTGAGTCTTACATTTGCTGCCTGGAGTCCAAGGCAAGGGTTCACAGAGCAAGAGGGACCAAACATCACAGTCCAACCCCGCGGCTCTGCACAGGCTGCAGTGAACCAAGGTGCTTCAGAGCCCCCTGCACAAAGCAYCTCCTCACAGACCCCATCCTGCCCTGCTCTGAGGTGTACAGCTCTTGCTGCTGAAGTCACTGCGTGCTGCGTGTCGTACATTAGCCAGCTAGAAACAGGCTGAATCTCCTTTTTTTGTTAATGAAGGAAGGTTCTTTCTCAGAGGATAAAGCAAGGGAACTGAAAGTTAGCAGTTAACAGTTGCATCTGTCCCCAGTATTTCAGTTCTGATCAATCGCTGCAGGACTTTTATCTTTTTTTGACTTCTGGCTATCTTACAGAAAACCATAAACTTCAGTTTTGCCCGTGGGAGACTCCATTCCAGAAACGGTATGTTCTGGCACTGCCAATGTACTTGGCAGATATAATGTGCACTTTAAGGGCTTTCCTAACTTCAGTGAATTTCAGAGTAGCAATTATCTTCAATTACTCCAGATGAAAGACCACACAAAATGTTAATTCAAACCCCCCTTCTCCCAGAAGCCCCCCGCTATCCCTAGTCACCACTGCCCTACTTTTTCCCTTGCCAACGCCCAAAAGATTGGACCTACTCTTCCTTGATGCCCACATTTCCTGATGTGATCACTGCCTTTGTCACAGCTTCATTTCCATGTATATTATAAAAAAAATCCTGTCTCACTTCAGGACATAGAACAGTACTTGTTGCTGGATTGGAGGAAAGCACAGCCCCCTCCACACAGACACAGTTGCTGCTTCTTACCTAATTTCTCCCACTGCCTCAGTCAGAACAGAAGGAAAAACAGACAAAACATCTGGGCATTTGCACCAGCAGTTATAGGTGCTGTTTCTGTCACACTGTAGACGCAAAGCAGTTAGTATCACCTGAAAGCAATGTGTGTCAGAAGCRTTTCATTACTGAAGAAATTAATGGGATATGTATCAGCACTGCCTTGATTTCTAGTAGCTACAAAGAGCTTGTATTAAAGTTCCCAGCGCTCTTAAGATGAGGATATTAAACACAAATCAGAACAATAGTCAGCAGCAGCTACGAAACAAGGCTGAAACAACACTAAGCTACAGAGCCATGGCTTCATAATTCAGATGCATCCAAAGGAAACATTAGACTCAAAATGAAAACTGAGATCAACAATACGTTGGGATCGTTTAAATCACAAATGAGATAGCTGAAACCCATTCTCAGGCTGAATAGCCAAGACCACACATGGCACCACATAGTAGTGCCTGAGAAAACAAAACTAGCAAGTCTCTGTGATCCACGCAAGACAAACTAGAAGAACTACTGGCGAGAGAAAACGAGAGAAGGAAGGAGACTTACATATGTAAACTTTTTCTGAGAAAAACACCCATCAGTGTGCCAGAAGTCCAAAATACCAATATTCACTAGAAATGCAGAATCATTTTCTAGCAAGTTCAGTACAAACCCTTTGCCCTCTTCAAGAGGAAAGACTACGTTCCATAACGCTTCATAAACTGTAAAGCTYCCATCTGTAAGCTTCAGAGATTTCACAGCTCCATTCTTTTCATGATTTTTCTCGTCCAGTTTGCTGCATAAAATCCATAGCTTTGACTGCTCCACCCTATAGAGGGCTGAGTTTTACAGCTATTTGTCAAATAGCAGTAACAGTCTTGGTTTTGTTTTTACAATGATGATAATCCTTGCCATAAAGAACTTACATTTTAAGAGGCATGTCTCATCTGTGACTCGCTCGACCTGTCTCAAGCAGGGCAACAGCTACAAGCCTGGCCACAGGAGCCTAAAATCCATCAYGGGCTGCAAACTGCTCCTGAAGCAGCAGCCTGGGTGTGTCAGACAAAGCTCCTCGGAGCCCAGGGAGCTTCAGTTCTCCTCAAGCTTGCACATACTGTTGCTGCCCCTTTTCTGGAGTGAGATGAAACAGGAAGTCCAAAGAATCACAGTGTCAATTCCTTTACTGTATTTGCTGAAAAGCTCCTGACGGCAGGAAGAGCATGAACAAATCTTTARAAGTCTTGAAACGGGCAATAACCGGTGCCACTAATGAAGCGATCTAAGAGGCACCACAGAGAGCAGCGAAGTGACAGAAACACAGGAAGGGGGGGAAAAAAGGGTTTTGAGACAGACTGCTGCGAGCAGAAAAAAAACACAGAGCCAGGCCTGGAGATGCATTTGGGCACACCACCAGAGCCAGAGCCAGGGAAGATGAGCAGCACAGTAAAGACATTGTGGGATCTTAAAATCAGAGAAAGGGGGCAGTGACAGTCATGGAGATGAGTAAAACGACTCTGGGCATAGAGCCCACCGCAAGAACAGTGCAGGGAAAATAACCCACCCTAACTGAGGTCCTGCAGGGCTCTCCACGTCCTAGACACTAAGAATGAAAACCAAAGAGCTGGAGGTGACTGCAAAGACCCGAACTCCTTGTTTGTGCTGCCACTTRAGACTCTCCAGAATAGGAAATGCAGGAAGCAAAGGAGAAGTTTGAGGTTTGGGTTTTCTGAGGCCAATGCCATTTTGTTTGCTGAGCCTCGTGCTGTCGCTGCTTCGCTTTCGATGGGAATTGTGAAGAATGTGGTGGCTGTGCCCCAGCAGAGCAGGGACAGATAAACTTTTTGCTCTGTCAGAAGCTCRCTGAAATACAACACTTTGCAACTCACTTACAGTGGCCTGTTACTTGATGTCCATGAACGTACAAGACATGGAAAATGTTGCTTCTACACCAAGCTTTCCTAACACAGCTGTTACGACAGACAGCTGTGTTATTTCACAGAGCTGTTGCTTTATCTTAAATAAAATACCAGGCACATTTAATCTGGTTGTCCAGGCAATGAGAGGACCAGATCAAAAAAAGGAAAAGATGACAGGTTTTTAAATTAAAAAGCCTCAACTAAATGAGAGTGGACCTATTGCTTGCAGAAGCAGCATGCTTTCATCACCAAAACTCTTCCGTCTCTCCAAAACAGCTGAGCCTTAACATCTCACACTCACGGGTTACTTCTGAACATCTTACAGTTTATACACTTCACACAAACCAATTTTAAGTAATTCATGGCACTTGGGAGAATCCAGCACTACGGATAATTTAACAGAAGCTGATCAAACAAAACTGATTTTGAGAAAAGCCCAATCTAATTCTGTCAGATAGCATTCCTAGCGCAGTTGTGTGCTATTGTTAGCTATTTCAAGCCAAAATTTGATCATATTGAATTCAGGAGGTCTTTGCCAGTTTCAGTAGGACCAAAATGCTGACCTTCAGTAAGCTATCAAATGCCACATGGTACAGGCATTCACACCAGAAGTTATTTCAACTCAATGTCTAGAGTAAAAATTTTATGCTGCTAAAAACCATGGAAAAAGTTACTGACTCCTTATGAATGGCTAACCACGATGCTGGCAATATATAAACTGGTTCCAGGTCTGTAAGCAGGGAATGTGGAGAGCTACTGTTAGTCCAGAAAGTCTTTATGCACAAGAGATATGAATGAATTACTGCAGCTGGAAACCTCCTTTCCCTTCCTCAGAGGCTTTCCCATCACTGAACTGTGAATTGAAACCAAGAAACTGTTTTGGGGGSGCAGAATTCAGTGTCAAAAGTTTAACACAAGCCTTTGCCAGTGAAAGAGCGGGTCAGCAGCAGTATCTGTCGTCATCCGTGACCACAGCTCCTCTGTCACGCAGGCAGAAGAATCCCCCTCTTTACCACATCTCATAAAAGGACAAAGCAATAGTTKCATACAAGTCATAAATGTTTGTGTAAAAAGACAAACTGTCCACCCTCTCTTCTGCTCTCAATTTCTCCCTTATTTCTAAGAGAGACTCACCAGCATTTTCCCTGGTACTAGAGGAGAAACTGCAGCTCAAGCCCAGCAGGTGTTTTCAATCAGACAGTCTGTAAACACCCAGGACTCACTTCAAAGAGCCCAGCACACCCGGGCAGGAGAAGCCCCCCTCGCCCCTGGGAGGAGCTGCCAGCCCCCAGCCGGAACAGCAGCACAAAACTCTGTCACAAGCASGCTGGGGACTCTCTCGGTTTTTTCCCCCACAAGGTACCCAATTCGCACCACACCAGTGTGGGCAGACCCCAAGTTTCAGTGTAAGAGCAGTGGCTTGTCTCTGCTGATGTCAAGGACCTGCTCAGTGGGCGTCTGCAGGATGGGGCTGCCAGYGAGTCCCCTGAGCAGCAGCAGACTTGTGCTGTGGGCAGGCTGGGAGGCAGCTCAGCGCCCAGGGTGACAGTGCCAGCCGCCATGAGACATCTCTGCCATGGCTGTAGTCTGGGAAAAACCTGTCACTGTCAGGGCAAACATCTGTCAGCCTTGCACATTTCAACCGCAGCAAGAAACACGGCAATTGTATCATCTATTTTCCACACTGACACCATGACATACCCAGCTAAAGAAGATAAAAGAGGCCCGGACAGTCAAGACTGCAGGGACCCGTGGCCATTTTGATTTAAGCTTATTCTCTTTCTGGCTAAGTAAAAATGACTGTTATGAATGATGGATGTTCCTCCCCTCACCCCAATGTGCCTAATGTCAGGCTCCATTTCCCTCCTTATTGGTGCACTTCCGTATTTGTGTAGGTCTCTCCCAGGGTGACACTTGTAGGAAACAAAGAGCATAGAAACTGTACAGTTGGATGGTCAAGTTGCAAAGGCAGGTGAGCCCTGGAGGAACTGCTCCACAGCCGTACAACAGCAATCCCCTGCTGCCAGCCTCTYCCACCCTCTCCTCTACCTCCCCCAAAACACACACTTCATTCTCTGCGCCCTCGTCCTTACCTCATAGGACCATACACACTGCACTCCCGCAAACCTCCGTACACATCTTCCCACTTCCACGTCCTCGTGGGTGGTGTACATCTCTCGCAGGCACTCGCCGATGTGGGGCACCATTCTCCGCAGGACTTCCCGGCTCATGATCACTCCTGGTCCCCCCATGCAGAAGTTCTCGCCCGGTTCCAGCGCCAGCTTCCCCATCTCCTCCGTGGTACCAAGGCCAGTCTGCCCAAGAAAGAGGGGCTCGCTGCTGTTCAAACTCCTGAGGAAGTTCTCCAGTTTGTCCCCTTTGATGTAAACGTCGTCATCAGCTCTCATAAACCATTCGTATTTGTCCAAGTAGTGGTCATGCATGTATTTGAGCATCATGAAAGATTTCTTCTGGGGTGGGTAAGAGTCATCTACACCTGGAAGCGGCACGATGGGGATGGGAATAGAGGTGTCCGAACCCTCGCTGGAGAAGAATTCAACCTTGCCAGGAATGGTTTTGGACCATGTTCTAGATTGAAAAAGACAATAAGGACTAATTAAGCATGCAAACTAAGGCAGGCAGAGAGTGCTACCAGAGACCGCTCAAAGGAACTACACCTCATCTGCTTTACAAATTTCCTTTTTAAACACCTTGAAGGGTTATTTTTTTTCCCATGCAAACGAGGACATTCACATGGCACACAGAGCAATTAGTACAACACACACAAAATCCTGATATGACAAGCATCTGAATAAAATTTTTGTAGTCGTATCTGATAGAAAAATAATTCAATAGTAGTAGTTCACTAAAGGCAAGCAGGCTTTCTTAAGCACACTTAGTATTGGTCGAACAGCTATTGTCACAAGATGCAGAGCAAAGCCAAAGGGTGCCAAGATGGGCAAACAATTCACATACAACTGGATTTAATGCCTCCAAAGCTTCCCTGCAAGCTATTCAGCATCGTATCCACCTCCCAATCACCCTAAGCCCCCCAAAAGCTCAAATGTATCCTGTGGGAAACCAACCAAACAGCAACTTCTCTAGATGCTATGTGGAGAAACAGGTAGGGCTTTGACAGAAGTAAAATGCTCCTGCCCRTTTGCGACAGCTGGAGAAGCACAGAGCATGGTAGCAACACTAACCTCAAATTGGTCTGCCCATACCAGCAAAGGTCTAGTAGAAGAGTAGTCCRAAGAGATGCATGCAAAACATGTCATCCCAACAGATGACCTGCTGCTACCGGAACCGGCACCTCCAGCAGCTTTCCGCACACTTCAGACCAGATTTTAGYAGAGAGGAACATCACAAAAGAGGAGCCTTTTCTGTGCGAAGCAGCACAGCGACAACATCTGCTCCACACCTTCCGTGCTGCTCTCTGCCAAATCCAACCCATCTGCGTGGGCAAACTGGGTCACTTACATTGCAGGAAGAGATGTAGGATGATTCCTCAAGGCAGACTGCAGAACACTTAACCTCCTCCAGGAAGGATTTTCAATCATGTAACTGTTACAGCCTTGCCCTAAAAATTATGAATTTTAAGCTTTCAGTACCATTTTCTCAAATTCTACCTGGGAAAAAGCAGAGTTCATGTATCCTTCACAGAAATTCAAAGAAAACTATTTTCATTGGTAAACCAACAGGTTTTGCCCCTTTTTCTATAGGGGGAGAATATTTTCTAACTATGTTTGGCAACCATGCTCAGAATATAACCTATATTCAAAGCTGAATGTGAAAACACTCTCAAGGTAAAGAACACAGTATTCCTTCAATGCATCACTGTCACTTTTACCAGATGCCTCTCAACGCAGGCTTCTTGCCAAAAGCAGAGCAGATTTTTGGGCAGTACACACTATCTGAAATTTGAAATCTCCAGAATTAGCTACCATACAAAGTGTGAAATGTAAAAATATTTCAGAAGAATTATTCCTTAAGTTCCACCAGGAAATGCAAAGGTATTTAATCAGTACTAACTAAACATCAACTTCGACACCTCAGTGGTTACACACTAATTCAGCTTTATGTAATGAATATCGCCCAATTACTTTAAAAGCTTTGTSTTCTGGATTTCTTACTGCCACGTGTATTGTTTCATAGGAAAAGTTTAGCTTCCAGCTTCCCAGAAGAGCACAGGGTAAAGCCAATGGAAACATTCCTGTTGACTTCACAACAGAGGTGATGAGGCCTTTAATCATCAGTGATGCAATTAATGCACGGTACTACTAGTTATAAAGCCACATCCTGTTAAAGCATTGAAAACTGCCCATTTTAAAATGAGACATGCCCATATCTTGAACTTTCGCCATCTGTTAAGGAAGTTCCGCTGTTTATTTTCTGACACTCACGCTCCACGTACAAATCATCTGGTCTTGAATGAAAAGACTACGTGGTAAATTGCTCTTCCCATGTCAACTCCCAGTCTAAGTTTAAAAGACTTCTTCATTAAAGGTACTTGATGCATTCAAATTTTAATCTCATAGAAAAGGCAGAAGAAGCTACTGAGAAATACAGCTCATCTTATCCACTGTGACCAGCTCCCAGTGCAGCTTCCGGTGGACCTAGGACACTTTCCAGACAATCACCAGGTAAAGATATAAGCTAAAGTCTCATGGAAATTTCTGCTTATTGACTWCTTTTATTCAAAAACAAACAATGAATTTTCAGACTTGCTCTCGATATCCTGAAAGATCTGCCTTTGTAATCATTACGAACTATGGACAACGCAGGATGTCTTCTATCACTCAAAGCTTTAGCTCATTTCTGGACTCTTCAGGAGCAGTCTTCAATTTTTTTTTTTTTTTTTTTTTTTTTTTTTGTTACACCACTACCCCTTCTGTTGGTTCCCAGTTTAAATTTACTCCCTGCTTTCCAACCAGGTTCCCCCACCTCAGGACACCCTTAAGTATTGTCAAGATAGAGTTCCCATTCAATGAAGGTGAAATAAAATGCATGTACATCCACAAACCCTGGCAGGTTTGATTTCTAGCCCTCATACGGCATTAAACCCCTCAGCTCAAAGCCAGTCTGGCCCCATCTTTCCTTGGATGTGGGCCATATTTAGTTTCATACTAAACCAGGAGTAAGCCAGAGAAATATCCCTGCATACGTGGGACATGCAACATTACTTCAGCCTCGGGACCTCACGCCAGCCGTGCCCCAGCACAGCTTGAYTAAGTCTTTGTTCACTTCCTGCGACAACGCAATTTCTAGGATGAGACGGCTTGCCGTGTCATTTGTGACCGGGGTTTTGAGTGTTTGTTCAAACTCAAGCAGACGAAATACACTCCCACATCGAAAAATTGCCTGAGCATTTGTGTCAAGGCGAGCGCTGCTCGGCAGAGGCTGAAACAATGGGAGTCACCATGTGCTGCTCCTTATGGCTGAGCCACAGCTCACTGCTCCACGCAGCCCCTTTTTGGGGAGAGGATACAGAACAGTTTGCTCAGGAAATGTGTTGTTGCACCCAGCCAAAGAAACCAAACCGCAGATTGTAAGATGAACCGTAAGTACATTTTTCTGACTCCAGCTATCAGCAGTACCAAGGACTGGTAAATGCAGGGATGAATTCTGATCAAAGCTACTTTTAACTTTTTTTATCTGACATTGCAAAGAATCAGACCTGGCTCAATCACAAGTGATTCTGCAGATTAGTGTGTTAACAGCTACGTTTCTTGCCTGTCCTCCCATCTCCAGTCCAGTTTACCGTGTCTGCTCTCAGGTTATAGGCAGCAACCTGAGCCCTCCAGCTCCTTAGGCACAGAGCTCTTGTCTCAGCGCCTTCCTACTCCTGTGGCCCCACCAGCACCCACTCCCACCGGCTGACATTGCTTTCCTAGTCAAGGCTTCTCTAACATAAGACATGCAGATTGTACCTGAAAATGAATTGTATATTCGATAATAAAAAAAAAAAAGAAAAATATTTTTAGCAAAACCTGACACCTTCCTTCCCCCCATGAGGGCTCCCCRTCACCCTCAGCTGTTTAAAGGAAATGCGGTCACAACATTTCTGCCACCAGACTCCTGTATCTACACCTGCAGAGACCACCTCCCCTGGCAAGCCTCAGCCAACTTAAGGTCGTCTCGACTCTGTCCAGAGAGAAATATCAGGTTCTGAATACAACCGATACATGTACTGAACTGGTCATTTAAAAACCCAGCAACTGAACTGCTCTGACAGATCCCAACCTTATCTCTTCCGTGTAATCTGAATCTGCTCGGTTCAACAGGAGGATATGCACGAATCAGGACAGCAAGGCTCTCTATTACCTTCCCCGGAGCAACGCTGAAGACATGCACGATGGTGTGCGACCTGGTTTCTCTCAGTGCACAGGGCACATAACTCCAACGAACTAGAAGCTAACGTTGACAAGGGAATCAAAGTGCGGTTTAAACAAACACAAACATAGAAAAATTAGGTAACGCTTCCTTAGAAGAAACCTCTTAGCAGAGGACATTAGGACTGCTCCAGTATTGGTGACTACCAAGTCAATTTGACCATCCCTTAACTGGTTTTGCGYAATGGATATCCTATGTGTACCCTAAGTCTGAGCAAGTCACAAGCAAACTGGGTGCAGATTTTGTCACAACTGGTGCACGTATTCATGCAATACAGAAAACTGTGTGCACAAAGAGAGTGCTAAAAAAAACCCAGTATTTGCTAAAAAAGTGACCACTACTATAGTTACCAAATGTTGTCATAAGTAAATTCTTTATTTAAAAAGAAGTTTAAAAAGCATAGCTTGGAGCAGGAGGAGCACAGATCTGGCATGTTTTATCTTTGGTTTCCAATGTTTATTATTTACTTGTATTACCTTGCTTTGTTATCAGCTCTGCAGACTCAGCAAAAGCATAGTCAGCGGCATTATGCAGACAGTGCTCCCTTTGTAGAGATCCAAACTGGAGACGATTACAAAAAACGTATTTAGTTTTTGTCTGCAGCTTGGGAACCTCCCTTAGAGGAGATCAGAGAAACCATTTAAAGTTTTGAGAAATTGTCGTCTTGTATAATTATGCTGAAGAAAATCACAATTTGTGAAGAACTCGGCAAGAAAACAGACCTAAAAGATTGATTTCTTGAATACATGGTTCAGCTAAATTTCATGTTGAATTAGGGCTAGTTTTGCATAAGCCTTCTTCAAGGTCCCGTCTKTGCAGCAACGCTTGCTACAGGGGAAGCTATGAACCACAGCTTAGCCAGGAGAACTGAGCACAGAAACCAGCACGCTGCTCCTGCACGTGGTACTGCAGATGACCATCATGAGATATCAGAAAAAAAGTTGGTTTTTTAAATTTCCAGATAGGTTTAAAAGAGCTTGTCAGTTAAGATCTGCATTACAGAATTCAGATTTTGAGRGACAGTTCCTTTCAAATTTTTGCAGGACAGCTTGGTATCTAGTTTTAATGGAGAATCCAAGCAGCTTCCACAGCTCCTTATAGTCCTTTGAATTAAACTTCTCCAATTTAAAGTGATGCCAGTTTTCTGTCCATGGATACCCATCCACCTTTCTAGTGGAAACAGGGACAGAAAGGGATCCACCACTCATAGGCACACCGATACTCAGTGGGTCAGASTAAGATCAAAGCCCAAGTGTCCCAGAGCTTTGGGCCATATGGTTATTTTGGGGTATGTAGGTGTCTTCGTTTCTCCTTATCCCCCATGCATCAAGGCCAGTTGCTCTCACTRCATTTGTTTCACACTGTTCCTTAAACATGCTTGCAAATTTTAGAAACTGCTTACTGCTTAGAAAGCCCAAGTATGTCATAGTTGCACCAGAGGATACAAGAGCAGGACACACAGAGTTCTCACTATTGCAATACTGCAGTACGATCGATACTTTAAGCAAAACATGTATCSCACTGTCACGATGTTCAAAGTCACTTCACACAACCTCCTCCCAAGAGGCAAGAGTGCACGCTCCACAATCCATCGTGTTACCTCACTAGCAACCAGAAAGGACCAAAACCGAATACCACCCAACAGCCGTGACCTAGGCTCTGAATTTAAAAGAAGCACAAAAACGTGTTTTGTATTACACTTCWGCAGCAGCTAGTGCAGGCTTGGACAGATAATACAAACTCTTTTAGACCCCAAATCCTTCTGGCTGCCTTTCACTTAAGCTTTTCCAAGCACTCAGGTATTTAGATTCCAGTGCAGTCTGTTTCCTATAAGCCACCATGAACAGTGTGGCAGCACATTCGAAATGGAGCCTCCCAAAGGACACCCTTCTGCTGCAGAAGCGCGACAGCTTAGCACGAGCCCCGGCATCCCTCGTGGTCCTTGTGCGTGTGGCCTCGTGGCACTTCAAGGTCCCGTGGGGACTGTCCCAAACTGGGAAGTACTGTGGCTGTGTTCCTGCAGAGAYACTGCCAAAGGCCAACCTCTGACATCTCGCCATTAACTGCATTCACACTAGTCTCCTGCCACGTTTCCCAGGAAATCTAGTTGCTACGCAAAAAAAAAAATAAAAAAAAAATGGGTTAACTGCCTGATATTTCTGTTCCTGAGAGCAACAGACTTAAATCTTCTGGGAGACTGCTTATTCCCATCCTTTCCTTCCTGCAGCTCTTTTAGGACAACTCCCCTCAACTGCAAAACCATTAGCACATATTGTTGCACTTTCCCTGAACCCCAGCCATACCTTAACTCCTTCCTGCACGGCTCTTTTCCTGACTATTTCTTGTCCTTTGATGTGACACCACAGTTTCTGCTGCTGCACTTCACCGGCCTCCTGGAAGGGAGGCTCTGCTAACCTGGCTGTCAGATGCAATAACTGCTGAAGCTACAAATCTGCCCTCCGAAAACCTGTAGATCTGAAGTTTATTCTCTGCCTCGCAGACTACAAAAGCACGACTGTTTCAAAGAGCCAGCGTCCCCTGAATATCCAGCAAGCCCGTTTTGCCTTGCAGTGGTCATTTTGCTCATGATTGATGTTCAGGAAGTGGATTGCTTCCCCTCTTGTTAGACCCTATCTGGATGCACAGCAGCAAGGATCAGCAAATGCTTTCCGCTTCGGTCCTTTTTAGCTGTGTCTGTAAATGGCCTTTGAGCCACAGCAATTTGGAGGTATTCAGCCTCTGAATCCCTAATTCCTTTCAGCTCTCTGGCTAGCGTGGTATCAAGGCTCTGCACACGCTGCCACCCCGGGAATGCCTTGCTAGCAGCTTCCCATTTCACTCGCTGTGCCAGCGATTCAGCTCACCAGGATGCTTTGTCAATGTAGTAATCCCAGCAATTGTCTGCTTGAGTACTTCATGGCAATCAAAAGCCATTTAAGACTTCAGGTTTGTCTTCCTCTCCCCACCTCCCCACTTTCCCCCAAAGATGTCTTCCTGTCACCAGGATATTAGCTTGATTCTTTTACCAACAGAGGGGAGAAAAATGCATTTAGCCCTACCGCAACATTAAGAGGTCTCTTCATTCATCCCTTCCGAGAGCCAACATCATCTCTAGAGGTTAAACCAAAATAGCAGTGCAGTAAAAAGCAATACTCAGATCTCCTTCTGAGGGCTGAAGGAGCCCGATTCCAGTAGTTGGATTTCTTAAGTTGCATCTTTAGCCATTTTTTTGTGTGAGCAGATGTTGCAGATCTGGTTCTGTAAACCCAGCTCTCCTACAGCACGGGACTGTTCAGCAAGCACAGGCAAAGCCAGGGATGAGAATCCTTCCCACACCAGCAAAGTGAAATGCTCCACAACTAACACCCATCTCTGGACAATACTGTGATAAATCTCCCTTTCTTGAATTCTTGATGCAAAATCTGATGGATGCTAGACAAACTACTCTGCCATAAAACCTGTTACGTGATGTCCCAACACGACTCCAGTCTTTCTGTATGTAAATGTAAATTACACAGCTCATGAGATTTGCAATCCAAAATGCTCCATCCCACAGAGTGAAGAAGAATACATAACCCTGAAGAAACAGATTCTTTCACCCATTTCAAAGCATCAATCACGCACCCTCTGTAACTTAATTACAGGTCTACTCCTGAAAGAAGGAATTAATTTTCCATTAAAACCGGCGCTGGTGGACAATATGCTTCAGATTGACCAAATTAAGCAATTCTACTGCGCTTGATGCTGATATAAAGAGAGCTACCCTTTCCCGAAAGCAGAGCTGGGCAGGGGGAGAAGGAGGAGATGGTCCATCATACATGGTTTTGACATCCTGTTTTTACCAGCCAATAGGGCCAAGTACTTTTCAACTTGGGCAGGCAGGAGATGGAGAAGGGTTTGTTCTAGTACAAGACTAAAGGGGATGTTTTATCAGAGAAAGATCCGCCCCAGAGCTCCTGGCTGCTCCTCTGACAGCACTGGCTGTGCAGTGCTTGATCGGAGCTGGGGTATACCCAAGCCGACTCTTAACTCTTTCAGATTTCCTAAGCAGGCTTCCCGCGCAGCCTCCCAGCACTGCCTGCTGGCACGAACGCTGGAGCAATAAGCACATTTCAGCAGAGCGGAGAGTTTCTCCAAAGCCACAGACACGTCTCTCACAGAAGAGATGATTATTCTCATGCTGCCGAGGCTTTGGACAGAAGTCCCATTAGCACGCGGCACTCACAGAAATACCCAGCTACGGCTGGAGACCACGGGCTACGGCAAGTGGCACGTGGTGCAAAGCACAAAGATTGCCCCTGCTCCGAAAATAGGTCTACTCAGGTAATAAACACATGGCTCAGAGACCCCGGTTCCTGCGCTAGCTTCACCAGCCTGAAGCTAGCAGCGTTTCACCAAAGCTGACTTTCCCCATTCAAGCTGTTTTGCTACCTGGTCCAGCCTTAGCGACAGCTGCGGCGAGCGGAGGCTGATTTTACTCTTTGTTCCCAGATGCGTTTTCTGGGTCTCATTCCTAAGCACATGCTCTCGGCTTGGCACAGTGGTCTTTTTTCCTATCCAGGGGGTTACAGCGGACTCCAAACTTTATTATTAAGCTGTCGGCTCTCTTCAGAGGCAGCAACCAAGGACTGCATCAGCATGATACGGCCCTGCCCAAGGTAGAAGCACTGAGGGAAGCACTTTGACGAGCACATCTCCCCCGGTGACGGGTGGTAGGTGCCCCCTCGCTACAGAGGGGCTGYCTGACCCTAAGGCAAGACCACTGGGTCTGCCTGCCAGGTACCGGCTCAACCAGACCGTGTGAGAGCATCAACGCGACTCAACTCGACCCTTCACATCTCCAACGACCTGTCCGGGCAGCAGCCGAGAGCTCGGGGCACGTCCCTCCCCTCACCCCACACCCCGGCCTGGCCGCCCGGCGAGCGCCTCAGCGCTGCCCACCCTGCGCCCGGGCTGGTGCGAAGAGAGCCGGCTCTGAGCGTGCTCTGAGGGGCCCCCTTCGGCTCGCTCACACCTGCCCCGGGGAAGGGCGAGCGGTCCCCGGGCCGGCGGGGAGATCCCAGCCGCAAGGGCCCCGCCGCGGGAGACCTCCCGCCCGGGGGCTCCTACCTCAGGCGCTCCTCAGGCGAACGGCCGCGCCGAGAGCCGAGCCCAGCCGAACCTGGCCGAACCCAGCCGAACCGACCCGACCCGAGCCCAGCCGAACCGACCCGAGCCCAGCCGAAGGCAGCCGAGCGGAGCCGCCCCCCCGTCCGCTCACCGGTGGGCGGCCACGGCGCGGCTCCGCAGGTACTTCTGCGCCGTCATGACCCCCACGAAGAGGAAGCTCTGGGCCGGC
>JASVER010000014.1:11759663-11781612 GCA_030449065.1 Oceanodroma leucorhoa
CCTCCCCGGCCCTGCCCCTCGGCACAGGCGCCGTGTGCGGCCCGCGCCGCGCAGCCCGCCTCCGATGGCCCCGCCCGGCCGTGGCGGGGCCGCCGCCGAGCAGCCCCCGCCGTGGGCAGCGGGGGAGGGAGGCGGTGCTGCCCCCCGGCCCCCGCGCAGCTCCCGGTCCCCTCGCCTTCCGCCGCGCTGGCGCACCGCGGGGCGGCCTCCACCCGGGGCAGGGACCCCCGGTGGGGGCCTGGACCCTGGGGTGGGGAGGGGGACCGAGACCCGGGATGTGACCCCGGGACAGAGACCGACTCCCAAAGCACCCCCCTGGAGAGGGACCACAGGACAGGGACCGGCACCTTGACCCAGCTCCGCACACAGGGGACAGGGACCCTGACCCGGCATCCCACCCTGGGACCCCAGAACCTCGGCCTAGCTGCCCAGACCAAGGGGCTGGGACAGGAGCCCAGGAGAGCATGGTGCTCGGAGCCAGGGATGGGGACTGAGACCCCAGACATAACCCCAGGACAGGGACCTCAGCCCAGCACCGAGACCCCAGGACAGGACCCTGGCTCAGGACTCCAGCCCAGCCCTTCGRACCAGGATGGGAAGGCACTGGGAGACCGGTACCCCGACCCGGGACAGGCACCAGGTGCCCATGCCTGGTGGCAGAGRTCCATCGCTCATCCCCGCAGAGACCCAGCACGGCTCGCGCCGAGCCTGCGCAGCCAGAAATGCGCCATTCCCATCTCTGCACGGTCRGGTCCCCGCTGCCCAAGCCCCAGAGCTGCCCTGCCTCAGCCCGTGGGTGCGTGCGGAGCCGGAGGGGAGACACGGCAGTGAGGAGCAGCCTGCAGTGAGGAGCAGCCCTCCAGCCCTGGTTTTGCCTGGYACTGATGCATTCATGCAGCACAGGCTTTGGTGCCAGCGGAACGAAAGCACAGGCAGCTCTCTGGTTTTTCCCACCTTGCTAATTGAACTGACCAGAAATAGGTCAGTCTATTTCCATCCGGAGACTATAATGACTGCTCGACAGAGTGAAGACGTTAGCTGTACTGGGTGAAGATTTATTTTTCCATTCTCCACACTAACTCTCCACGTGTGTTTCATCTACAGCATGCTTCAGCTTCAAATACTGCAGCCCCAAACCCTTGACATTTTACAGGAGAAAAACCCTCTAGTCTTTACAGAAGAAACGTATCTAGTACAACCCACTGACCTCCTGCTTATCACTGTGGTTTCTTTCATCTCCTACCCACTTCTGCACCTCCAATTGCCAGTCTTTCACATTTTAAAACTTATTTATACTGTGGGGTCATCCACAACAAGCCGAGAAGAAGAAAGTCTCGGCATAGCAGCAGCCTCCTCTTGAGCAAGAACCGTTGCAAAAGATGACACTGTAGCAAATTAATACTGTACATTAATAAGTCAGAGCACCATACATGACAGATTTTTACGATCCTTGTACGGTAAGTAACTGTCACACTTCTGGGAACTAGCAGGTAATATCACAATCTGATCTAAYGAACTCGATATGTCTCGAAAAAAATGCTTTTGCGTGGGTTTTATTGCTCTTGTGATGGTGCAATCCTCAAACAGAGGTCAGCACCAATGAACTCTTGTGATGTCAGGAGCAACAAATAACACAAGGGAAGTGCCACCATGATTTATGGTATTAAACAAAAATAAAATTAAATATAAATAGAAACTAGAGAAGAAATACAAGCAATTAACAGGAAAGAAGAGCAGGAGGTCTCCTTTCGGTTCCCCCTGGGCAGAACACAGAAGTATTCAGTGAGATGTATGTTTGTGGGAAGAGGAAGAGAAGAACTAAATGGTGAAAGAGAAGGAAAGGGAAGAAAAGTCCAAGCTGGAACAGACTGGAAGCAGGGAAAGCCAGGGAAGGACAGGAGCACCATTGCTTGGCAAAAGCCAACTGGCAGGCGAGAGGAGTCACTGAGGCTGAGGCTGCATGGCTTCGAGAGCTGCAAAACACCGGGGAAGGGTTACAAATGCAGCACTAGCTCRGGTGCAGTGAATGGTAGCAGTTTCCCAACAGCTTCATGTGTGCCACCAGGCAGAGAAGAGGTTGATGAAGATCCCCAAAAGGGCTCCTCAAAGGTTGACCGTCCATGAGGCATGGAGGCTTTCCCACCCCRGACAGGCACCAGGCAGACCCAGGGCTGCACCCGGTTGCTGGGGCTGGCTGGAAGCCCCACGTTTTCTCTGACAAAGCCAGCACAAATATAAAGTTGCCTGTCTGGGACCTTCCTCCAGGGAACAGTACCCACGATCCACCTCAGTTCACCCTATTAAAATAATCCCAAACTGCTGTTTATACCAAGAAAACCTTTACTGCTATACTGTCCTTTCCACCCCTTCCATATGGGGAAATCCCCCCCAAACCACCACTSTAATTCCTTTCTGCTTCCCAGCAGTTGCAATGCTTTACTATTATTTCTAACTACTGGTGCCCTGATCCCTTTCTACGAAGCCTGGAGTTATCCTCAGCTTGTGCCACTCTGCATACATGGATCTTTTACTCCGCTTTCAAAAGCTTCTTCAAAAGGGACCTCGTCAAACTCTCCCCTCAAGCCTGATCATCAGGTCCCAAAATACAGGACACCGACAGACGTTCAAGCTAAAATAAAAGGTAAGGCCACTCCTTTCCAAAAGAGGGAGATGTGGCAAGTCCATGGGCAGGAATGGGATTACTCTCAGTGTGCTCCAGATCAGCAATAAGAATCTCCTGATTCAGGGAAAAGCCACCGTGGCCTATGAATTACAGGAAAAGGCAGAGCTAGCGTGGTTAAAAGGCAATAAAAAAGAGAAGGGTTGGGGCTGAGGAGCTGTCAGTTGGCTTCTTCCCATAAAGAAAAGAAGTTAGTCATCAGAATTGAAAACTTCATGCGACTTCAGCACACATGGAAATGATGAAGCCGAGCACACTGATGAAGCACACTCCCGTGTCAGATCTCCACTGCCCCAAGTTCTCATTTGGCATGTTCCCACCTCCCTGCACCTCCCAGTGAAATTATGGGAGTGGGAGGTGAGGGAGTGAGCAGAGAGCGCTTGGGGAAGGGGCAGGAGAAGGAAGAGGTGCTTTCTTGGTGCCAGGATTTAACCTGGAGAGGAGGCACGTTCAGGGTTCACACCACCGGCTATAAGGCTGAGACATCCAACTGTAAAGAGGGGGTAGCACCTGGGAATGCTGCGATGCTCACACAACCTCCCCRAGCACATCAAAGTGCCTCGCTTTATTTCATTTATTGCGCCAAACTCACGTTCATAAGTGTTAGGTGGGCAAGTGCCCCTTTTACTGCTCCTGCCCCCTCCCCTGTTCTTGCATAGAGCAGCTGCTGTTTCCACTATAGGAAAAAAAAAGAAAAAAAAAAAGGCAAATTAAGGGAAAACTTGAAGAGCACRGCTTAGTTCTTCCAGCTGAATTATAACCCTGCCATTACCTGCCTAGAGTATGTTTTTAATCTGGTTGGCAGAGAAAGGTCATACTGCATAACCACATTTAAGTGCCTTCCTCAATTAATACAGCTCTTAGTCTCAATAAATAGTTGACACTATATATTATGGCTACTATATATCAAAAGGCATGGTATTTTTCTCATAAAACACAGCATAAACACATTTTTATGTAGCATGTTTTCTAGTCTATGTGGGATTGTTTGAGGAAATATTCTGAGGGCCCTCCAAAATCTGAAGAGGATACACGTTGTATGTGCTCCGTCTCCATGCTCCCATCCCACTCACTCGAGTGAGATTAGCACCCGGACCAGCCGGCAAGAGCCCACTTGACAGGCCCACACAGTTTAGATTCATAATCAGATTAACAAAACAGTAATCCTATTTTTAAATTATGAAAAAGCCAAGTCCTCGAAGCAGCGAGCTGTTTTGTGTGTGTACAGAATAAATGTCGTCCTTTTGGAATAAAGCAGCTTAATACCAAAAGAAAAAAGTTTCTTCCACATAGGAGAGACTACCCTATAAAGGAAAGAGGGACTATCTTGCATTATAACCACTTCTTTTTCCCATCAGTTCTGATCTCCAATTTTTCCACAGTGATGAGCCCACTCTAATACTTACAGAATGTACCTTCTACAATATATATTCTCTACCATATTTTAAAATAATAGTTAAAGAAGTGAACGACKTCCCAAGTGCTCCAGAAACTTTAATTATGAATGTTCCAGTACTTAAACTGATACTTTAAAAACTACCCAGGCACTGGAAAATGAGCATACTTCATACATTCAAGGTAACAGACTCATGGTGGAAAAAATCTAGCTGGGCAACAAGTACCATTTGTCTCTGTCACGGTATTTCCAGCACAGTTGCATTTTCAAATGATGCAGAAACTCCTTCCCCAGCTCCAGCACCCACTTTTTTTTCCTCCCCATCCTCTTCTGGTCCTGCCACAGACCAGTCCCAACCTTTCCTTCTCAGCTGAATCACTCAGAAGATGCCAGTTCAAAGGACAAAAAAGAAATGTCACCAGTTGCTCCTTGCTGGAAAGCCAGACCAACATTGCCATCCTACGGCCCGGCCCCGCAGTGCAGCGGCCGCACCCCCCGGGGCCGAGGGGCTGCCCTGGGTCGCCTCGGTCCTTCCCAGCCAGGGAACCTGGTTTAGGGCTTTGGAGGTGTGGGAGGGGAAGGACAACCCTCCTGCTCCGCACACAGCTCCTCGGTTGCCTGCTCAAGCCTCCTGTTCTCATCAGCTGGCTGGCGGTAGCAGCACTGCCACGGTGCATCAAGGCCTTTGAGCTCTGCATCACGGAAGGGAAGGTGATGTATTTTTAACATGGCACCGCCAGACCGGAGTCAACAAACCATTGAAAAAGTCTAGAACGTGTATTTAAAAAGCAAGTGTCAAGATGCAATATACCTAAGAAGCAGAACAGCTAACGAAGTGGCAATTACATTACCTAAGAAGCAGGAAGCCAAATTTACAGGGAACGTTATCCCCCCAGATAAAGTAAAGCTTTAGGACCCAGGTTTGGGTTTGGTTTTTTTGAAAGTGCATCTTGTAGGCCAACCTAACAGTAGCTCCCCATTTTAATGCACCCAACAGAGCAGCAGAACTAGATTGAAAGGCCAGGTATTTCAGTATATCCATTTTCCTTCCATTCTCTTTAAATAGAATTTTCTAAACTCTTTTCCTTGCCATCCCTATGTTAATGTTACCCCTGGTACCAGCTCTGAAGCTGAGCTCAGTAAGCAGCACAGAAAGAATCTTGATTAGTAAACTATGGTAGACACAAGAGGGAGGAATGAAATTATTAATTTATGAGTGGAGGTCTTGCTCCGTGCTGAAAGTGCTTTTTAGCTGGTATGCACTTCAAAACACAAATGATCACAGAAAAGAAATAGTCATCAGAGCAGCGGCTGCATACCTGCCAGCCCCTCGCAACAGAAATCTGCAATGAAAACGTGTATAGTCACCCCCAAAACTGAGCTGAGGAGACCTACTCTATCAAAGCCATTGGTTGCTTCATAAAACTGATGGAAGTTTTTGAAGTCGCTGGCTCTGGAGCTGGGAATATGGGCAGGGTGTGTGTCAGGCTTGGAACAGCTGGCTTGGAAGCTCACACAAAATCAGCTACAACTGTGCAACTGGGCCAGGACACCACCCAGCCAGCAGCCATATGCTTTTCCTTTGTGGTTGCTGAGCTGTTCCAAAAGCCAAGCTTTCATTCCAAAAGGGGGGAAGRAAAAAAAAAAAACCCCAAGTCTTCAGCCCATCCAAGTCTAGACCGGCTTTTTCTACAGTTGGAAATTATATAGTTTCAGTGTTCAGGGAGAAYGTGGACAGAAACATGCTGTGCCCCACTCTTGGCCAACCTGATCCCTGAAAAGGTGCCACTTTTTAGCCTGTACAAGGGCAAACACCGTCCAAAGAGTGGATCCAATCTGATGTAGAGATGTGTGCTGATGTACAGCCAGGCTCGAAAAAACACAACCGCCAGAGATGGGAACTGCCTGGTTGAGCGCAGCAGGCATAGAGGACAGCTAGGATGGTTTAAATGCAGCCATTAACCATAGCACTGCCGGTAAAACATACAGGAGACTGTCACGCTGGATGCCGTCCTCGTTCAGAGAGCTCTCTGAATGCAAATGCTCTCTTTAGTTATCTTCCTAGGGAGGGGGAAAAAAAAAAAGAAGACACAAAACCCAAGAAAAACCAACCCAATCCAAACACTTCAGCTGACTATCAGCACGGTCTAAGGATGAAACCAGACTGGGCACAGAGCAACAGCAGAACAGCCTAATTCCTTGAGTTTTGAGTCAAAATAGTACAGAGCTGTATAAAACACAGTAGMTTATATTTGTTAGTACTAACATTTCACACCTGCATTCAGTCTCTGCTAAGAGAGCAGTTCCTTGCAGATAGGGGTGCAATTATCAGTTTCATTCACATTGATCTTTGAATAGYACACGGGTAATTCTGGAACACCTGGGAACAGCTCTGCTGACAGATTCCCCATTTGCCCTCACTCCCCCAGGTCCATCTTCTGTTGTTCATTATGAAAAATTTCCAGTATAAGAAACATATTTTTTTTTAAACAACTAAGTATGCAATGCAATATCACYCTTAAAAGCTTTCCCTCATTTCACAATGTTTTTGAAAGGCATAAATAAAGCCAAATAAATTTCATGAGAGTGACAACATGTTTTTTTGTTCAGTTTTAATTCCAGTGCTCAGTATCTCCTGATGAATAGTTAAGAGAACTATGCATAAACTAGACCTCATCTGCAATTTAAAGAAAACAAAAAACTTTGTTCCTCCAGCATATAAATCATCTGAAAGGCAATGAGAAATACTTAGCTGCATTTCTCGAGCAACTGACATTTTCAGGATTTTTTTGTGCCTCTGAACACTTGCTTGACTTAGGATTTTTCAATACCCAAATCAGATTACTCTTCACTGGCTAAGTAACATTATACAGCAGTTCAATAGCATTGTATGAACTTTGAGTTTGTTAGCTAGCTTCTTCCAGATAAAGATATTTCCAGAACATCTGCATCAGTACAGTAAGAGGCTTCTTGCATAACTGCTGTAAGTGGGGAGAAAAAAATCTCCTRAAGGCTTTTTAATATGATCTTTCATAATTCAAGTTCTTGGGAACAATGGATTCATTAAATAGTTCACTTTCACCTAATGCCTTCTGCATGCTTCACTCTTACGCTATAAAGCAACAAGCAACCACCTTTCCATACTTGTTTGTGGTCAAGGGAGAGCTTTCTATTTGAAGTCAGAGAAAAAACCCTTCCCTCTACTTGTGCAGGTTGCGAGCCAAAAGAGAAGATTTACAAACTGAGGTTCTTCCTCCCACCCCATTTAATAGCTCAGAAGTGTCTGATCAAGAAAAACTTGGGGACTTGAGGATTAAAATAAAAAAAATAAAGGAGAGAGAAGGTTGAAGTTTCCAGAAATATGTAAATCATTTCATTCTCACTGGATATGCCTTAATAAATCTTAGAATTGGGCAAAAATCCATATCCCTAGTCCCAGCCAGAAGCAAGTCTTGAGACACAGAGAAAGATTTGCATATGCTCAGTTCAGACCTGCTTATTTATTTCTTAAAATGTTTCCACTGAATTAAACCAACCCATCCTTACCATTTTATCAACACAAGGAATTCTGCTTCTTTAAGACAACAACCTCCCCCAGTTGTTTTTCTGAAGACACCACCTCAGTCTGTTGCCTATTTCCCCAACACAAGGGGAAAATGTTCCCCAAAGGCATGAGTGAGATAACAACTTAGTCCTCTTTACTGAGGAAGAATCTTCAGATCTTGAAAATATCCTTCCCCACCTCTATTTTTTTTTKGCCTTATTGAAGAATAAAACCTGAAATTACATACACCGGTCTATGTTACAACAATAGAAATTTAAGTTTACATACCAAAACGCACAGAAGCCAGGAAATGAAAACTAATTTCCATAGGAACATTAATAGCCTTCTCCCTTCATCTTCTACACGCACTTGAACACACACTTCATGAGTCTAAMGTAAAAGGTTCTTCGCCTTCCCATTTCATTAGCTGGCAACTTTAAAACTTACTAGTAACATGCTTACATTTATAGAGAAAATCACATATCTGACACACAGAGCAGAATCTATATACATATAAACAGTGTATTCAAAGTTGGCACTCATACATATTGATGAACACAAATAATCCAAGCATAAGTATCTAGAAACAAGTGTTCAAGCAGCCCTAAGCTATGCCAATGRAACACTGATACATACTTTAACACCTATATACAATTGTGCTCAGTAACGGTAATCGGACACAGGGCACTTGTCATATGCTACCAGGAACTATTTCACTCGTCTTTTGAATTTTGTGCTAGAGAGCATATCAAGGGGATGGGATGTTTGGAAAGCTCATTTATGATGACCAGCTCTAACCTTATTTTCTATCCACAGTGCTGGAGATACACCAGAAGGATGAAGACCACACACACTTCAGATACTTACTCCTTACAGTCCCTCACTTGCAAGTTTTACACGTTTGCTAGCCAGAGGCTCTTTTCAGCAGAAACAACCCTCAGCTTTTGTAGTGCAGGAGCTGGCAGCAGGGTAAGAACACACCGCGGCATCTAGCTGGGCTATCCAGGACAGCCCTGCAGCCAGGCTATCAGTTCCCACCCTGAGTCCCATTCAAAAGAGAAGGTAGTACAAAGTAAGTTCTTAATGTCGCCGAGGTGGAACCCTGATGCTGCATTGCTAAAGCCACACACAGTCCTGCTGCCCACAACACACAGATCTCAGCGCAGTTTGCGGCTTCTCTTTTCCCTTTGACTACCTTGCAGTGCTTGGGTTGACCATGCCTATGTACCCCCTCCTCCTCAAACCATATTTGTCGACAGTAATCTGGAAAGAAACCCGCTCTGCTCTATTAGGGCAAAGGCCTTTGTTACATGTTTTCTTGATKTAGGTTCAAATAGAGCTGGAGTGCTTAACAACCAGTAATGCAGCCTATCCGATTGCAGAATTAGTTACTGGGGGTGGGGAAGAGGACAGGGAGTTTCACTTTTTAAACTTGGGAAAACTTGAATTGGTCTTAACCTGAAGGTGATTCTTCTGAAGTCATGATTTGGAAGCCAGAACACCCAAATAAAACAAAACTGTTAAAAGCCAAAAAGAACAGCTGAAAAAACCCTTTTGTTTATGGAGGTAGTCAAATGAAAATAATTTCATTTGATCTCTCACCTTGCTTTATACACATTTATTGCACTAGAACATATGCCTTCTATATAAAAAGATGCTGTAGAAAACCACAAGATTGTAAATACTAGATTTATGATTTGTTTGCAATTATATTTAATATTAATAGTATTTTGTTTTTACAAAGCAGTTGAAATTAAAAAAAAAAAAAGGAATAGCAAGAACCCCCCCCATCTGCTGTCTAGCATCAGTAATCCTCACTGGTTTGTTTACCATTTATAAGGAAAACATCATTCAAGGTAGCTTGTCACAGAGACTCTTCTTCAATAACTGGCCTGTTTGTCAATTCATCTGTTTTTTCTGAGTCCCTCCTCCTATAATTCAAGGTATTTGCCACTGACAATATTCCTCCCCTCTAAAGTACCTTCCAACCAAACACARTAAATCTGGTAACACATGTCTGAGGATGGTAAATATCCTCATTTTACAGTGGTAAACTGAGCCCAGATAATTAAATTTGCTTGAGGCCAGYCTTTTGAATAGCCAGCCACAGAACCCAGATCTCACAATCCCAGGTGATTCACCTTGGCTGGAGACTACACTTCCTCTCTACAGAAGAGTGAAAATTACCTGATTACACTGAAATTGTTTCTTTCTTCATCCTCTCTAAGAGGATCAGGTACTTTTCTTGTGTAGTATCAGCTTCTGTGTTACTATTTGGAAATGGTGTAAATCTGTTTTAAGGTTAACACCTGCCCTAAACCCAGTCCCAAAGGAGTCACTGTGACATGCAATCTGTAGGCAGTTAGACAGTGGGTAAGATCAAGCCTGCTAGTGACATGAGACACTAGGGAGGTTAGCCTCATCCACCTGCTGACGGGCCTCTCCGGCCTGGTCTCCAGGAACAAGTTCCACCTCCTTCTCCAGACAGGGGGTTATAGCCTAGAAGCACAGAGGAGAAATCCACCGTATCAATATTGGTCCTCAACAGGYCTTCACCAACACACAAGGAACACCAAAAATAAATCTCACAATTATTTGCACCTTGTTTATACTTACTACACAGGCAGCATTTTAAGGAAAATGAAAGCAGAGAAAATATCCAGACTTGAGATGGTTTATTTTTTGTAGTGCTAACAGTAAAAGCCATTGCAAAACACTTGTGTTTTAATTTGATCAATTTGGATTAAATTAAATTGAAATTAATTACCATTTAATTTCTCTAAGTATGCACTAAAGCTTTGATGCTGCTCTGCAGAGTGAACCGAGCAGCAACAGTAACTCTTACAGTAAACTGCAAGGGTGTATCTGTTCCCCAAGAGCCCTAGTAGTTAGGGACTTAAAATAATCTTTTGATCCAGTGCTGTAAGGAATACTCTGAAGGTCGAAAAGTGGATCCACTCATTACTACTGTAAGATTTTTTTAAAGAATTTGAAAAGGCAACTATATGCAGTAAGGCAAACAGATACTTTAATTGAATGTCCTAATGCCATAACTATAGGCAACTTCATTTTATGAGTACATGCTCAGAAAGATACAACTTGGCAAACATCCCCAATTTGTTCGGTACAAGGCAAAGAAAAAGACAAGCAAAAACCTAGCAGCCTTGCTAACCAAGCAGGTTTCAAAGCAACCTGTTCCGCTGAAACTTCAAGCATCACCTCCATCTTTGAAGTTTGTTTTTCTCATACTAGCCAAGTTCTGCTTTCTAGCTTAATTCAGCAGCTGAACAGTGCAGRTGGTTCTTTCACTTCATGCTGATCTACCTCATGAGAAGATCAGAGACCTCTAATTCTATAATCTGTTACTTAAGCAAAGATTTTGCTTAGGATGAAACTAGGCTAGGTAGCAGCTGGAAGGGTGCCTCAGCCCAGCTGCCCCGATGCTGGTTCTTAGCACAGCTATTACCCATACATTTCTCCTTCTCCATAGTGGTAAATATCCCGTGCAAGAGCTATAAAGGATATTTGACAGTATCAGCCATCAGACCGCACTCATATTAAACAACATAAGATGAATCAATTGGTCAGTTTCTTCAGACGTTGTCAACAGCTGTCAGTAAAAATATTCAAAGCAGAGCTTTCAGCACTGAACTATTATTGAGGTTTAATATGTTTAATCAAGAATCTTCAGGTTTCATACATTTATTCAAGCGACTTACTCAGTGCTGCACCCTAAGTGGGTTTCCCTTTCAGTCTGATACGATTGAGGCTGTCTGGATGATCCCCTCCACTATGGAAAATTGTAATTAAAATATTATAYCCAAATTAGCACTTGCAGGTACGGCACAGGCTGTTTGGCCAAGAGGAGAGAAAGGAGACTAGCTGCATGGGCAACATACGGCAGTGATCCTAACGTGGGCCACGTAAGGCTACAGAAAGCTGTTCATTCATCAAAAGGACTTCAGTGGTTGACAGTGAGTTTAATGATAAGACCCTCTGGCTGTCTGTGAGARTTGATAAGAGTTTATACATCTGCAGGATTTATATATTCAATAGGTCATTATTGTGATAGCCGATAAATAAGGTCACATTTTGCGTAATGAAGTCTTTCATCTGCCTGAATCTACATAATACAAAGTAAAATATCCTCTTCCTGCATTTAGTTAGTACTACAGGTGAYTGAAAGACAGACCAGATATTACATTATTGGACTTCTAAAATAATGGGGGAGGGATTCCTGCAATATTGTAAGAATCTATAATTTTGAGTCACAAAAATCTCAGTAAATTATGGCAAAAGCATTTACAAGAAAACTGAAACACTGCTTCCCCAGGGAAAAGCACTACAGAAACGTCCTGCCAGGTTTTGCACAAAGTCCAAAGCAGGCCACACTGGTTAGAGGTAAAGAGCTCATTTGTAAGGCTCATTTTGTTTCCCCCTTGAAGGAGAGAAAAATTATGTGTAGTTATACAATGACTATGTACGCAGCTGGATAAATGCTCTGTTTCAGGCTCAGAATATCTTAAGGTTTTCATACTTACCACCTCCCCGCAAGGGCTTTTTGTTTGATTTAGATTTTGGGACTGCTGATGAGGYGGAGGCACCAGATTCTACTTCTTGCTGTTCACAAAAACAAAAGTTACTCAGAATTTAATCAACATGAATTTCAGCTAATCTAATCACATAAACATAACTGTAACCTGATTAACAGCACAGTTGTTACCTGATTCAGTTTCAGGTTTCCTTTATAGCTTTTTCCTTCTTGCATACTTTCCCACATTGCTATCTTCTGCCTTCGCTTCTCTTCTTCAAGCTAAGGAACAAATCCAGGATATGCAAGACAGATTTCAGAACTAATAGAATCACCAGTGCTACAGAAACAGCTACAACAAACGCATCAAAACCCAAGGGATCTATCTTTATCTGATGCATTATCTCTGAGCTTATGGAAGCATTTATTTTTTTTTTTAAACACCCACGTCTTCCCAACCACAGGAAAACCACCCCTCCTCAATATATACAGACTGTGTCTGCAGCTTCTTTTGACCACTTGATGCTTTAAAACATTTTGAAAGTAAAACAGAACCAAGTGCCATGCTTAAATCCTGAGTTTATAAAAAGTACTGAGTAAAGAATATTGCATATGATAGTAATTTAATGCACAATGTAGGGTTCTACAGAAAGAAATTTTTCAAATGAACAAGACAGCCAGCTACATATTTACATCCCAATATACATTATCAACAGTTCTCCCAGCTCTCTTCTAAAGCAATTTATCCATAAACCCAAATAAACTAATGGTTAAGACAGATTGACTTCTTCTCAACAAATAGAAAGGAAACAAGGTAGCTACTCCATCCAGCCCAAGAGCGCAAAGCGCCTCGAGTCCAAGCACATTAGACCTAGATTTTCTACATAGTGGCTATTTTCTTCCACAATATGACTCTTCATTCATTTTTAACTGCCAATATGTCTTGAAGCATCAGCTATAAACTGAGGCCTGAATGTAACTGACTGCAAAAGTAAAAATAGAAGAGCTGGGATTAATGAGCAATATTATTGCTATGCTGATCACATCCACTTTTCTACGGTGCAATATGCTATTCCTCATTATCTCRAGCTGTAGTTCAAACCATTAAATTACAGCAATGCTAAGCTACGTTTCTAAGAACTTATATTTGCCATTAAGAACAGAAAATACATGTATGCAGTAGTACAGTTAGCCTAAAAGCCAGTAAATCCCCTCCAGCCATTCACTGCACATGTAACAAAGTTTCTGTAGGTACAGATTTACCTGTAAAAAAAAATTTGCTATAAAATTTGCTAAAATTTGCTATTATTTGCTATAATTTGCTATAAAATTTGCTATATTATTTGCTATAATTTGCTTATTTGCACAGCATATAAGTCTGTGCCTACATCATGGGAGGTCCCATCATGATACCTACTGCCCATTACTGCTCTGTGGATCAAACCATATCAAAAGTGGTCCAGGTAAAGGAGKGGGAAAAACCCCATCACCCACATTCCAGCAGAGCGAGCGAGCCTCCTGTTCTGGTATCTAGCATGGAATAAACCTTTCTAGAACAGCAGCAAAGTACTTGACAACAGATTTGTGAGTTAAGAGGGTTACCTGTCTTTGTTTCTCTTTGTATCTTTCTGCTTGGGCATTCAACTCCTCTTGCATCCTGAGGCGAGCTGCTGCCAAAGCTTCCTGCCTTCTTACCACCATGTCCGGTTCTAGGAAATTAGGAAAGMGTTTGCAAAGCTATTAAAAATAAATTCTAAATGGTCTCCTCAAATAACTGTAATAAGTAAAGGCTCGCATCTCTCCCTGTAGCTGTTTTGCAGAAAATCACAGCTCAGGTTCAGTTTCCAGCTTTTTATGGCAATTTATATGCTGATTTAAATTTCATAAAATTTTAATATTTTTAGAGCAATTACTTTAATGAATAAGGACACTGATGTAACGGACCCATAAAAAAATAAAATTCACACTTCTAGGATATTTGCTGCTATTTCTGAAGGATTTCTTTGATACAAATAATTTCAGAAATATCATCCATGCTTCGCAGGGATTCCACTTTTACCCAGAGAACTTCTTTTACGCAGAAGGATGAGGCAACCGGCCCACATTCACTCCCACTCCTTCTGGAAATTGGTCCTGCTTGTTTCATTACGGCAGTGAAGCAGTGACAGATTTAACATGCTCCATCAGCARAGAAATGACTTACAAATATCACACATATCTCAAGAGAAAACTGGCAGTCTCAGAAAATCTACATTGAGTAGCCACCTCTCTTCATGGTTGGCCTTCAGGAGAAGTCAAAATAAAAATTATATCCAAACAAAGGCAAATATTGCTCTTTTTTTCCAGTAGCTGAAGTATCTCTACATTTGTTTGTCTCCTTATATGTTTGCTACCATCCAATGATGAATATGTAAAAGAAATTTCAGTACTTTCAGTAATTTCATTTTATAGGCAGTTTTGGCAATTATATCAAGATTTAATTAGCATTACAAAAAAACACCAGTAGGATAAGGGCACGTGAGTAATATTTTCCGGGGCCCCATGTACGGCCATGCCAACACGCCAGAGGAATCAGTGCCAAGCACTTATTGTTTTGGCAGATACATAAGTATAGTCTGTGCTTTACGGCAGCGAGTCTCCAAATGAGGCAGGATCATGACTGTGTAAGATTTACAACCTACGCCACACTTTAGAAGATAACACAGACGATAGGCAGTTACACCCCGAATGTACCAATCCTGCCAGAGTAGGAACTGTGAAGGAATAATTGAAAGGAGAGATGATGTATATTAATAAAAAATGAATATTAATCAAAAGATGTTTCCCCAGTATTTAGATTTGGATGTTTTGGTTTTGTTTGATAAGTCTAAAAGTTATTTGATAACTGACCACAAATAATTTTACCCACCATTCTCTCAGCTCCTGCACTATCAAAGACCAGCTACTCCCTTGTTCTGCAACGCCCCGCTCCTTCTCCCCCAACCACACTAATYTGGGACACAATCCTTCCTTGACAACCTTTTAAAAACACTTCTCTTGGTCCAACCCTTCCCCAGCGATCTTTTCAGTAACACGATCTGTACGCTTGCATGGGCCTAAACAGTGACCCTGGGTATGGCTCTCCGTTCCAATCCCCCAGAACCGAATCTCTTTTTGGTTGTTATTAAATAAAGGCTCTGTGTGTGCGGATCCGAGCAGCTGTCAGACATCCCGTCACGACGCGGAGCGCTAGCAGGAACCTAGAGGGGACACAAGCACCGCCCTRCCCAGCTCTAAAGAGCAAGCTGAGATTTACTCACCCACAGCTGCGTCAGCTGCTCCCGGCCGGCTGCTCGGCCCGGCCGCCAGGCTCTGGGATATCTTCTGGATGAGGAGATAGATGGCGACAGCGGCCAAGAGGATGTACCAGCCATAGCTGGACAGCAGGGAGCCCACTGGGACGGGGACAAGCCGTGAGGTGAGGGCAGGCTGCGGGGGAAGGAGCCCGCCCAGCCAGGAGGCGAGAAGGGGGGAGGGCGCCCGGGCGGGACCCGGCTCCCCTCCTCAGCGGCCAGGCGAGTCCGCCGGGCCCGCCTCAGCCGGGCCCGCCTCAGCCCCGCCACTACAGGCCCCGCCACCCTCCGGCTCCCCCCCGTCCCTCCCCTCCGCCCGGGACGCCCCCCCGGCCCCTCACCCGTGTGCTGCAGGACGTCGAGGCCCCCCCGCCCCAGCGCGGCCTGGCCGGGGCCCGGCGCGGGCCCGCCGCCCCCCAGCTCCATCGCCCCCCGCCGCAGCCGCCGCCTCACGTCCGGGAGCCGCCCCGCGCGCCCGCCGGCTGCGCCAATCACCGCCCTCCTCGTCCTCTACCACCTCGGGGCCAGGGAACCAATCAGAAAGCCAGGCKTCCCCTCGCGGACCAATGCGAAGGCGGCAGCGAGTAAAGAGGGTGACAKCATGGCTATGCCGGCCAATGAGAGACGAGGGGAAGGACGCGAGGGAGCCAATCAGAGCGTGTGCAGGAGGGGGCTCCTCCCCTCCCGCCGCCATGGCCGTCCCCCAGCCCCGCTCGGCCCGGCAAGGGGAGGCCGCACCAAGGGGAGAAAAAGGAAACGTTCGTTTATTGAGCGCCGAAACGCGCACGGAGAGGGCGCGGGGGGGSTCCGGAGCCCCCCGCGGGGAGGAGAGCACAGCGACGGGGAAGGGCTCGTGGGGAGAAGCCATGGGCCGGGGGCGCAGCCGGGGCTCAGGAGCCGTTGGGAACCGCGTCCTCTTCCATTTCTTCCTCAGCGTCCTCCGACGGGCCTGAAAGGACAGGTCAGGGTTTCAGGGCGGTTACTGCAAACGTTAGTGCTCTTTCCCACARGGGCGATGTTAATTTTCACCCCTCTGAAGAGGGGCAGTAGTAACGAGAATTAAAAACCACTACAGAAAAAAAAAAAAAAATCTACATAGCTCTAATATACAGAAAAGCGGCAGTATCGCCAGTCTGCAGTTAAGATGTGTCCATGCAGAGACCTCCCGGAGATCAGAGACATTCCTGTACCCCYACCTCAGGCACTAACGCTCAGAACAACAAAGTCCAGATACGCTTTGTAATTAATCTCATTTTTTTTAAGTAACTGGGACGAACTGTTTGGAATTAGCCAATACAGCAAAGCACGTAGGGCTGACGTTCGACACCTTGTTCTCGAGGGAGCCCAGGTATAACAGCCCTGAACTGCACTCCAGAGGCCAGGCGGCTAATACGCCGATTGCAGAGCCTTACGGATGCGATCCTCAATTACTCAGACTATAAAATCACACTCATTTTAAATAGTTTTTTTCGACTCCCTAACTGTTTGGCCCTTCCAGTGTAACTCCCTACTGAGATCCCATAAAGCRTCTGGAAGCAATAAAAAGAGGTTGATTCTGTCTGGGAAACAAAAGTAATAGGAGTATAGAGTGACCTGATTTTCGTTCTCTGCCAGGAATCTGACCGGCCTGTAGTAAGCCTTTCAGTCGCTCCACTTCAGCCAAAGTCGTGGCATTTGCTATAGCAGTCTAAAAAACAGACAAAAGAACACGATGAATCTTCACATACAGTATTTCAGTCTGATTAGAATAAACATCAGATTTTTTTTCCCAGTTAAGTGAAGCTAAGCTTCTATAGAAAGTTCTACAAAATTCTAGTTCTAGAAAGTTCTACAAATGACAAAGCACAATCTTACTTTCCCCCTTATTAAACAAGCTGATCTATCCTGGGAGAACTCTAAAGCTCAGACCAAAGTTTCATTTAAGATCTCAAAAAACAGGTCTGTCATAACAGAAGAAAAATTACAGAAAAGGCACCTAAAACAAAGTTCRGACACGCTGTTCTAGTCACCCGAACAGTCAGGGGCTGCCAGGAGGAAGGAAACATTTGTTCAGTTTGGAYCCACGACAGTTTTTCTCCTCCACTTTTGCCCACGTGTGCTGTSCTGACATACGTACCTTAATTGCCTCAACGTCCCCTGGGGAGGGCCCAGCTTTCTTTTTGTCAGTTGGCAGACCAGCACCTGGATTGAAGCTTCAAAGGAAAAATAAAGATCCATTACACCCTTTGAAGAGTACGTGCTTCTCTAACTTCCAAACTAAGTTTGGAAGCATTTCATTCAATCAAGTGTAGTATCTTATCTTTGTTAACAAACTGATACAGTGAAGAATTGCCTCCTTCAGAAACACCAGCAACTTCTCCTCGCTGTCCCATCTCCCCCCCMACCTTTTCATCTCCTCATAAAGAGAGGCAGACCGTAACTTTGTAAATTAAGCAGTCGACAAAAACTGTTCGATTTGGATGTTGTTGAACACTCAGGTGGTCTGTCACCATTACAAAAGCAGGGTGGATAAAYAGAGTAACTGAAATTCGGTTTCCTGTTCTCATATGTCTAATATGRTATCACAACAGCCTACATTAAAGCCTACACTAGACCGGATGTAATCTTAACACGCAAAAGAAAAAGGTTATCTGCTGCTGCTTTAAGAAGAAAAAAAATAAATCTGTAGTCTGCAAAAATGGATGTTACTGAGTAATCAGCTGGAAAGAATTTCCTGAAGTGCTGACCCAGCATCAGAAGGCTGCAACCTCTTTTGCAGCTATAGAAAGATTTTCTTCATATCTGTTTATTGAGCTATTTAGTTCAATCACCTACTTGTTCTAAAACTATCACGAACCTGAACCCTTTTCTACTCATAAACTAGAGCTAGAGTCCATCTGTTATAGTTTCAAATGCCAAGCACATTCAAGGTATTTTTTTATTTAACTATGAATTTGGAAATGCTGTTGCTATACGTGATCCAAATTCTGGTTTCCAAACGGGCTGATGAAAGATTAAATGAAACATATGACATACCACTTAAGAATTAAATTAAATAAGCATATATTTGTAATAACTAAAGATTTTCATCTGCATTTATCCTCCTAATTACAGCAGATTTTGCAGTTTATATTCCCTGGCAAAACAAAAAATTTTAGTCACCAATTATCTAGGGGAAAAAAAAAAMCAAAATAAACAATGGCCACCTCTCTGCAGTTTAATAACAAAAAGAAAAAATAAATTTAAAGTTTCTTGCTTTTTGACTTAAATCAATCCACCCTGACCAATTACCTCTTTCAAAAATATTTCTGAGATGTATTCACCACCATCCAAAAATCGGGATGCTTGGACAAGGCACTTGTGGCTACCAAAGCTTTTAAGGCATCCTGCTAGTAGCCGATTCAGTTTACTGCCCAATACCGCACACAAAGGAAGTGGTGTTTCTGAAGGAGAATGCCAGTGTAAATTTGTTTTTTTTATCTTACGTTTTTGTTCTCCTGGCAATATCCTTTGCAAGCTGTGCACCCCGTTTGCCCTTGAACATTTTCTCTGCCTCCTGTCGCTCCTACAGCGATACCACACACACAAAGTTAATTTACGAACATTGCATTTTGCAAAGCTTCTGTCTTTGCAAAGAAAGACGCTTTGGCTCATCTTCATCAGTGAACATTGGTAGGTGGGGACCAGATGTAACAACAAGCACATAAACACTGCCCAAAAGCTCAGACTCAAGATGKATCAACCTAGTGCTCCTAAAAGTAAGAACTCTTTCCCACACTGCATCTTCACAAAGCAGAGGGCTCTGTTGCGATTGCTCATCTCTTTCTCTAAAGGTCTGTCTTTCTACCAACACCAGAGGGCCAGAAAAGAATCAGACTAAACAAACAAAGGTAGTAAAACTTAATTAAACATCATTAAACAGGCTATATCCTTAACAGAATGAAACCRTGAAAGAAAACAAAGAGCATGTTTTAGAGCCACTTATGATACATAGTTTCGACGAAATTTACAACTATGGCAAAAAGCTCACTGTTACCACTGAATTTTCAAGAATGAAACAAGAAAAAAMGGTATTAATCTTGTGCTGAGTCAGAAGACAGCAGACTTACCTTGAGTTTCACTTTTTGAAAATCCAGCACTCTGACCTGGGGAACTTTGTGGATTACATACAATCTGTAATGCTTCTTATTTGTTACAGGATTCCTTAAAATGCTACAAAGTAAATAAAGGTTATAAAGAAGTTCTTAATATAAAATATTTTAAAATACCTCTCTATTGAAATACATTAATATACTTAAAATGCATTCATATACCTTCTGCTATAAGAGACAACAAATAATACCATTAAATAAGCCTAGCGACAGTGTTCTTTGATATTATGAAWACTATAGTAAAAACTTGCACTTTAAAGTATTTTATTAATTAAGTAGATTCCATTGATGAAGAACATAAAGAACAACCTCAAAATATTWAAAAAAAMCCCAAATAACTAAACCATCACATTTCCTACCTGGACACTGATCAACCAAAAAATCACAGGACAAATTGCTTATCTTTTTTTGTCCCTCGCACCAAATGTAACATTACTGAAAAGTCATTATTTACATGTATTTTAAAGTATTTTGTAACAACAGTTTAAACCTTTAGCTTTTAGTTTCTTAAAGGTTAAGGTTACTTCAATGCTTGCATATTGATTTATAGAGATGTTACATCTCATTGGTCCAACAGTCTGTCAGTAATATAAAGCCTCTCCCATTAAAGACCRGGTATTTCCGAAGCGTAGCAGAAACGTTGTTTATCGACTCAATTTTTAAGCATAAAGAATCTGTCACAACTCATAAAAAGGAGAGCATTCCAGATCAAAGCAAAGAGCCAGGCCAGCAGCAGAGTTCGAACAGCAGGGAGAGAGTAGCTTTTCTTTTCAAGATTACATACCTCAGGTAAGTCAACGATTTAATAGTTGCTAATGGATCCAGTTCACCCTACGTAATGGGAACACAGTAAGAAATCGTAAGTCCATTTAGTTAGAATGAAACATTTGAAAACAAAGTTCCTGAAGTCATATCTATTTTAGAGACCAATTAGAATTACTGCAGTTAGTTTAACAGGAAAACCACCGAGACTTTGTGACTGCTGTTCCACTGCATGCTGCAAATTATGCTCATTAAAATAGGTACACCATTAACTACTACCAAAACTATATGATATTACTCTAAAGGAAAAGAAAAAAGGCTAATTAGAAAGATGAGTAGTACCAACTATTACCAAAAGCCTATGACACTACTCTCAGGAAAAACGTTAATTAGAAAGATGACAAACACAAATTTAAGCTTGTTTAGATTTATCCTGCATCAATCGCTTACCAATTCAGCAATGTTGTTGTTGGTGAGAACGAGCTCCGTCAGGCTGGGCAGAGCCTGTTCAAGGTTTTCACCAATCCGACTAAAGAAGAACAAAAAACAAAGGTTTAACTTAGGCCAGAAATCAGCAATGATGAAAAGACACACAGAAATACAATAACATAGAGGATCTCCCTGTAAAACAACCCAGTCTCACACTGGCAGAAGTTTGGGTTAGCATCCCCTACAATACTTTTTCTAATAAAGCTGGTAACAAATACCAGCCGTCGCTGTAATTAGRTGCAATATGAGATTCATGTTCATTCATTTGCAGGTGTCCCCATTTTCTTGTCTTTATGGGGATGCCAGATGAAATCCAAAGTTCCTGCCAAATTCCAAACTCTGCATCTCATTGTCCTGTCTGAAAAACCAAGACTGACTTTTGTACTGAATGAAGCAGGCAACTTCCAGAGGGCCTACACAGTACTCAGCTCCAATTTTTTTCCCATAAAACACTTCTACACCTACCCAGCACTGAAAGACGCACACACTCTTCTCTCCCAAGAGYGTTTTCCTCTGCCCCAGGGTCCCTTCTGGCCAAAATACAACTGCTTACCAAATTCTATTGTTATTCATCAGAAGAGTTTTCAGCCTTCTCAACAGAGGGAACCCATCCAGTTTACGGATCTCATTGTCAGAGAAATCGATTGCATCAAACTGGTCCAGAGTGGCACCCAAGTTCTCAATAACAGGGATTTTATAGCCTGGGGAGAGAGTGCAAGACAGAAATTAGATGGTGCCCACAGGAGAGCAGAACAAAGCAAGAGACACAGTGCATAGAGCGTGTATCTGGATGGACTGAGGATGCGGATAGTCTCAGTCAAAACACCTCCAGAACGACTCTCCTCCACATCACACATAGAGCAAACTCTCCCGCCCCTCAAAGCCAACAGCCCCCGCAGCCCTTTCAAAGCACCCCTCTTCCTCCCCCTCAACAAACACCCCAACTCCCTCCCTGTATGCATCCCCTCAGCCCAAACCCACCTTCCTGGCACATCCCTCGTGTGCCCCACTCCCACCACTGCAGGTTCCTCCGACATTTCCCCCAAATTCCCCACCCATTCCACCCCTTCAGCCCCCACCCCCCG
>JASVER010000014.1:11782208-11823469 GCA_030449065.1 Oceanodroma leucorhoa
CCCTGCCCCAGCCCGGGCGGACTCTGCTCCCCCGGGCTCCGGCGGCAGCCCGGTGCCGGGCAGGCCCAGGCCGTSCCCCCTCAGAGAGTCCCGAGGCCGCTGCGCCCTGACGGGAAGCAGGGGGAGCCCTGCAGCCCCCGCAGCCGGGCCGTTCTCCTCCGTCCTCGGTCCCCTCCTCAGTCTCGCCCCCTTACAGGTSTTTTCACGGTAATTTTCCGCGCAGTTGAAACCTCAGGGCCGGGGCCGAGGCCGAGGCCGGGCGCCGCGGGCAGCAGCTTTCCTCCAGCAACGGCACCGGGCAGCGCTGCGGCAGCTCGTCAGCAGAGGGACCCGGTGTCCTGCGAACCCCCCTTCCCTCAGCAAAAGCGGCCGCAGGCGTCCCGGGGTGCCTCCCCGACACCCCAACGCCCCAGAGCGGACTGCTGTGACTGCAGCAGTGCCGGTGAGGAGGGCAGCGATCCCTCGAGGGAGGCTGCTGGCGGCAAAACCTCTCCTGGCTGAGGCGAGGTCCCTCCACGCTGCCCTCCCCGGGGAGATGGGCTGCCCTCGGCCGCCCCAGGCCTCCCTGCAGCTCACAGCCGGGCMAGGGGAGCACACAGGGCCGGCACCCAGCCCGGTGCCTGAGCACGCCGGTCAACTGACTGAGTAGGGGCTTGGCTTTACTATCAACAGTACCCTAAAGCAGCACGAAGATGTCACCAGAGGTTCCCTCTCTTCTTCTGGTGTTTCCAAGCACAGACTAAATCTGCAGAARTGGAGGCAGAGCAGGCTGGGAACCTGCTTCACGCAGATGACTAGCAGCAAGCAGGCTGCTTTCCTTTGGACGGAGTTGGCTGCCGTGCACGTAGCTGGTGGGACTGTGCTTGTTGAAACACATGCTGCTCCCTTCCTGCTACGCAGCCAGGACAGCCTCCCACAACAACAGCTCTTGGTGCTTTCCTCCATCCAAGCAGCAGCTCAGCCTTTGCTCCTGGACGTAGGGTTGCCGATAAACACCTTCCCCCTGCAGCATTTGGGACAGTTGCTCTGGCACTTCCACRTGTGTTCCTGGTCTCAGAGAAGCCGTGATGGGCTGGGAACACGCCACAGGCTGTGGCATGACATTCACCCTTCGCCTGAGACAAAATGCACTTTCAAGTGTCACTATACCCCCTCCTACCTGCTTTAGGAATTTGGRGAACAGCGAGGAAGAGCTGGGGATAGCTATGGGGGGGCTGAGCTCAGCCTGCCGTGTCTGGCCAGGCAACTCCAGCGTAAAGCAGGTCACTAGGTCCAAGGCTGGCGCGCTGCCCGGCACCAGTGTCTGGCTGCTGCGGCCGGCAGTAGGGCTTTGCGGGCGGGTGAACCACAGTGCGGATGACGTGGGCTGGAGGTGGCGTGCAAAGGGAAGCGGTTGACCGCCCCCAGGTCCCAAATCCTGCTGAATGTCACTAAGCCACCGCTTCTAGGGCCCTGGAGAAATACTTCCCCAGCCCTCAAGCCCCGAGCGAGATGAGGCAGAATGATTTCTGGATCCACTGCTATCGAGGGAAGGAGTTTTTTGTGAGCTGTTACATTTCTGTGAACCCAGAGGATGTGATAATAGGTTAAATGCTGCAGCCACGTTTGGCACCGCACAGTGATAGCTCATACTTTTTTTTTGGGAGCATCTAGCAGCATCACCCTGAGAGTGACGCCTGGCTCGTTCCCCAGGACAGCGTCAGAGCTGGCTCTGTTCTGGCTGGCAATCCTTGCGGAGGTGTCAGCTGGGGTCAGGCAGCTCCCGTGCTCCCTACTTAAAAACCACCCTCACCAAAGCTGTATACGAAAGCACGTAGTCAAGTTTTTATAACATCTGCATTTGTTTAAAAGCAGTTAGGAGCGAGCAAGAAAGAGAGAGCTGTCATAAGCAGAAACAAAGAATTAGCAGCGCTGTTGTACGTGACTCGGGAATCACGCGGTGGTAAAGACAACAGAGTCTTCAGTCATTTCAGGCAGTCATTGAAAGGAGACCCTCTTCAGCCTCCTGGAAAGCAGGTCCTGCCTCCTACAAGGCCAAACTGAAGGCGAATCTTCCTCCCTTAGCACAATACAGCTGTATGCCTCAGCTCTACAGCATAATAGAACTGTAATTGAGAGCAGACAGATTCTTGGTCTCAGATGCTGTACACCAGCTCTTAGAAGCCCTTTCTTTGTAATGGAAAGTCAAAGCAATGATTTTTAAGATGTGTGTTCCCCACCTGCCAACTACAAAATTGCAGACAGCCGTGGATGCAACCTCACAGCCAAACAGCAAACGAGGAGTCAGGCTGCACTAAAAAGATTTTCCAGAAAACAGCTATTATAGATTTGGCTTTGGTGCCGAGACAATAGAGAAACGGGCTTTAATAAATTGCCTAAACATGCATTTATCTTGAAGACACAGCCACTTTGATCCTCTGATCATACCAGCGTCAGAGAGACTTCAATAGCTCCAAGCAAGCATTGCAATAGCTTGGATAAATAATCTGAATTTTATTACTTTCCAAGAATGATTTCTGAGGGAGTTGGTGCCCTGGGAAATGCTGGAAGCTGATGTCGTTGCATGAAGTCAATGTGTAGAATTTGTTTCTCTTTTCCTGGCAGGCTGGAGGGCAGCAGAAAGCAGGATAAAGCTGGGACTACTGGGGATTGGTCATCTTAAATTGCATTGCTTCACCCAGGGTGTATTTTGAGTTATGCCAAGGATATAAGGGTAAACATCTTTTTTTTTTTTTTTTTTTTTTAGCATTTCAGTACATCTAAATATACCAGTCAGCGGTATTTAGAGGCAGGCTGCTGTGAGCCAGAGAACTGAAAGGCAGAGCTGACGCAGTACTCCTGATTCACAGCTCCCGGTTTTTGACTGTGTGACACAGCCACAGAAATGAAAGTTTGCTATTTTACTACCGAAGGAGCAGAAGCCAGGAGCATTTCACCCCACTTCTGACTTCTGGTTTGGCCCGAGACTGAAAGGGGAATCCTGGAGCAACAGAAGGAACCACTGTATGTGATAAATCATCTGATTAATTCACATTTATCATCTAATAAATGTGAAGACCTCTAAGACGCAGGAGCCCACAGCAGCACAGTTCTGAGAAAGCATCTTCCCTCGTGGGAGGGCTCCATTCTTCTCTTTTTTTCACACTTAAAAAGCTCAGTTCCAGATATCCAGGCACTACCCTGGGCACCTGGGCCGTGGTTAAACATTGCAAAACCAATATGACAAACAAAAGGCTCCACAGCTCCCTCTGCTCCCCGACACACCAGCGGCTCCTCTCCTTCCCCAGCCAGCCGAAGGGGGAAGGTGGTCCTGCGGTTCCCAGCTGCTGCGAACTGCAGTGGGGCACTGGGGGCCACAGGATGCTCCGTGTACAGGTGGGAAAGGGGAGCGAGCCCCCCGCCAGCTCATCCGGCTGCAGATGCATCGCCGCATGCTGCGCTCCCCCCACGACCGGAGAATACTCCCAGCCGTGCCGGAGTGCAGCCCCAAACCCCAGCCAGACAGCCCTGGGTGGACCAGAGGTGCCACGGGGCAGGTATTCAGGATATGAGCTTCCTCTGAAGGTAAAAGACCTTTATGAGAACAAAAGTGAAGTTTTTGCAGACGCAGCTCATCTGTTCCTGCGCCGTTTCTCCCGCAGGTGCTCTGGGCTGATCAGGGGCTCTGGCCAGGACAGCTGCTTTGTCCAGCAAAATAAAGACGCACGATGCATCACTGCCCTGCCCTGCCTCTGGTCGGGATGGCAGCTGCATAAATTTGTAAAAAGCACAGATTCATTTGTCAGGGGAGATCAATAGTTTATTAACTTAAAGGTCAGTTCACCAGAGCTCCACCTTTCCTTGGGTTTGGTCCAGGTGAGGACCGGTGATGGTGTAGCTCTCCCCTCTTCACCTGGCTGAGGTAAGCTCTAGCAGGCAAGCCCAGGCAGGGCGCGTGTCGTTGCAACCGAAACCAAGCAGGGATTATCCCAGCTCCATGGGGAACTGGTGACAATTCGTACTGTGAATTTCATTGGCAAAAGGTTTAACCCATTAAAACCATTAACAATGAAAATCAGAACATGCAGCGTAGGAAAGAGTGTTTACATACGTCTGATGCAAAGAGCGGCTCTGCAAGGTCAGAGAGGAGAAAAGGAGAAGGACGTAAGACACAAAAAGATTCCCCACTCCCATATAAAAAATAGTCTACAGAGAAAAAACAAGGATTGTATAAGTTATTTTTTAAAAATCTGTAAAACAACATAGCCAAGGATATTTTAAACACAATTATATAAACACCACATTACTTACTATTATGAGAGAGCATGAAAAGGTTTGTTTCAGGGAAGGGTTTTGTAGAATTAAGAGTTTCCTGGCTGGATCCCTGGAATGTCTCTTTTGGAAACAGATGCCCAAGAAAAATCACTGCTGTGAACAGGAGGATTTTGTGAGAGAGAGGGGTATACCCCRCGAAACAGGGGAAGGATCAGAACACAAAATGCCAGAAGAAATTAACTGGRACACCATCTCGTTTAGAGGAAGGATCTAGCTGGTTCCAGAACTGAATTAATCAGCAACTTACTGGCAGTTCCAGGAGAGGAATACATTTCATGGTAAGGCTGTGACCCCACAGGCTGGTCYGTGCGGAGGAACCCCCCGAGTCCGTAAGACTCCCTGTAGGCACATGGGTTTTGCCTGCCTGCAGTTACCTGCAGGGCAAAGCCCTGCCGGACTCGCTGGGCTGACACGCCTGCAGAGCCACGTGGATCAGCTCTCGCTTTGGTCCTCAAWTCTCCAGTTATTGCCACGGCCAGAGAGACACAGCCACCGACCGAATCCAAACAGGAGTGCCAGAGCAGGCTTTAGGGCACCGCTCCGGGAACCACCTAATTCATCGTTTTACATATGTACAGAGCACGGCGCCGGCCATTTGCAATGCAGGTTTATATCAGCCATCACCTAGCAGAAAAGGGTACCAAAAATTGAGCCAGAAATGGCTCTTTTTTCGCAGATGTGTGAAGTCCTGCATCCTTTGCAGCGAGGGCTCCTGCCAGCCGCTTGGAGCGGGCAGATCAGTAGGATTTCTGYGAAGAACCAAGCTTGGGTACATGGATCATGCATTGGTCCCTGCTCACAAGGAGTGTTTGAGAGTATTAATATCACCGCTTGTCTGCTGCCTTTCAGGACTTGATCATTCAGGGTAAGATCCAATCTCTGCTTAACATATTGCTATAGAAACGCACTGACAGTGATATTAAAGCTATCAAACTTACGAGCGAATGCTTGACAGSACCATGTAAACTCTCCCAAAGCTGAAAAAATAAACTTTTGTCCTAAACATTTGGCAAAACTGGGCTGGCAGTTGGTGGAAGTCCTGGATGGATGCAGCCGCTGAACTTTACCCGGCCATAAGACACGTCTGACAGCAGAACTGCACAAACAGCTTCTTTTCACAGAGCTTGTTTGATTTCACCATCTCACAGAAAGTCTTGTCAGCTGGGAGGCCGGGGCGAGGAACAAGAGAAAATGAGAGCAGATTAACATTTTAAATAAACAAACATTGCACGTAACAGGCGGTGCAATTCGTTCCAGTGTTGGAAGAGAGAGAATTGAAAAGGAGTTGCTTTTTAAGGGCATCTTTCACATGGTTTTAACGAAGGAATAAAGCAGCTTTGCAGTGAGTGGGAGAATTAGCCCCAAGACTAAAACTATAACGAAATACAAATGCTTGGATGCGTTTGAGCAATAGGCAGGTAGCCAGCAGCTCTGCCAGGTAAGCCGCCTGCCCACTGCAGCCAGAGCCCGGCTCGCTGCAGCCGTGCCCCAGCAAGCCCAAGAGCTGCAGCGCTTTCAGCTTTACATTGTGGAGGGAATCCCCCAAAACCCTCATTTTTGCTACCGGGGAAGCACTATGGTGCCAGCAGTTCTGCCACAACTACTTACCGTTGGTGCAGGTTTCATTTGTTACACAGGAGCCGCCGAGGAGGCTGAAACCTTCTTTACACTTGAGGCAGTTTCCGCTGGAGCCCTCACAGGCTGAGCAGTGCTCATCGCACCTGGGGACAGAGACCCTGCCGTGGGCTGATCCGGCACCGACACCCTGACCCCGGCCATCCGAAATGGGCCGTCGGCCAGAAAACATGTCTGCCAGCACTGCAACATCCAGATTGAACCAGATGATGTGGAAAACCGCGAATCTGAAGCTTGAAAAGTTACCGAAGCCCTGGGAAAAATGGGCTCGGTGGTGCCAGCTTGATGCCCAGCGACAGCTAGGGACATTCCCAAAAGCGCTCCTCTCGCCTGCTGGGAAGGCTCAGCGGGACACGCACCTCTCCTCCCAACAATCCCAGTTAGAAAAAGGGCTGCGAGGGGAATCTGTGCCTCTCCCACCCATTTGCTCAGGGAAAATAGCCCAGCAGCTGTGCCTCCCACCTGGAGATCGTGGCTTCCCAAAATCCCTGGGGAGGGATGCTGGTCCCCTGTTCCTCCCTGCTGGATAGCCAGTGTGGGTGAGTGAAACCCTGGGCAGGCAGGCACTGTGCTGCGTGTTCCCAAGTCACCTTTAATCCTTCCCTTTCATGTTCGCTTTAATGAGGCTGAATCCACTCCCACTCCCCACTTAAAGCGCAGAGTGCCGGCAAGTGGGAGCAAATTGCTGCCTCCCGGCGTCTCCCCGTCTCCGGCACGCAGCCCCCGTGCTGGGCCAAGGAGCGGGTGAACGCTCCTCCAACGTGGCCGTGGGGTGAACGGAGCAGGTTTGATTGAAAGCTGGAATATTTGCCTAAACATCACCATTCCTTGTTCCTCCCACACCTCCTCCAAAGAGCCCGGGGCCGGGGCTGAGCACCTTCCACCGTAGCCCTAAGCCATGTTGGCTGGCTGGCTGCAGCGGGGGAGCGTGCAGCTTCGCGGCTCTTAAATCTATAAGGCAGGGGCTTGTGGGGTCCAGCCCCACGACTGCCCTCGCTCCCTCATCTCTATTTTAATTTCCCTAGTAAACAGCTCCAGCTGTGAGCACTTTTCAGCATTATTTTTTTTTATCATCGCTGCCAGTGTTCCCCATCCGTCCCGGCTTTGCTCCGGTGGCGATCGGGGAGGTAACGTACCTCTTGCAGACTTTGTTGGGCAGCCCGTGGCTGTCGGCGGGGTAGAAGCCCTCGCGGCAGGCGGGGACGCAGCGCCAGTGGGGTGCGGGGGCCTCGGGGGCACAGGGTGCGCAGTCCTGCTCGCCCGGCCCTGCGGGGACAGGAGAGGGCAGGTGACGTGGGCGGTTTCGGAGACAGCAGCCACGTCGCACCAGCGTGGCTGCAGCCCCGCGTGAGATGGGGGACACCGGCTCAGCTCTGCCTCGCTCGTGCCCAGGAGCGTACAAGCTGCTTGTGTTGTGCCACCAGAGTCCTGCACGGCTCCTTGGCTCCCACCCCAAAAAACCCAGCCAGGACCCAGCGTCCTGCCCCTCTGCAGAGCCAAGAGCCAGCCACAGGGGCTCACTGCGGGACAACACATCATAAATCCCCTCCGGCGCATCAGCCACTGCTCCCAAGCGTGCACCAGTTTGGCTTTTCCACCCTATGCAGAGTAACAYGTGGAAAAAGATGCTAAATTGGGCTGCGGAGGAGCTGGAGGAGGGAAGGGCTCGGGAGAGGAGCTGAGAAAGCAGAGGGCCCCACTCTGACGCCGGCRTGCTGCGGCTGGACGGCAAACCGCGGTGATGGAGGTGGTATTATTAGAGGCCTTCCACGCGCYGGGCTTGAGAAATGGTTATGCAGGAAAAGGAGACGAAAAAGGCTTGAAAAATAATTGTGGTGAAGTACATTTACACTGACTGGAATAAGAATTAGAAAGGAAGTAATTTTCTTAAGGGATTAAGAGCCTGTTCCCTTCCACACTTGCCAACAAGATCAATAAATATTTTGGATTTAGTCTTAGGAAATTGCCCATGTATGATAGATGAGATTCACACCACTGAACATGAATTGTCTAGAGATCATATTATCATCAGATCTATGATGATTTCGAGGGCAGACGCAAACATTAACAATGGAAAATAATTGGAATTTCAAGAAGCGAAAAAGGCAGGATTTAAAGGGAACGCCGAGCGACTTCAGGCAGCGGGAGGAAGCCAGCAGCGGCCAGCCCAGCCCCGCGGGGCGGCCGGGATAACGCGCCTCGGCTGCCTGACATTTTTATACGCTGCAAAACCATCTTCCATCACTCCGAGAAGGTTTTACGGTCTCCCCCACAACCTTATTAAACTAAAGCACCTGGCTTCAGAGGATTGGGAAATAAAGAATGGCTCTAATAAAAATGTAAAAACTCCCTAAAAACCTTTCCAATATGAACATATTCCCACCACCTCGCGGGATGAGCCGGACTGAGCTGGGATTGCTTCCCCTCCGGCACGCTCTGCCTTGGCTCGGGGTGGGTACAGTGGGCATCGGCTCTTGATGCACGAGGGTTTTGGGGTTTTGCATGGGGATGCTGCGGGGCGAAGGACGTACCTGTGCTGGCAGGGCAGGTCTCGCACCGCCGGGGCTCCCGGCTGAGGTACATGGCGGGCTGGCACTCCGGCACGCAGCTCTCTCCCGCCAGGCTGCCGGGAAAGCAGAGAGGACGTTTGCGCCCAAAACTACAGGCTCTGGGGACTCACCACAGCCCGTCCCCATCTCCACATCCCCCACTGCCCTACAGCAGCCTCAGCCCGCAGCGCAGGAGGTGTCGGAAAGCCAGCCAGCACTTCAGGAGAAATTGAAGTCCTGCCTGGACCAAAGGGACGGCTGCAGGTTCCTTAATTAAGTATCGAGGAGGAAATAAAATTATTTTTTTCCCATGGGCAGCCAGCCAGGCTCTCCCAAAGACCTTTTGCACCATGAGGCTCCCCGGAATAAAAGGAAATTGGTTCAGTGCCGCGGCTGGGCCGGTGCTGCTTCACCGTGGCAGGAATGATTTGAAGTCCCAGCTTAAAAGGATATTGGACAATAAAAAGCAAGCGCCGTGCGGATTATGTCTGACAAGTGCCTCCACTTTTGCTTTTCTGAGGGAGTAGATAATCTTTTGGCAGTGGCAATTTCCTTGACTGAGAGAGCCCCGTTGCTACACCATGGCTCTGGCCCGCTTACAGCCCCTGAGCGAAGCAAAGCGCTACGGGATCATACTTCCATGTGAGCTTGGGGATGGAAAACAGCTTCTCCCCAGTGTCGATGTTGCTTGCCGGCATGGCTGGGCTCTGCATCCCGCAGGAGCCGTGGGGCCAGCAGCAAGGGTGCCCACCTGCACCCGCATTGCTAGAAAACCACTATTCTATACTAGCCCCACTCACCAGGTACATCAAATAACATTTTCCTGCATGGATGAAGCTGAGGGAAGGGTTTCTGCGCTTGCAGGGAGCATTTTCAGCCTGCCTGGAGCCGCTCAGCCCGGTACCGCCTCTGCCAGGTGAGCAAAACCAAGCGCCCTGTTTGTCTGGAATGGCTCTGACAGAGCTGCCTGAGACTCAGGAGGAAACAACGCGCTTTGCAACGTGCAGTGTAAACGTTCTCATTGCTTTTTTCCCCCCATTTGAGATGCTGCGACGCCAAGAGCTGCTCTGGTCTCAGGTCATTAAATTTGAACGAGCGCTTCTGAGCCCACAGCACTTACCCACCACCCTGGCAAGCACTGGAGAAATTTAAATTTTCAGCTAAGAAAGGGACATGAAGCACCACCTTTAAATTCCCAGCTCCATGCCACAGCTGTAGTACCATGGAAGCAGGACCTCGGGTCTTTAACTAATTCACTGATTTCCCATCGGTTTTCTCAAATTTAAACCACAAGTACCAACGCTGCAGGTATAAACTCCTCCTGTGCTGGTATTTTACCTGAATCCATCTTTGCATGCAGTACATTTGTCTGCTTCGCTGACACATTTTTTACAGCTTTGATGACATTTCAGACAGCGTTTCTGACCTTTCAAAAAACAAAGCGAGGCAGGGAGAATAAAATTCGGACAGTGATTTGCAAGCGGCAGTTGGAGCCGCAAAGCCCCACTGCACCCAGCGCCAGCTCCCCGGGGTGGAGAGGCATGTCCCCCCCGCCCCGACGGGTCCCGGCTATTGCAGATGACCTTATCTGTCATTGCTTGCTAAGAAGAAATACGCTTTGCAAGCAGCTAGGATCATTAACTACAGTCTTCTAATTAAGAGCTGAGTTGAGCGCCTCTGCTTTGCACCACCCTCTGAACACCCAGAGGTTTTCCTCCTCCCTTCACTGTGCAAAGTGGGTCAAGGGGGGAAATTCAAAGCCGAGACTCAAAAATCAAGGTGTTTTCTCCACCCATAGCGCTTCAAATAGAAGCAACCCCTGCATATCCTCATGCTACAGTTTGCAAATGATAAACATCCTTACGTTCCTCGGCGTAAAACCCGGGCGGACACAGCACCACRCAGGTGCTCATCTCCTGGTGATGGTAGAGGCTCCGCTTGCACGCTGTGCACTGGGTCGGTCCCCTCCCGACGCAGCGCTCGCAGCCCTTGTAGCACCGGCGGCACCTCCGGGCACCTTTGTCGCCGAAAAACCCTGAGGGGCACGAGCTCACGCACATCCTGGGGAAGGAACCGAGAGTGCCCGGGCTTTGGTGCCAACAGCCGGCCACCTCCCGGCAGTCAGGTGCCCGCCACCGTCCCCTCACCGCAGCGTTTGGGGCGTCCCCCAGCCTTGGTGGCGATTTGGGCTCATTTACTTCTTATTCTTAAGATTTAGGGTGTCTTGAATGTCGTGGCTCTGCAATAAGGAGCCCAGGACTCTCTTGGCCAGCACCCCTACCGTGGGTAAACTTTCCCTGTGCCAGCCCAAGAGATTGAGGAGTGGAAACCCCACTTGCAGAAGTGATTTGGCACCTCAGCGAGCTGTCCCTTAGGCGTGGGTGACCCCAGCCGGTGAAGCCAATGCTTCTTCCCCAGCATGATTACACGGCCAAGGTCCTTCAGGGCTCTCCAGCTCCGTGTCCCCCACATCATCGTACCCTAGCCCAGAGCAGGGATCCCCACACCTCCTCCTCCCTCCATTTTCTCTCTCATATGCTTCTTCCTCTGTGCAAAACATCTGTAACCCATGCTGCGGTGCGAGCCCTGGGCAAAAGCGCTGCCGCCGCCCGGGGACCCCGCGGGGACACCCCACCACCCCTCACCTGCCGGTTTTCACGCTGCCCAGGCTGTAGTGGATGCAGTTCAAGCACTGGTCGGCATTGGGGCCATCGCAGCCCTGGTCGCCGCACTCGGGGTGGCACGGACCTGGGGAGGGAGAGACCGGCTCAGCGGGGGGAGAGGTTGAGCATCCCCCAGACCCCGCTGCCAGGATGGTCTGAGCACACCCCCTCTGGACCGATGGACGCAGGGAAGGGGCTGGGGACCCTYCGCCTATCTTATCCTATATCTATTATCTTACAGATCTTATATATCTTACCCTGCCTACACTAWGGAGCTGCATGGCTCCGGGTGCTCGCCTCTCCTCCAGCTCATCCTCCCCGGCACGAATCCCACCCGGCCATCCTCCGGCTGAACGCCCTGGTGCAGYTTTGAAAGAGGGGCCGGACCCCCTCCTTGGGGACCGGCAGGGACGCCCGCCCGTGCCCGCACCGGGCTGGGGGGAAGGTGGGCAGAGGAGCTTTTTTTACTCCTCAGACAGCTGCACCACCAATTTGTGGTGGAAGCGCTGGGACGGGGCGTTTTGCTACCTTCTAATTTCACCGTCCTGCTGCCCCGCGCCGGCCACAGGCACCGCTCCTCCCAACCCGCCTCAGCCCCGGGCAGGATCAGGCCTCGTGGCTCCCCCAGTTTATCCGGGTTTGCATTTTCCTGGGTACTTTGGAGGAACAAGGCGGTGGCTCGGCCGGCGCTTACCCGCATACTCCTCCTCCTCCTCCGCCACCTCCACCTGGCTCTGCAGGAAGGCGGCTCTCGACGGCTCCATCTCCGATGCCGGCACCTCCAGCGTCCTCCCACGGGACWGGGGCCCTCCCAGCGCGGTGTAGGGGTGCTCAGCCGTCCCGTAGAAGAGGAGGCTCCAYTCCTTCAGCTTCCCTGTGGGGCAGGCACAACGTCACCCATCCTGCTCCCTATCCCRCTCCTCCGTGGGGGACCCGGCTTTGGGGGAAGCAGGAGGAGGATGGACCAGACCCTCAGGGCTTCACCACTGGCACAGCAATGCAGAAGCAAACAACGAACACCCAGAAATGTTCATGAGCCCCTGAGTTCCCAGCCTGCATGAATGCAGCCGTTTAAGGCACCTAAAAGGGATTTTTTATTCTATAACTCATCTGACGAACTGCAGCATCACCATAGCCTTCATGCCTAACGTGCAGAGAGAACCATTAACTTTAAAGCTCCATAATGGAGGATTATTTCTGTCTGATAAAAGCCGCCCGGCACACACCGGATTATTTCTTGCTGCTGTTGTTCCAGCCAATTCCCTATCCAACATGTCAGAGGTCTGAGCTTGGTGTCCCCCGAAACACTGCGGGGGCCACCGGGGCCTGTATTGCACCTGGGGGCTGGGGAACCCCCATGGCCTTACACCCACGCTGCTTTGGGGAGGGGGTCCAAAAAACACTGCTGCTTCTTTACAGCGCTGTTTTTCTTTCAATTCCCCATCAACACGAGCCACTTCACTCCCGTGGCACGCTCAGCTTTAACTACTAATCCATGAGTTCCCAGGAAGGACTTAAAATTTCCAACACCCAAATCCCTTGGCTCTCCGAAAGAGCTGAGAGGACCTACCTGCTGCAAGCGAGCAGCGCCGGCGTGGAGCCTGCGAAGGGGTGAGCTCGGGCGGCATCAGCTGGGGAAGAGCTCAGCCGCGCGCCTCCGCCGAAAGAATTAAATTTGTTTTAAATCTAAAATGTCCCATGTGAAGGAAGCCCGGGCTGCATGGGTCTGATGCTGGGGATGCAGCAGTGCCAGCGACAGGACACCATATTTAATTGGTATTAAATTAACCAATTTAATTGGTTTAATTTAATGGTCTTAAATTAGCATTTAATACCTGTTTCTACTGCAGGCTGAGAGCATCGTCCCTCTTTTTCCTCCCGCTTTGCCCTCTCTGCTTCAAACCCGGTGCAGGCCCTTTGAGGGGGGTAACTTAATGCACTTGTTTTCATTTCGTTTTGCAAAGCCAGGTAAAGCCGAGYCCTGACGCCCGCGAGGGCCTCAGAAACACCCGCCGCAAACTGTAAATACAGGGGGAAAAGCAGCTCCGTGGGCGCTTCGCTGCTGCTCTCCGAGTTCAAAAGATTTTGGGTGAAGGCAGCAAACAGAAACACCTTCTGCACAATGAACCCCCCCGACGTGCGCCTCCTGCCAGAAAGTTGTGTGGGAGAGGTTTTTAATATACTCCTGGCTTCCTATCAATGAGCGTGTGGATTTTAACACCCCCGCAACGCGCGCCAGCCCCAGGCAGGATGCTTCATGCCCCGCTGCCACCAGCCGGCGAGGCGGCTGCCCCTTCCCGGTGGGGCCGGATCCCGCCAGCCCGGCTCCTTTGCCGGGAAGGGGTCAGGGAGCAGGCGGCCAAGCCGGGGAGGGGGGGACAGGGCAGGGYTGGGGACACGCAGGGGGCCAGGCTGAGCCCAGCCACCCCCCGCCAGCGCGGTGGCAGCCCGGGGAGGATGTCCGTCCGTCCGCAGCCCGAGGGGCATCGTCCCCTTGCGCCGTTGCACAACCAACCCACACGCCAGATGTTCCAGCAGCGAAGCAAAACAAACAAACAACAATTACAGCTCCTGGGTTTCCTCGTTTTGACTCATTACAGTTTAATTTTGGAAACCTGGCTCTCGGTTGCAGCGAGTTTGCTGCTGGGAGAAAAAACGATCCTGGTTCAGCCAGACCGGCMGCCTCCTGAGCTCAGGAGCTGAAGTTTTATTCCCATTTTTGAAGAATTTGGGCAATACAGTTTTGCCGAAGACCACAAAACTGGCAGCAAAAGTTACGGCCAAGCGAAGCAGCCTGCAAAGAGCTTTGGGGGCGAGGGGGGACATGGGTGCCGGGGGACCCTTACCTTGCACCGCGGGGTTGCGCACTTGGGATGGCGTGTCGTGGATCTCCAGGGTCCACTCCCCCGCCGCCCGCTCTCCCCAGCAGTGGACGGTCATGAACTCCCAGCCCTTGAACCCCTCGTTRGAGTGGTCGAACACCCTGCAACAGTAATGCCATGCATCAAGAAGCTTGACTTTGAATGTCTTATTTAATCGGAAAAGGTAGACAGGTAATTAAGGATTTTAGGGATCCTTGCATGCACCCACCCTTGCATGGAGCCCTCCTGCAGCCGACACCCCAGCATGCCCCCCRCCTTCCCGAAAAACCCGAGCAAACTTGCAGCAACCCCCCAAACGAGGATGCTGCCCAGCCCAGACACATGCTCTGGCCGCTCTTACCTCCTGGCAAGGAGCTGCGACCTGGTCCCCGCCGGAGAGACGAGGCTGATCTGGAGGTCACCYCGGCGCGGGTGCGAGATGCTGAGCCGCACCACGACGTGCTCCAGGTAGAGCACGTGCTGGTCACGGTGCTCGGCGCAGGCGCTACTGAGGGTGCTGGCGCGCAGCACGTGGTCCGCACGGATGTACCTGCCAGGGATGGGCAGAGCATCGCGTCGGGGACGGCAGCGCTCCCCGGTTCCCAGCAGCTTGGATGCCCAATTATATTTGAACCTGGTCTCCTACTGCTTCACAGCAAAAATTATCTCATCCTCCATTGCAATACAGTGTCCTAGCACAGGAATTTGCTGAATTGCTTGATGGTAATGAGATGGGTTTGAACTGCCTATAAGATCTATGCCTTATGGGCTGCAAGGACGCTGCTTTATTATAATTATCAGCGCAGCGTTCCTCTTTGGGTTGTAATTAGTGTCTGTATCAGATAAATAGTTTCATGAACACACTTGGCTCCAAATTTATTCCTGCTTTGCATACGCAAGTCTTTCCGAATGGACTGCTTTTCTGATGAACAGCTCAACTTGCTTTACAGCCAGGCAGTGGTAAACCAGGAGCGTCCATTTGGTCAGATCCCTGATCCYACCCTTTAACCCAGCAGGGACAGACCTACCAAGGATGAGATGTGAACCTAAGCTGGTTTGAACCTGAAGCCAAATTCAAAGAGATCCCAGGTGCTGGAAATTTGGGAACTCTTGCAACAAAGAACYGTTTTTTGGTGTCCCCCATCAAGACGAGGTGTTTGGTGGAAGAGGGAGAAGAGCCCAACCCATCACCACTCATGTAGGACCCAGCAGGCAAGTTGGTTTTGGTCTCCCTAAGCTGTTTCTAGAATGGCAAAAACAGCACTGTCAGTCCTCAAAAAATCCCTGCTGATCACCCACCTGGGAAGCAAAAGCATGGAAAGGGCAAAAATAAATCACCCTCCATCAAAGCTGGTCCCAGAGAGCCCCCGCGGGACTTGCTCCTCACCAAGCTGTAGGCACAGACCCCGGGTGGGCACTGCTGGGTCAATAAATAGACCTTGGGGTGGACAGTGTGGGTCGCTCTGACTGTAAAATCCATGAACATCACTTTGCCTGCACACAGGCTTGTCCCGGCCACCCCAACTCCTAATTTCCCTTTCCAAATGCCGGGACAGCAGCTGAGCCTTTGCATAGCAAGAGCCGGCTCCACCAAAGCTCCTTCCAAGAGGCCGCATGCCMTGGGACAGCCGCCTCAACATGAGACACTCACTTGGGCACCCTGTCCAGGCTTCCCACGCAGACGTGCTGGGGAGGAACTGCCTTCCACTTCTTGGCTTCCACCACAATAGCGTCTGCATCCACCAGACCGAAGCCATATAGATGGCTAACTGGAAAGAAAGAAGACTCAGAAATCCACTGCCTTCAAGCAAGGACCAGTAGCTCCTCCTCAGCTCTTGGTGGAGCATCCTCCGACCATCGGAGAAGGTGTGGAGTTGACCCTACTGGGGTACAAGGTGCTCCGACAGGCAGAGCTCATCACCCTTCCCGAGTCACACCCCAAATCCACGTTGGCACCATAGAAAACCCATTGCTGGGAGCAGCCCACCAAAAGGAGCAGCCAACGCTGCAGCTCAGGGCAGCTTCCACCGAGCGAGGCTTCCAACCTTCCACCAAGCAAGGCTTCCAAGCTTCCACCAAGCAAGGCTTCCAAGCTTCCACCAAGCAAGGCTTCCAAGCTTCCACCAAGCAAGGCTTCCAAGCCTCCACCAAGCAAGGCTTCCAAGCTTCCACCAAGGAAGGCTTCCAAGCTTCCACCAAGCAAGGCTTCCAAGCATCTTGCCCCACGAATTACCACCCTCCCCTCCCTCCGCTCAACAGCCTGATGGTAGGAGTCCCTGAGCCAGCTGAGAGCGGCCATCCAGGGCGAATGCTCCCACGAGCGAAGCTCTGGGGACCTTTATTTTTCCTTTCGTGGCCATTTTTGCCATGCCACCTCTGCCCCCGCAGCCCCTCACCTTTATGCCCCGCGCCGTTGGTCTTCCAGTCCGCCGCTCGCAGGTGTACYGGCCGCGAAGTTTTGACCAGCAGATGCTGGACATCCCTCCACGTGAGCAGGGGGCTGCAACGACACTTGGTTCATGGGATGGCTCTGCTGTCTCCAGTCTTCCCAGCAGCAGCAGGGACCCTCATTGGGTTAAAAAATACCCAAAAAAACTCTTTCCTGCTCCAAAAGAGCATGAATCGATGATTTAAATGCTAACACCCTGCCTGGAGGTTGGCCATCAATTGGGGTGCCCCCGCAGAGAGTGTTGCCCCAGCGAGGGATGCCATGTGCCCACAGGCACTGCAGGATTTATTCCTGGCCAAGGGTATTTAGCTCTCATGCTCCGGGATATAACTGGAGCAAATCAGGAGGGTTTTCCCTATTTTCTTGCAGGAGATCGGGAATGGAGCCCATCCCGAGGCAGGATACCGGGCTTGGCAGCTCGCTGATACACACTGCTGAGCAAACCTTCCCTTTATAGGAATAACGGCAAAAATTGCTGGAAAAAAACCTGGTCTGCTCATTTAACAGAAAAATTAAACACAAAGTGTTTCCAAACCCCTGCATAGGTAGGGTTTGCATGATGTTTGTGTGTTCAGGGTGCTGGACACTAAGCGCTGTGTACTTTTGAGCCCTCCACAAGACCCCAGCCAGGGGATACTGCTGAAGAATTTTCCACGCTTTTCTTACATTCAGTTCTTCAGCATCTCGCACTGGGATTTATATTGCTCTTGAGCAACATTTAAGAACAGAAATTCAATTTATTCCTTCTCCTCATAATGGAGTGCCTGAGCACCAAGCCCTGGTACTTAATGTTGCGTTTTACGCCTCAGCTAAACAATACAAAAATTAAATTGAATGCTCTAAATATATTTGTAATGAAAACGGCATCTCTGGAAACGTGCTCACCAGACCTGGGCGCTGGGATTAAACTGGAGGAGAGAGACTGGAGCCAACACGCCGCGACCGCTGYCCCCGGACGCGAGCACAACGCTGCCCTGCGGCTTATTCACAGCCTTATTTTTATTTCCACTCCATAAAAATAATAATAATAGTGGGAAGCTTGTGAGAAGATGCTCCATGGAGCAACACGGGGATGCCCAAGGGGTGAGCCTGGTCCCCTGGGGGGTGCTCCTGGGCTGGGGGACCATGATGGGACCGGGATGGGACTGGGATGGGGACAAGAGGCAAAGAGCAGCTCTTTTGAATTGGGGAGCGGGTTGCTGCTGGTCACGCTGCATGGGTTTTTGACATTATGCAAAAGTAGTCCTTTTCCCCCAGAAATGAAACACTAGGTGAAAACCATCACTTCTACAGACATTTTCCATTTTCCGTGATGTTTTCTGATTTTTTTTTTTTCCAGCAAGTATTTATAAAACTCCTGTTGGAGCCGGCTGTCAGCGGTTTCAATACACCAAATGAAAAGCCTGAGTTATCTCATCAACCCCAACTTTTCAACAGATGGCAACAAGTGAAGAATTAGCTCAATAAAACACCTGCAGGAAGATTAGATGCAAAACAACAACGCTGTATCAAACCTTGCCAAAAAGGAGCAATTTAGAATAACTTTGCCCCACTTTGAGTTGCTCCAGAGGAAAAAAAAAAAACCCACCTTTTTTCTTTCTGGTTTTGCTTGCCAGCTACTAAATTTGGAAACATCCCCCCGCAAGCCGCTGGCGAGGTTGTACTTACTTTGCCTCCAAAGCCAAGGCGATGATGCCTGCGACCATGGGGGCGGACACGGAGGTTCCGGTGTGCCCGTCCGTGCAGCGGTGCCGGAGGTCCGTGGTGACCTGTGGAGAGAGGAGCTGTAGCCCCGTGCTGCTGGAGATGCTCCCGGTGTGGGTGCTACCCCATCGAGCACCCCAGGTTTGCTTGGGGTGCTGCCAGCGGGGAGCTGAGCCTGCGGGTACCCAAACCTGCCGCGGCTCCCACACCATCGGGGTGCTCTGAGCCCCCAAAAATGGGCTGCAGATACATTTGGCGCATGAGGAAACACCCCTGCTTACATTTTCCTTTGCTGAAAGGTGCAAAAAATATTTGAAAGGGGGAAAAAAAGGCAATTTTGCTGTGGGTCAGCTGGAGAAAAAGCCRTGGATGGAATGGTGTGAGCAGGGCAGGGCTGGCGTGTTTACACACCCGTGGGTGCATGTTGAGCTGTGCCATATTAAATGCTTTCCTTAAAAGCTCCAGTTCCTGGTGTCAGGCAGGAATTTCCATTTGCACGGGGGAAAAAAAAGGAAAAAAAAAAAAAGCCATTTTCAGCTTTTTCATTTCAGGGCAGAGCACGATGCTTGGGTACCAAAAGCTTGGAGAGAGGAGGTGGGCAAAGAGCTGCTCCGTTGGTTACTTTTTTAAAAGGCTCCTGGGTTTTGAGTTAATCTGGTAATTTTTGGAGGCGGGGGGACACATGCCACCCAGTTTCTCCCYGAGGTGCCCCTGGAAGCTGCTTTTTTGCCCAGCAATGCTCCAGCAGCACTGGGCTAGTGCTGGCCTCAGCCATGCAAATACTCCTTAGTGCCATGAAAATGGCCCCAACAAGGCACTTGGATTCTGGAAATTAATCTTTTAGGGGCCAAACAAATCACTCTTGAATTAAAAAAAAAAAAAATCGACTTGCAAAAAAACCACATTTTTTGTCAAATAACTAATTTGGGTGGAAAACTCCCAGCTCAGGTAAGGCACCGTGCCAGTGGGGGATGTTTTACTGCCCGAGGTTCAGATGATGCATGGGGACATTGGTAACGAAAGGCTTTGCTGTGACCAGACCACAGCAGCTGTTGGGACAGGGCAAATATAGCCTGGGCGGCAGGGAAAACCAGACTGATTCACACGTGCACAGGCTTTCAGGCAATTCCTGGGCTCCGAAAAGTCTCTGCTCCCTGTTTGGGGTTGCCACATCCCTGCCAAATACCTCCATCCTCCCCCTTTTTTCTCTGTCTCAGGCTAAAAATCCTCAAAATTCCCTTTTTATAAGCACAGGACAGTGAGCAGGCACTTTGGGGGACAGATAAACATTTGCACGGGTAGTTTTGCAAACCTTCAGCCCCTTCACCCATTTACCAGGGAAAACGCCACATCCCTGAGCTCTTCCCAAGCACCAGAGCAATTTTGGCCCCACCATAAAAAAGCACAAGCAAAACCCATYGCGAGGCTAAGGCCAAAGCCCGGCTCTTACAACCGAGCCATCCTCCAGCCTGGCCACACAGAAAACATCCAGGGGATGCCGCCCCACTCGACGTCGGGGTAAAACTTACTATTTTCCGCTCGTAAAAAGCCCCGCTGCTGTAGGTGGTGGCGAGGGTAGAGGCGCACTCCTCCAGGTACCAGGGCTTGTAGCCGTTCTCGGTGGTGCTGCTGATGGAGATGGTGTAGATGCTGTTGGTGTAGCCGTCACAGGAGCAGTAATCGCCCTCTCTGCCGCCGTTCCCCGACGCCCAGACGAAAATGGACCCCAAGCCCCTGCGGCCCTGCGGGCAGAGAGGGGACGGGGGGTGAGAGGAGGCGTTTGATCGGGATGAGCGGCCGTCCCGGCACGGGGAGGAAGGGGCAGCCCTCCCCCAGCACTGGGATGCCATCGGTAAGGCTGATTTTGGGGTCAGGAGGTAGGGTTTGGTTAGGGCGGAAGGATGGGTCCCATCCTGCCCAGCGCTCGGCCCCCTGGATCAGCCCCCGCAAACGTGCCCCTCGGCTYGGCCAGCCCCAGTTTTACAGGCAGCTGCTCCCAGCAAGGATGGGAGAGCCTCCGGCAACGGGGATTTTGGCATCTTCCACGGGCCCTCATGGGGTAAAAAAACATCTTGGGTGCTCAGAACCCCTGAACCAAGGGGTAACACCGGCACGGCGCTTTCCGGGGGTGCAGGGATGGCCCCGCGGGAGGAACTGGCAGGAAACCCCCCAAAACCCATGTCCCCCAAGCCTGCAAATCCCCTCGCAAACCCACCCAAACCACCAGGAACCTTCCCCCAGCCTATCTTTTAGGTTTCTTTTGTTTGTTTTTTCATTTTTTAATCCCAGCCTTTTCTCCCCCTCCACCCGTCGCTTGGCAGGAACATCTGATGGAGCCGTCCCCAGCGGGTACAGCTGCGGGAGCCCACCGGGAATTGGGGGGGCGGGAGGGGCCCGCCAGCCACCCGGACCTCCCCGGAGCCGGGGGAAAATCCCGCCCGGCAGCAGCGGCCGCGGTGCCAACGAGGGGCCCCTAACGAAGCCGACGGCGYGGGGGCGAACCGCCCCATCCTCCATCCGAACCGCTGCCACGGCACCCGGGGTGCCCGCACCCCCAGGAATAACCCAGCCCCATGGGGGTTCACAAACAGGGTGCTGCGGTCCCAAAGGAGGATTTTTGGTGACCCAAGGGGATTTGGGGCAGGAAATGAAGTGGCTGGTTCGCTTCCCTGCCCCGTGAGGCAGGGCTCTCCGGGGAGGGCTTGGCAGACGATGGAAGCACAGGGCGGCGGAGCAGCCCCATCCTCCCCGCAGCTACTCCTGCCACGGAGAGATTTCAGCGCTAGCCTGGGCAGATCTGGTGTTTATCTCCCTCCCAGTGCTCTGCAGTGGCTTCCTCCATGAAGAATAATAATAATAATAATAATAATAATAATAATAATAATAATAATAATGATGCAGCTTTGCTCTGGAGGAATTCACTGGGATTTATTGTGGGGTTTAAGCGCTGGGGGGAGAGGGATGGTTTATTACCTGTCTCGCCTCCCTCCGGGGCAGAGGCTCTCTGAGCTGACCCTGCCTCTGGGCGCAGAGGCTGAGTCAGGCTCTTTCCTAACTTTATGAAAGTTTTCATTATCTGGGCTGCCTCCCAGCCAAACTGGGTGGGTATTTCCCTAGCAAAGAGTAACAGAGCTGTTTGGAGCTCTGCAAGAAAAAGTGCAATTGCAAAGGGAATTGTTGCCCTGCCCCGCATCACGGAGAGCTCGACCCAGCTCACCAGCCCACCAAGCCCGCTGCTGGCATCTCTAGTCCCGCTTTCCGGGGTTTCCCGGATCTCCGAGGCGGCAGSATCCCAGCCCACGTGCTCGGCGCAGGCAGCGATCATCTGGTTCTCCAACACTAAAATCCACCCGTCCCCAAGGACCAGCCCTGCTGCCTGCAACCCAGGATTTCCTAAATCACTAATGGGAGGAATAAAACCAGGCGCAGATTGCCGAAGGCGTGTGGAGACGTAGCAATGATTTCGATTGGGATAAATAGACGGGGAGCCCAGACCTCCCCTGCATCCCGCACCCCGAGCGTCGCAGCCATGGGTGCCGAGAAAGGCTGCTCGGTCCGGGTCCAAACCCGCATCCCCGGGATGCCGGCAGGGTTGCGCCGGAGGAAAGCAGGTTCAGAGCCAGCACGGTTGCACGAGGACACGAACAGGCACATAAATGACACTACAGCAATGCACATCTAACACCTGACGGTGTTTCCCAGCAGAGCGATAGCTCACTGCGTATCGCAGCTCCCTCGGATTGCAAAAAAACCACACTTTCCCTTTGCACTCAAACAAGCAACTACCAAGATTTCCACAAGCAGACCCCAAACACCCAACTCCTTCATTTGCCATCCTCCTAAGCCAACGCCATCCCGGCAAGGGGCTCCTGGCCTCTATAAAACCTGGATCTGGGCATCATTTAAACCAGGGAATCCCTCCCTGGCCAAGGCTGGGGATGATCCAGCTCACCCCAGCAGCGCATCGGTCGGATGCGGGATGCAGAGCATCTCCCCGCTTCCGCGGTGCTGCCGGGGCTTGGGTGTTTGCCCAACAGCACTCCATGAGAGCCCAGGATAAATATCCCCTCGTTAGCTCGGGAACTAATAAGGTGTGGCTGGAGGAGTAAGAAACAAGATGATTAATTCCCCCAGCGCAGTCCTAGCGCTGATAGATAAAGATTATTTTAAAGTTTCCATTAAAAACTCAATTTTAAGGATTTATAACTCGGTTACAGCTGTTTGCTTGGGCTAAAGGTGGCAGCTAACTATCCGCGTGTGGCTTTCCTCGGTATTTAAGGAGAAGTCGGTAATTAAGAGCTGTGCACGTGGGATAGTGGGTGCCGCAAACACGGGTGGCAGTGGGGGGATTGATGTTCCCTGGGAGACAGAAGCAAACATCCCGAAACAGCGGGGCCATGCCGGGCAAGTACCCTGCTGCTGCCCATTTGCTCCCGCATGGAAAAATAAGGTCTAAAAAGCAGCTTGTTCCCCCGTATTTACACGGCGTGAACTCCCCGGCACTTCAATGGATTCCTCGGCAGGCTCACCGCCCCGGCAGGAAATCAAGTAAATAGTGGGAAAAACACTCCACCCTATTTTTAGATAASAGGCAGGCTGCGTCGCCCCAGCCCGCGGCCGCCTCGAATCCCGGCGCGCTGCAAGAGGAGGCAGCGGAGGCAGGAGTGGAGGCAGGGAGCGAAGCGGGGAGGTTTCAAAGCCCAGGTCGGGGCAGCCTGGGGCTGCCGGTGGCAAAACCCCAACCCCAAAGTCACCGAAGCACCCGGGGGACACCCGCTGCACGGCCCCGAGCTGCTGCGACACTTACCCGCGGCGCCCGCCRAGCTGCCAAGAAAGGTCTTTTTCCCCAGTGCTTTTAGCCATTATTGGGCATTTTTTAAAAGCACCCAATAAGAGAAGGGGCATGGAAAGGCCAGGGCATCTCCAGTGGGGATTGACAGCTGTCAATCACACGTGATGCCGGCTGAGCCCCTCTCGCTGGAGGACTTCAGGGACAATAATCTGAATTTTTCCTGCACCCCCGCGGCTGGATCCTGTGGCGGCACCCACGTCCCACCCCCAGCCATGACACAGCCGCTCGTTCCGGGTGGAAAACCACGAAAATGCTTAATGTGATGGAGACCCCCWGGAGACGATACCGGGGGCCAGGGGAGGGTGAAGGAGGGGGGATGGAGATGCCAGGGGGGTGGCCGCATCCCTCCTCGCCAGCACCCCGGGGGGACATTTTGAGGTGCAAAGTCACCCCCCCACCAAGAATCGCTTTGGGTTTCTCAGCCCGGCAGAGCTTTGCAACTCAACCTGGGGCCTGCCTGCTCTGCCGGGGCTCTGCCCGGCAGCCGGCGCTGCCGGATGCTCCTGCTGGGGCCAGCCATGCCGAGGGGTCCCGCCGGGGCCGCGCCATCGCCGGGCACCTCCCGCCGTCACTGCCCTCAGCCGCAAAATCCACCGGAGCTCTTAGGGACGCCGGGGAAAACTAGGAAAAATTAGAGATGATTCGCCCCCTCCCCGCCCCAGCCCTAACGTTGGCATCGCCTCGGGGGGCCGAGCCGCCCGTCCCCACGCCGGACCCCGGGCTGGCCGCGGTCCCGGCACGCGTTCCCCACGGGGCGGGAGGAGGAGGGCGAGCGCGTCTGGGCGCTGCGGGATCCACACCTTTTTAATGCCATGCTCAAAAGCCTGTTTGGCCAATAGACCAGGTCCATCAACTGTCTTCCCATCATCATCTGGCCCCCAGCTCGCGCTGTAAATGTCAATGTAATCGGGTCTGATGCCAAGCGACTTCGCTTCAACAACATCTGTTACATCGCCATCTAACATACGAATGCCTAAAAGCACAAAAACATCAGACATTAGGGCTTAATGGCTTGGATGAAAGTGCGAGGATTGCAATCAAAGGGCTTTGTTAACGGCGGCGGAAACCGCACGGCTCAGGCGCGCCTGGAATAGCTTCAACCCGCGGCCCCGTGCGCTAACGAGCCCGGCAGCGGGAAGATGGGGAGCTATTTTGGAAAGTTTTCTGTGTTGCTGGCTTCATGGCAAGTGATGGAGGGGGTGTGTGTAAAATTCACTTCCCCTCCATCCGTGGGGATCGGGTGGTGGGAGCAGTGCTGCGCTCCCCGGTGGCAAAATCCCCCTGCTAAAAACCCTTTTCCCCCCCTTTTAATTAATTAGCTAACTCATTTCTCCACCTGAAAGATATCGGTGTTTCCCGAATGGTCACAGCCCCCTGGCTTCGGGCACACCGGAGGGATGAAGCCTCTCCCCATGTGTGGGGATGACTGTGACCGTCCCCAAACCCCATCACTGCCCGGCTGATGCCAGCAGTGCCCAGGACGGGGAGAAGCCCCAGGAGAAGCCCCAGGAGAAGCCCCAGGCTGCAGTTTACACGGCAAAAATCAGTCAGGACCCCAACCCGTGGCGGGATGATGGTGCCACCTGGGATAACCTCACTTCCAGCGGGAATGCCGGCAGGTGCCGGCCGGGGTGATTTGCAGGCAGAGCCCACCGGCCACGGTTAAGACCGTCTGGGGGACTGCAGCACATCCCCAGCCCCCAGCTGCTGCAATACGAGGGTTACAACCCCCTCCGCTCCGCTCCCCATCACCCTTTCCCTGCCGGATTGCCCCCTCCGCACGGCGGGCAGAGGGTGCCAGGCACCCCAAAGGGCTGCCCAGAAACAGCCCGTGCAGGAAGGGAGGTGCTGGAAATTTCAACATCGTATTTTGCCAGCCAGGGAGAGTCCAGTTTATAAAAATGCATTTCCCTTTCCACATATATTTTTTTCTTAAAGCAAACAAATGCAGGCAGATGTCATTACAGCTGCAGCTGTGCTCTGGACACCAGTCAACTCAAATATCTCGTTTCGACGCTGTCCCCTACCAGCCAAAAACAAGCTTAGAAATATAAGATGAGGGAGCAGAGTAGTTCCCAAAAACTTCCTCTCTTTGTTGCATTAGCAAGAAAACGCAAGGAGAAGGGGCGAAAAGCCGAGCCCGGTGTCCGAGCCACGCTCGGCTGCGGCGCAGCAAGCAAAACCAGCCGAGGGATGKTTTTTTTATGCTTGCTAAATGTGGGTACGTTCATCAGCGAGCCCAAAGCCAGTCCAGAATGAGGCCAGAGCCAGCCCAAAACAACCCAAAGTCAACCCAAAGCCAGCTCAAAGTCAACCCAGAGTCAGCCCAGAGTCGATCACCCACAATGCAGGGACCCCCCGGTTAAATAACGGGGGACAGGAGGGAGCAGGGAAGGATGCTGCAAAATAAATGAGCTCTTTGCCATGCAGGGAGCAATACCAGCCTCCAAAGTGAGCRTTCGAGGAGAGGGGAAAGAAGGAGGAGGAATGGCAGGAGCCCGTTTTGTTTCTTGAGCAGCAATGTATTTCGCCCGGAGCAAATGAAAAGCAACGCAAGAGCGCTGAAGAGCAGCCAGTAAAATTAGATGGTAGCTCTCCGAGTGTGACAAATAGGCTTCCCCAACAAGTTGTGCTCATTAATCGCTGCTTTATTTGTGTAATCCATCTAAAATCACTCTCACTGCAGCTATAGCGCATTTTCCTCCACAATCCCAAACTTCATCTAGACTTTATTTTTCCCCTTTGCCTGTTCACGTTGTGGGAAGCCCACGGCCTCTACCCTCTGCCTGGTGCCTCGCAGCGCTCGACGCCTCCCCAGCACACCCCCAAGGCAAGGCACTCGTTAAGGGAAGCAAATTAAAATGGGATTCATAGGTCGTTATACAATCAACAAGTAACGCTCGTCTCCACGGCTGCTGCGGAGAAACRGGCTTGAAAAGGAGCATGAAGGCAACAGCCTGATCCTGCAGGATGCAAAACTGCCTTAAATCCCCGCCGTTGCCTTGCTCTGCTGCTGCCTGGTGCATGCTTGGAGCTGGGTTTAGGGGCAAGAAGCCATCCCACATGCCAGGGGGACAGGGGATGGGATGGGATGGGATGGGATGGGATGGGATGGGATGGGATGGGATGGGGGGACGTGCCGCAGCCTTTACAGCCCCTGCCACTCCTCCAGTCTCCCTCCCCGGGGTTATTTCTTCCCTCGGGGGATTTTCCCAGCACAGGGAACTGCTGACGGCGCTCGGCCAGGAGCAGGACTCCCTGCAGGCGCTGCTCCCGTGCAGACACAACCCTAACGAAAGCTGCTTCTTGCGTGGCCGGGATGAACAAGCCGAGAGAAGGAATTAAGCCCTGAATCCACCCATGGTCCGTGCCCCTAACGGTGAYGTCTCCCACCGTGGGATGGTAAAAGGGGCCGCAGTCCCCTTGAGCAAAAGCCCCTCTCCCGTTCCAGCYGTGCCAAGGATGGGGCTAAAACCCCCAGCGAGGACCCGGCTCCAGGCATTTGTCCCCTACACGGTCCCACCAGCCACGCAGACGGGACACCACACTCCCGCTCACCCCAACACCCCCATCTCCCCGGCGGGTGCTACAACAGCCCGGGCTGGCCAGACCAGCCCCGGCTCCAACCAGCCTCCAAAACCAGCTAGGCTAATGCAAATGAGCTCTGTGATGCTAATTACCATCAGGATCCAATTTGGTAATAAAGATTCATTTGCTTCCCGCACATTGTGTTATTTGAGGGACCATGCGAAGGTCCCCCCACCCCACRCAGCCCCGGCCCCCCACCTCCTTGGCGCTTTCCCCACAAGGGTATTTTGGGGATCTCCCCAGACCCTCTGCCCTCCGCGCGGCTCATCTGCAGACATTATCCTCACAAACGAGCGATTTCACCTTTGAAGCTAAACCGGCACCGCCGACCATAGCAAACACAGCCACCCCAGAAAGGCCAGCCCCCCCCCTGAGACCAGCTGTGAACTTTTGGGGTGAAACCACCACATCCTCGATCCACGTGCATCCTCACGGCGAGGATGCAGCCCAAGCAGGTTTCCACCCCAAAATACRTGGAGCTGGGGTCCCCTGCACCCTGTGTCACCCATTCTCCCCCAATCCCCCCGGGGCTCCCCGCAGCCGGGACACCAAGGAGGAGACTCCCTCCTGGCAATATCTGGGAGAACGGCATCTCACCACCCGCCCCGGGAGCCCATCGGCACGACCAGGGGGGCCCCGGTTGCTCGGGGGGACGGCGAAGGGCAGGGGAGCCGCAGGCAGGCGCCAGCCTCACCTCCGATGCGCGCGTTGTAGGCGATGCCCACGATGCAGTACGAGTTGTTCGCCGCCGCCGCCACTTCCCCCGCGCAGCGAGTGCCATGTCTGCAGAGAGAAATCCCCCGTGAGCTGACGTCCCGTGGTGAAGGATCCCTCCGGCCGCCCCCCACCCAGCACCCAGAAACCGGCCCTGAGGCCAGAGTGGCGGAAGAAAGTGCCCCAAGAGTTGCAGAGCCCTTATCCAAAACACACAGCAAGGGCTGGGGGATGGAGGAAACTAATGCAGAAAGCAATTTGCTGTTTGCATTTTGCACGTAGATGCAATCTGCTCTTCACTGCTCTTTGCATCTTGCACCTAGATGCAGTTTGCTCTTTGCATCTTGCACCTAGATGCAATTTGCTCTTTACATTTTGCATCTAGACACAGTTTGCTCTTTGCATCTTGCACCTAGATGCAATTTGCTCTTTGCATCTTGCACCTAGATGCAGTTTGCTCTTTGCATCTTGCACCTAGATGCAATCTGCTCTTTGCATTCCCGTTTCATTTCCAGAGGTGCCACCATGTGCCTGTCCCGCTTCAACTGAAGCCCAGAAAGTGCGTCCAAGTTTTGACATTTAAGCCACCCAGCCCGACTCACACAGATTAATCCCCAACCACGGTGAGGAACCCCCCCAGTGCTGTTGTTCGATGGCTTGAGGGTTCGTTAGCAATTAGCRTGGCTGCCATGGGCTGGATTTGCATTAATTGCAATGACTCTGTGCAAAGCCTKTAACGCAGCATCCTCTGCAGCGCTGGGGATGGGGAAAGGCCATGGACCTGGAAGACACCCCAGGGGGGACGCCCAGCCCYGGGGACCCCCGCGTGCCCCGGCCACGCAGACACCGGCTCCACGGCAATTAGCATCACGTACTTATTCTCGTTGCTGGCATCGTAGCGGGGAGTCGGGTCGTGGTCATTCCCGTTGACATCGTAGCTTGCAAGAGGGTCCTGAAAACACGTTGCCACCATTAGATTTGACTTACCAGCCACAGTGGGACAAAGTGGCCTCGGCAGCGGCGCGGTCCCGCTTTGCCCRCAGCCAGCTGGGCAGTAAATGCCATTTTCCATTTAGTTTTTGACTTTGCTCAAGACAAATAGTTTTGGGCTGCAGCCCCCACTGAGATATGGCTGCCCCAGGGGAAACATCCTGTTCCCACAGGAGACAGCTCCTCCGAACCCCAAATCCTGCTGGGTCCGCACCGTTCCCCCCACCACCGCGGCCATTCGGGGTTTGAGCTGGGGCTGAGTGGGTTCATGCAGGTTTTTGGCTCTGCGCTGGCGAGCCGGAGGGAGGCGGCCGCTTCCCAGGCAGCTGCAAAGGGAGTTTCCCCCAAACYCTCTTGTTTAAAAACCTCATTTCCTTCTTAAAAACATCTCGAGCTTTTAAAAAAAACAAAGCTTTTCTTCTAACCTGCCAATGCACAGACTTAAACTGTGTTTATACACTGAAATTCTCCATAAATCAATTCATCCTGAGGACCAGCCCCAGCCCATCCATCCCCGGCCCGTCCATCCCCCAGCTCACATAGTTTTGCAGGAGGTCGGGGTGATTCCTCTCGATGCCGTCATCGAGGATGGTGACCACCACGTTTTTGCCGGTGTAGCCCCTCTGCCAGGCTGCCAGGACGTTCATCTCCGACCTGCAGCGACTGCTTTTATCGCCGCAGTGCTACAGGGGGGGAAACACAGCAAGCACAAGCTGCAAAAGGGCTGCAACCCCATTTTCAGCGAGCAGCCAGGCTGGGAGCCCATTTAACCAACCAGAAAATATATTTACATCCCACCCCCTGCCAYATAACTCGTAGATTTCTGATAACTTTACTCCACTAATCAAAGCCATCCATCAGCAGTTAATGAGGGCAACGCTATCTCCCTATTATTCTTTTCCTCCTCCATTTCAAATACTGTGGGCTCTTCGGTTTTGAAGTGCTCGTTTCCTTCCTGCGCTTAATTTYCAATGAATTTCCCTGTCAAATACAGATCGATGAAGCAGGCAGGAGAAAAATGGTATTGTTAATAGATGGTTGCAGCTCTTGGATGGGTAAAATGCATCGATGCTGCAGCTGCGCTGCTCCCAAGCCTTCACTGCACTGACCATAACGAGGAGCCGCTAACGATGGCGAAACACTTAAAACTAGACTCTCTTGTGTATTAATTTCCAATTTTAAAATCCTGCTGCCAAGCACATTCACTGCTATTAAGGTGTTTCATTACTGGCCGGGCTGAGCAAAGATTGATGACGCGTTTGATTAAAAACAAATTAACCCCCCTGGAASGCAGCGGGTCCCTGGCGGGGCGGCGGAGGGGAGATACCCACCAGGTACCACATGTTGGGCCACACTGGGTCGTTGAAGGGCAGGGCGTGCGGCTCGCCTCGGACCTGCCTCTTCACCCGCCGCTTCACCTCCTGTTGCTGCAGCCAGTCCACCTGCAAGCAAAAGCCGCGGGTCGGCATCGCCCCTGGGCACAGAGCCCGGCATCATCCACCGAAACGGGACACGGGATGCGGGATGAGGGATACGGGATGCGGGAGCGATGCAAACCGCAGCCTGGACCATCCCAGCATCACCCCACGCACCGGCAAACCACCCAGCTCCTTTGGCAGGGCTGCTGCGGAGATACTGGCTTCATTTGGGGGGAATAAAGGATGGATGGACAGACGGACAGGGCAAGCTCAGCTTTTGTGGTCTCCGATTCCTCTCTCGGTGCAGCAAAATCCTTGAGCATAAATAACGTTGCCTCCAAACGCGTGCCTAAACCTCCCTCTGGCTTAACAAAGCACTGAAGCACGTGCTGAAGTCCCACTGGAGACGAAGCACATATTTAAGCRTTTAGTCAAAGTGCTGGAAAAGACTCAGGTGCTTGGCTTAATTTTGGGGCTGATGATTCCGCTGGCCGGGAGGCAGCAGCCACAGCTCAGCCCCGAGACTTCACTACCCGGCTCCTGGGCTGCTCATCCTTCGAGCTCCTCTCCTCCTGATGAAAAGAATAAAATTGGGGRCTTTACCCAAGCACAACACATGTTTATCAAAAATACGGGATGACCACACATGGCCACGGCAGGTCTCGGGGGATGTGGCCAGCTCCGGAGAGGCGTTTTTGGCACCGGCTGCGGGCGAGGTGGCCTCGGGGCCGACCGCTCTGACATTTGTTTGCTTTTCAGTGGGGCATGACATGCGAAGAGATCAAACGGRAAATGAGTCGGAAAAGGCCAGGATTGGGAAATGCTGGTGTTTGCCCACGCCACTGCGGCAGGAGCTGCCTAAGRTGCCAGTTTGGGAGCCACCGCATCCCGTCCCTGGCAAGCATTTTGCCCTCCCAGACACTTTATTGCCCATAAAAAGGGCTCTCCTGCTTTTAGCGTGGAGATGAAAGCCAGATTTATTGAAAATAGGTTGTAAAAATTATTTATAGACCAAATCTTTACATGTGCTCATGCTGGGGGGGCAAGGGAGGCACCAGCCGATGAGCTGGGAGGGCTCTGCGGCACATCCCTCCTCCCCGGACACTTTCTTCCCGACGGCTCGGGKTCTTTTGGGAACGGCAGAGCTGCTCGTGGGGATGTTTCTGTTCTTGTGAGAAGTTTTTGTAATGAAAAGAATAAAAATCCAAAATGCAAGTTTTTGTTGGGCTCATTTATGTGAGACTGTCGGCTGAACCGAGCTCTTCTCGCATGGCTTATAGCTTTCTGACTTGGATGGAGGTGGACGGGGAGCTGTGCATACCAGAAACCTGACAGTTTCCAGGCTAAAGCTTGGTATTTAAACATGCATATTTTAAAGAAAAAAAACTGTTGAAAGGAAAAAAATATATATTTCATAGAAAAATGAATTTCCACGCTGCCTTGGCTGACAAGAGCATGCTGCTTTGCTTATACGACGATGGACTTAAGCATTGGAAGCAAAAATACAACTTCATGGTCTAGTTAAAAAAAAAAATACATTAAATAGAGGATATGGCCCAAATACCCAGCTTTTCTCCTTAAAAGAAGCACTCCTTGGCAGCATTACCATGGGTCTCGCTGTCCGAGCCACAACTATCGCCTTTCCCTGTGGCTTTCCCACGGGAAGATGTGGGATTTCGCGGGGTTTTGCCAGGAGTTGTGGTGCCTTGCGGGGACRTCTTCATCTTGAACGTGCTCCTGATGGACCCCAGCGCTGCCAGCCGGGAGTCGATGGAGAAGTCTTGTGTGGACACAGAGAAATCAGGAGTTTAATGGCCTTGATTTCAAGGGGGGTTGCTAAATGGATGTGGCTGGCATGGGAAGACAACGGKCAAGCAGGAAGGAGCCTGGGGCATCCCTGCAACGGCTCCCGCAGCTTGTGAAACTCGGATCGACTTCCATCACTCATTCGGGGGGGAGAAGCTTCTCGGAAATTTAAAAAAAAAAAAAAAAAGTCTTTTTGCTACTAGAAATGGCCAAAACTGTTACAACACAGTCCTGAGCCCGGGGGGTCCAGGCTCTACCCCTCTAAACCCTAATTAGCAATAACAAGGTGACCRTGAGCGGCACCAAAGGACCCTGCGAGGAGGCACAGGTATCACCGAGCCGAACCCTTCGCCCTCGCTGGAAACAGAGGGGCAGCTTTTTATGTTCCCCCTTACTTTGAGATTTTCAGCGGGTGATGCCCGGATCCAGCTGCCCAGGGTAACTCCACCAAACACAATAACCAGCACAGGCGAGGATGCAACTCCCTTTGCAGCTCCGGAAAAGCAATAGCTTGACTTATTCCAGTGGATGTGCAGGAATTAAAGCAGAGATCCAGGACAAACCAGATGGCTCCAGCATATGTTCGCCATAAAGCAMGGCAGAAATAATTTAGGTGGGGTTGATTTTGCTATGGTACGCAGCCAGAGGCACGRGGACTGAGACCGTGACATCCTCCGATGAGGATTAAGAGACCGGAGCAGCGAGGCCGAAGGCTCAAGCACTTCAAGGACCAACAGGAACATCCCAGTGAGCTGGGAAAGTTTACAGGGATGAGAGCTGCAAGATGAGCCTGTGCGAAGGGCGGCACAGCACGGCGTGACCCCGCTCCGCATCCCGTTGCACCTCCACGCCTCTTACTCTCGCCACCACGACCTGCCCCCAAAATCGTTGGATTTACTACATCTCTCCTCCCCTTCAATCACCTGCCATGTCGCTTGGCTCATATTAGCCCCAAATGGAGCAGCTGCCGGCCATGGGAGTCTCTTGGAGCAAGAGGGGAGCTCGGCAGCAGCGAGGTCCCACGGGGACCAGGACCCCGGCTGATGCCCAGTCCTCGTGCCACCGACCCCGCGGCAGAGCAAACCGATAAATAACGGCGCTGGAAACAATAGCCCCTGGAAGGCACGAACCACCCAACGTCTGCAAATGATTGAATTTGCTGATTCTTCGGGATTTCTGCAAGATTTGTTTCCATCTTCGCTATTCCAGCTCGTGTTTCCTCGTGCCTCRCGGTGATGTTTTCTTGTGCCGCACATGCTAAGCCGGTGCCGTCGAAATGCTGAGACATGTCCAAAACGATTTGCAAACGTSCATGGGAGAGGGGGAGAGACAACGCATGCCAAGAGGTCTTGAACTCCGAGTGGTAACAAAGGATTAAGAGAACAGGAGCTAATTGCTGTAGYTTGCAGTCCATAGAGCAAGGTAAGGTAAATGTTAATAAGACTAAAAGCCAATTGATTTGGTTTGCATTGTAACTAGACTCATTTAAATGGAGGTATTTCAATTGCAGAGCTGAATTCATCATTTGCTGGGATGCCTGTGCACCTCCCCCAGGGTGAACAGCTTTAATTAGAGCCCAGCACACTTCCAGGGCACCGACGCTCCCCTCGCTGAGGTTTTCCCCGCCGGCAATGCCGCTGCTCGGCAGCAGCCACGCGTGTGCCGCCTCAGGAGTGTGCTACAGACCCTGTCCAAATATTTAACAGCAAATCTCTCTGGAAAGCCGGCTGGCTGGGGAAAGCAGGGTTGCTGTGTGGGTCTGGAGAGATGCGGATGGGATGTGCTGCACTGAGCGGGTTGGAAACGTCTTGGGACTTGGGAGCATYCCAAGGGTGGCCAGGAGCATCCCAAGGGTGACTGGGCACCGGTGCAAGCACCAGCAGCTCACTGTAGCATGGGTACCTTCATTGCAATGGTTTTTTCTGCATTTATTTCACCCTTTCCCCAAAAAACAGACCCTCCCCACGCATTAACCCTTCCCCTGCTCTGCAGAAGTAGCATCTCGCAGGGCTCGGGCGCCGGGTGGAGCTCAGGGAAGAGGAAAATCGAGGCAGAGCCGCAGCCCTTCCCCACCACCCCGAGCCCAGCTCCCCCAGGTCCCGCCTGTCCCTCCTTGCCTTCTCCCCCCCCCCGCCCCAATACTTTTTTCAATTCAGCTGCACTGAAAATCCCTTCGGATGCTTGCTCTAGGAAAAAGCAATGCAGAGCTATTGCCAAGGATTTCACACATAGCAACCAYTGAGGCAGCAAGTGTTGTGGCAACTGGATCAACACCCCAAGCATGCAACAGCCTTTCTATCCTGGAAGGCTTTTTTCCCCCCTTTTCTTCCTCCCGGCTTTCAGGCAGATGTTAGCGTTTAGTCACTTCTAAGTATTTTTCATCACCCATCGACGTACCCGTGTCCAATGAGTCACCCCGTGCATGCACAGGGCTGTGGTTCAAGGATAACATGTCATCGCAAGACGCTTGGGCTCACGCTTGACCCAGACCAAGCCAACGGGCTCCTCCGGGGGAAAGYGGGGACCCCCACCCCACCACCCCCGCAGAGGCCAGGGGACCCCGGGCTGCCCAGCCCCGTACCTTGGGGTCCATGCGGAGGAAGTTGTGCGGTCCCCGGCTGCTCAGCGTCGAGCGCTTAAACGTCTTGCTGTGGTGAAAGTGGTAGTAGTTTTCCAAGCTCCCGATCTGCAAAAAGAGAGTTGGTTTGTTTTTTTTTTTTAAATGAGGTTTTCCTGTGGTTGCCCCCCATTTCGGTGCTGGCAGCATCCCTTTGTGCATCGGTGCAGCTGTGCCCCACACTGCAAATCCCTCACTCATAGAAAGCTCCCTGGCGAAGCCGGGGTTCAGGGAGGGGATGCGGGATGCTGGCACTAACCCCGGTGCCACTGCCGTGGCAAACAGCGCTGGTGGCCGGACGCTGCACCGGCACAACAGAGCCCGCAAAACATTTTTATAAATTTTCACCCATTAAATACATCTTTGCAAACTGCCTTCCATCAGCTCCCAAGCAGAAATAATGAGCTAAAAATGAGCTCAGCAGCTGCGGTGGAGCCAGGAGAGCTGTGCCTCATTGTGCTGCTTTTCCCCACCCGACACTTCGGCTTCGCCCCGGCAGCAATAACGGCCCTGTAAGGAGCGGTGAATGCGACCCCTGCTAACCCTGGGATGCTCCTGGGAAGCGCAGGATACAAATGTGCTCAGCCTGGAGTCAGGGACAGCAGCAGGAGGAGTCAAAAAAAAAAAAGTAATATCCCCAAGCAAACCAACCATCCCTCCCAAGGGATGTGTAACACATGCCCCAGCCTGGAGTCCCTCCCCAGCAGCAAGCGCAGCCCAGGAGCCAAGGCAAGCTGGGAAAGGCAGCCCCACTGGCTCCCTTCAGCCCGGGGAAGCCCCACGCTCCTCTTTTACAAGTTTTTGCCCTTTTTTTTTCTTGCACGGAGCTGAAATGTCCCCCATTTGTGGGAAAACACCATGCCAGTCATGCCACCCTGCCAAGCCCTGGGTGCGCTGCCTCCAGCCCTCTCATCCTGGCAGCCGGMGATGCCGCGACTCCTCTTTTTCCAYCCCAAAAGCACAGATAAAGTCCCGGGGCTACGCGAGGAGCCCGGCGATCTCGGGCAGGCGCCGCGTGACGAGCATCCCGCGGGGATTGACAGCCATAGGGATGGGAATGACCCAAAAGCTGCACTCACTGGCCTGCGGCTCCCAGGTCACACAATTTTGGTACAAATTGGGTCTCTGCTATAAATTCCCTTTTCCCTGAGGTTGGTTTTCTTTCCTCAGAAAAACCTGTCCCGTGGCCAGGAGCTGGATGCCGCAGGGAGCCAGGGCGAGCCGTGCTACGAGCCCCCATCTGCGACCCAGGAGCTGGGGTGACATCCCCGAGGCCACGCGTGACCCGGGGGCCAGGGTGACATCCCTGAGGCCACGCGTGACCCAGGGGCCAGGGTGACATCCCCGAGGCCAGACCAGGGCTGGCTGCAATGGGACAGGGGGGAGCAAACAGGTTTGTCTGGACCAGATGCTGAAGCAGATGATGACAACTACTTACATCTTTATCACACTTAATACCTTGAGATGTGCCAGTGCCTCTTACGAGCATTAAGTATTTAATTAGTTTTGCTCTGCCTTTTATGCCAGAATGTAATTTCACCGACTTTACTGCCGTTAGTGTGATTTTTATAATTTGTTTCCACTCAAGCTCGTTTAAACCCTCCCTCCCCCCGCCCGCCTTTTTCTTTGCATTACAACATAGCTGTGCATTTTTTATTTTTTTTTTTAACATCTACATGCAAAGCAGTTGCTCACTGCAATCTGTATTTGGCTTCTAAACCCCATTCCTCAAACCCGCTCGTACTTAGGAAAGGGAAGGAGGATGCTCCAACCCCCCCATATTTTAGGGAAACCTTGCACGAGGCCACCCTGCCTCTTGCTCACTCTGCCTGGAAATCCCAATCCCGCAGCCCGGGTGCTTCAGCTCCGCATCCGCCAGCTCAGCCTGCAGTTTGCAGGTTTATAATATTCAGTTTATTCTCATCTTTGGTCCCTCTGGCACTCGTCGCAACAGGATCACGCTCTATAAACAAGCATCAGCTGAAGAAGCGCTTCTGTTCCCCACCGGAGCGGGCACCAGGCTTTTCAGAAATAAATGTGAAATTACCACRCGATGCAAATCAGCAAGAGGCCGGGGAGGGAGCTGACCCCATCCCAGGCCCTGGGGATACGTGGCCAGAGCAGCAGGAAAAGCACCCTGTGCCCCAGGTTCTTTATCCTCCTGGGATTTATGGATGGAAAAATAAGAAAAACCTTCTCATGTTGGGACTAGCTTGAAAGCCAGCCCCGCTCTGAGCAGAGGTTGGACCCGGTGACCTCCAGAGGCCCCCTCCCACCTAAGCTATTCTAAGGAGAAAAAATTAAAAATGCCTTTTTTTTTTTTAATAGAAAAGTATTTGTTCTCCCCTCCTTGAGGTCAGGCAGCTCAGTGAGGGCTCCGCAATGCAACCCCTGGGGATGGGAGACGCCCAAGAGAGTTGGGTTTTCTTCTGCATACAGCACCAGCGAGGCCACAGCCCTGTGGCCACAGTGATGGGGACACTGGAAAACCCAGTGGAGCACCCAAGAGGCACATAGCAGGACTTTACCAAGGGCTGATCCTTCCTGGCTACCTAGACGAGCAAGCGTACCCATCAGCTCCTGACCAGCCAGAAGACAGCTGCCCACGCTGAAAGGTCCCAGCTCTACCACAGAGGAGATAGTCCAGGTTGCCACCAACTGCAGCTACAAAGCCCACCCACCCGAAGCCCAGGAGACCATGCCGAGCAGCTCCAGACACGCTCGTTCCCTCCCCAAGCGCATTTACAACTATCATCAACCTTGATTTTTTTTTGGACATCTAACTTCTGCTGCAAACGTGCATGGGACGTTCTCATTTCCACAAGGATCGATTTTAATTTTCCCAATTGATTCRCAATTTTGGGCTGAAGTTTCAGAGGAAACTTGAGATTTTTTTTGAGGCAACTTAAATTTGTACCTCAACAAAAATKAGGTGCTTTTCTTCCCCCCTGTTAATTGAGGCAGAGGAAGCCCTGGCTGGTGCTGCCCAGCTCAGCTTGGTGGAACAAGYCAGAAGCAACATGAACAAGTTTTGCACCCTGCAAAGCCATCATCACTATGCTGAGGGTGGCGATGGCTCYGCTTCCGAAAAACCAGACACCTGCCAATGTCATCCAGCCAAATGGGGAAGAGTTTGAAGCTGAAGGAGYTACTCATGGCCCTGACGGGACCCAGGCAGTTAGAGAGAGATGGAGATGCAYGGCAAAAGGATGAGAGGCAACACGTAAAGGGAGAAATCCTATTTGGGTATAAAACAGGAATTGTGTAGGGTGGAAACACATGGGCCTGGGGAGGTGGTGGGATCTCCACCCTCGGAGAGCTTCGAATCTCACCTGGCTGAGGCTCCGCGCAGCCTGCTTTAGCCTCAAAGTGTGTGTGTGGGGGGTGGTCCAGAGACCTCCATAGGTCCTTGCCAACAGGAATTACTCCACAAATACAGTTCTTAACAGTGTTAAAAAGAGGTATGATTGCAAGGGGTTTGGCTATCTCCCAGTCTCCTTTTCCATTCTCCTTCTCCCCCAAATYCTGGTGCCACCTGCAAGCCCCCCMCAAGCAGCACCGAGGCAGGGAGAGGCACCCAGGAGATGCTTCTGCAGCAGCACCCGGCTCTCCCGATGCATTGCCAGGCTGAGACGAGCCCAGCGCCCGCCCTGCCTCATTAACAGCCATTAGTATTTCAAGCAGGTTCAAGATCGCYTGTAGCTAACGAGACACAGCAAGAGAGAGCTTTTTGGGAGCTGGACACCACTGAGGGCAGCACTAGAGCCCGTCAGGGCATTTCTGAGCTCATTCCTTCCCTCCCCATCACAGCAAAGTCTTCCAGCGTTTCACCCAAATCATCCCATTTCTGCAAAATGCGGCTGCATTGGTGCTGGGGTCCTGCAGGAGGAGGGATCCAGCTGGGGAGGCCGTGCCTGCTCCCCTCCTGGGGACACCACCGTCCCCACTGGGGRCAAGGGCTCCAGCCACTGAGCTCCTGCCTTTGGGAATGTCATTCTCAGACGGTCATGGCCAGATTCAGCCCAGTAAGGACCGAGCCCAGGGCTGCAAGAACACCATTGCTCCAGCATCYCCCAGATGACAGGAATCCAGGAAAGCTCCAATTCCAGCCCAAAATGAATCCTGCCCACCTCCCGCTCTGCAGATGAGACTGCCGAGCACGTGCGAGCCCTCCCAAAACCTACTGTGTTGGACACCGCACAAGGAAAAAAAAAATCATATAAAACCTGTTACGGGGATAGGAACAGGCTCGTCACCACCCCGGGATGGCGGTGGAGGCACTGCCCGGGGCACCGGCACTGCTGCAGCACCCTCGGCCGGGGCCTGTCCCGGCTCGTCCCGGCACAGCGGCAAACAAAGGCCGGCAGGGAGGAACACGAGCAGGCGTTTGGGGGTGTAAAGTCTTTCCCTTTTGTTTAGTTGTTTGCTTCATTTAAATAGAAGTTGATGCAAATGATTCCCCAAGGGAAGTGTCACTCTGCTGTGACCCAGAAGGGTTTAAGGGTGTCTGGGTGCGTGGGTTGGGCATGGGAACACGCGGGGACCCAGCTCGGACCTAGGGCAGACACCCGTGTGTGCAAACCCCAGCGATGCCCTTCCCAGGCAGGAGCATGTCAGGAGCCCCCAGGATTGCATCTCGGAGGAAAAGAGGTCACCAGCCACCAACGCAGGGCTGAGCCTCCCTTGCACCCAGCTGGGTCACCTCCGTGACCGTCACCTCTCCTCCTCCCTCACCATGTTGGACTCCACCACTTGCCTCCACCCAAACACCTCCCCAGGGCTGGGTGATATGCCCTCGGCAGGGGTTTCCAGCAGGTTTTGCGCAGGATCAGGCCCCCCGGGAAGGCACACCTCGCCCGGGACGGTGCCGTCGCCAGCAGCTCTGTGAGCAAAGGACGCAGTGGGGGAAGCTGGGGACACCATGAACCCCGAGCACGATGCAGCAAATGTCACCTATGAGCGCATGCACGCAGGGAAAGCCATTCCTCGGGGTTTCACCCTGGAGGAGCCCCTGTGGGAAAAGTCCGGGGAGGCCAGAGAGCTGAAGGCAGGGCGTTGAGAGCAGCTGGGGAAGCCCCAGTGGTGCACAAGCTCCCAGCATCCGCGGAAAAGGCGGGAGCCAGGAACACCCTGATGCAACCGCAGAAATATTTCCCTTGCTCTCCAGCCTGTGCCGGGCTGCCCCAGGGAAGGGCTCAGAGGGGAGGGAGGGAGGGATGCTCCGGCGGGGCCACGTCGCGCCCATGGGCCAAACGCCTCTGGTATTGTGGGGACGAATTGGGAAAGCCAGGATGGTGGGGGGGTTGGGGGGAGCAGATGCTCCAGCTGGGAAGGGACACAGCAAAACCCCAAAGCAGGAGCTGACGTTAGGCTGATGCAAATCGGGAGAGTGGGAAGCTCAATCAAGATATTCTCTGGCTGAACAGGGATAAACACTGAAAAGCCCTTTGGGTTGCACAACCGCATTCACCCGGCCCTGTGATAGAGGCATTTGAATAATATAAGTGATTTTCTCCTTGGTGGGGCGAGAGCGGTGCACGGCAGGTAGGGGATGGAGGGTGGGACGCGAGGGGTTATTCCCCACGGGCGGTCACGGACACCAGTGCAGGAGACAGTGTCCCCGATTCAGCCTCCCCCCTGCAAATTTGTTTACGCAGCACCCCAAGACTTTAATTATACTTAAAAGCAGGGTTGCGATATAAAGCAAGGTTATAATTTATAGTCCAGGAGACACCTTGGGCAGCAAGACAACCTGAAGCGCCTGCCACCCAGCCCGAAAAGCTCTGAGCAGCCGGGCGGTGCGGAAGGCGATAAACTCCGGAGGAAACTCCGAGGACACCAACCCACATCTGAGTTTACAGAGAGGATGAAGAAATTGAGAGGAAAAGGAGCTGCCGTGATGAAAGTCGCCTTTAAGCCATCCGTGTGCTGCGGGGGATTGAAAGCAAAAGTTCTTCGTGTTCCCAAAATCTCCGATAAACCCCGGCCAGAGAGTCCAAAGTTTGTTAAATCCACAAATGTAACTTCCCGGGATGGGAGGAACTTGTGCAATCCCGCAGCCGGTGTGGCAGCGGGCGGTGCGGGGCGAGGGGGCTCTGCCGCGGCCGGGGCACGGCACCGCGCCGGGGGGTGGCGAGGGGGGAGCGGGGCCGGGGCTGCCCGGCCGCCCCCCGGGGCCAAAGCGCTCCGCCAGCATCGCTGCATCGTCCTCATCCCCACCGCTCCGGGGGGCTGGAGGGGCCCATCTCCCGGTTCTGGGACCCCCGGCACAACCCCGCTCCCGGGAGACCCGGTAGCTCCGCGGCACCCCCGGCGCCTCTCCAGTCCCGGGATCCCCGGCAGCTTCCCGAAGCCGGGACCCACAGTGCGAGATCCCCGGCAGCTCCCCGGCCGCGGCACCCCCGGCAGCTCCCCGGTGCCAGGACTCACGGTACGAGACCCCCGGCAGCTCCCCGCTCCCGGGATCCCCCGCAGGCTCCCGGGGCCGAAACCCCCGGCAGCTCCCCGGGACTCCCGGCGCCTCTCCGGTCCCGGAATCCCCGGCAGCTCCCGCTCCTCGGCACCCCCGKCAGCCCCGGGACCCTCCGCAGACTCCCGGTGCAAGTCCCCCTGCAGCTCCCGCTCTCGGGATCCCCAACAGTTCCCCGGGACACCCCGCGTTTCTCCGCTCCCCGACAACTCCGCGGCACCGGGACCCCCCCGCAGTCTCCCGGTGCAAGCCCCCCATTGCAGCCCCCGCTCCCGGTACCCCGGCACCTGCCGGYCCCCGGCCCCCCACCGCCCCTTACCTGCCCCAGGCTGATGTACCCGTAGGAGGCGGCGAGGCGGGCGGCCTCGGCGGGCCCCCCCCGCACCCTCACGGCCCAGTGGTTGGTGTAAACGGTGCGGGAGGGCTCGGCCGCGGCCCCGCGCCCGGTCAGCGCCAGCGGCAGCGCCAGGGCCAGCAGGCAGAGGCGGGCGGGCGGCGGGGCGGCCGCGCTCCCCGGGCCGGGGCCGGCTGCGGCGGGCATGGTGCGCTCCGCGGTGCCGAGCTGGGCGGAGCGGGGAGCTGCGCCTTTTAAAGCGGCCCCGGAGCCCGGCGGGGGCGGGGGGATGCTCCCG
>JASVER010000014.1:11824685-11915552 GCA_030449065.1 Oceanodroma leucorhoa
GCATCCCTCCTGCACCCCCCCTCCCTGCCCCCCGTGCCCCCGGGCATCCCCCCTGCACCCCCAGGCAAACCGCAGCCAGCTCCTCATGGTCTCAGAGGCGGAAGGCCAGGAGGGGCTGGCTGATGGGGAGGATTTTGGGGCAGGACTCTCCAGGCAAGCGTGGCCGTGGTGGGCACGAGGGGCACTCCGGGGAGCCGTGGGCACGGGCAGAGGGGCTGGAGCACTGTCTTTGCCTCCCACAGATGCCATTCGGGGGAACAGCAGAAAGCTCGTGGGATATTAGAAAATAGGCTTTGTTAGGGAGAAGGCGGCAGCGCATACAAAGGACGGGCTCAGGAGCGGGTCAATGATGCTCTGTTCCACGGCCCTCCCTGCCAGCGCGGGCAGAGGCCAGCAGAAAGCCGACAACTGCCTGAAACGAAGCGGTGTTTCGCTTGCATCACATCGGAGCTTCACTCGCATCACATCAGAGCTTCAGAAATGCCCCCACGCAGCCCCCGGGGCTCGCAGGGCCCCAGTGATGAGCAGATGAGCTGTGCCAGGCACTGCAGCTGCAACCACAGGCTCCGGCCGGGATGGCCTCGGGGTGGCTGTGATTCCCGGAGTGGGTGTCGTCTATTTTCCAGGCCCTGAACAGATTTGAGAGGTATTTGGGGCACAAATACCTCAGCCCCGTCCATCTGAATGCAAATGCCTTCCCAAGCCCCAAACAGCTTTGCAAAACCCACCTAGGTGCGGCCCCCGGGGGGATCTGGAAAGYGATGCCAGCAGCAGGGAGGGGGCATGGGGTGGGTGGAGCGGGGGACCGAGCACATCCTACATCCCATTGCCAGAGCTGGAGGGGAAAATCATGGCCTCGCCATCATCGGTTTGTACCGGCCCTGCCAGCGGGCAGGCRAGCTACCGACAGCCCGAGTTAATAGGAAAGTCCCCCCAGCTCAGTGGTGAGATTAAACCAGGGGAAATTTATGGGGAGCCTGTTCTGCAGCAGACAGGGCYGAAATCCTCCGGCAGCTCCCACACTGGGCTGGATCTGGCCCATTCGCAGCCAGCAAATACAGGAGAGGGGCAGATGGAGGCGAGCCCCTGCATCAGCAGCCGGCTCGTCCCGTGCAATTAGAAATATCAGCAAAATGGGGATTTGGAGGGCTTGTGTGCGCAGATGGAGGGCGTTGTGCCGGCACCGGGGACGGGACAATTTGCTGCCGCAGGCAAAGGGGAGTTCGGTGACTCACAGCATCCGCCATAAGCTGTCGCTTGTGGAAACTTTGCCGGCATCAGTCACGGTGTGCGGGGATGTCGGAGCCACGTGCTCACGTTAGGGCTCATCATCCCAGGCATCCTCGCAAGGCCGCCCCATGGGCTGCCTGGGCAGAAGCAACGGGTTTGCGCGTGGCTGTTTCTTCTGATTAAGCAGTAAAGGATGGTTTCCATTAGTACAAGCACGCTGCGAATCCCATCCTTGTTTCCCATTTGGTTTATGGGCTTTTCCTTGAGCTTCCCCTCGGTTAAGGTGCGTGAGATGGATGAGCAGGGCTGGCGGGTGCTGCGCGTGCTGCGTGTGCGACGGACGTGGAGAGAGGYGCAGCGGGGCAGAGCCAGCGGAAGGGTGAGAACAGATGAAACAAACCCCATCCCTTCAGTCTCGCAACAYCCACCTGGCTCTGCCGGGGAAGGGCTGCGGGGGCTGCCCACCGTCAGCAGGGCTGCAAAGGAGGGAAGAAATATCGCCCTGGGGAGCAGAGAAGGAGGAACGAGCTCCGGCAGCAGCAGGGAGAGTTTAGGGTTTGATGGTGGGAAAAGTTTTTTGATGGCAAAGAGAGTGAAGATGGGAAAGGGGTTGCCTGGGGGGATGCAAAATCCCATCGCCTCTGCGTTAGGTGATGAAAAATGGGCAAATCCCAGGATGGCCGGGCCGAATCCGTGTCTGGGAGYGCCTCTGCATCCCGCGGGCAACAAAACTCCACAGCATCCTGCATCCCAAACCTTCCATCCCGAGGCCATTGACCGCAATGTATCAGCCCGGGGGATAGTTACTGGTACTGGTAAAACCTTGTGCCCTGTGGTGGGTCCGGCGGTGCGTGGCTCAGCCTGCGATAGCGGGCGAGGGGGGTAAGCGCCTTGCCCGAGCACCGACTGCGACACTGGGACCCRTGTTTCAGTGTCCCCCGGTCCCCATGCCGCTCCTGCCCCCTCTCCTGCTGGCATGATTTCAAAATTCAAAGCGGATCCCCTTATGTCCTGGATGGCAATTTTCCCAGCCGAGCCCGCRGGATTTACCAGGGGTGTCAGGAAAACCAGACTTTGGCCCCACACACTTTGCAATGAACACGCACTAAGGCAGAGGCTCCGTTTTAACTCTTTTCCTGGGATTATTTGAAAACCTGGAGAATTACTGCGAGACACGAACGATGCAATAAATTTTGCGAGCCGAGCGGTTAAACAGAAGCCATTGCAAAGATAGCACAGGAAGAGGCGCTGCTGAACCAGTAACGTTCAAACCCTGCTGAATAAAATTTGTAATAATCCTGGCAGTTCTATATCTGTCCATGAATTACAGTTAAAATCCCACCACGCACGCTCGTTGCTTCGTACAGCAATAAGATTACAGCGAAGAGCTGGACGAGCAGGGAAGAACGTCATTTAAATGCTGTTTCTTTGAAAACCGAGCCCTTCTGCGTCTTTTTAAGGCAAGTTCAGAAAAGGAAAGTGCAAATAAAGCACCCAAAAGCTGCTATTTTTTGCAGGGGTGGGATGGCAGGGCTGGCGCTGGGCTGCCCGCCCCGGGCAGCGGGACCGTCACCCCGTCCCTGCCCGCGGCCACAGGGCAGGCAGAGGGAGCGGGGCAGCGGGAGCTGGGCCTCTGCGTGCTGAATTGCAAGAAGTTAAGCAAATAAAAGCCGTTTTGCAAACGCAGACAGCCCAGAGGTGCCCCCGGGGTGCTGGGATGAGGCAGTCGCTCGGCTCGGGGGCATCGGCCAGCCGGACCCCAGCGTGGCTGGTGGGAGCTGCCCGGCCGGGGGAGCTGGGGTTTTATCCTTTACGTGATGAGGGCCTGTTGATGYGGAGATTACAGCAAAAATCAGGTTAAAACCCATTTATCCGACCCGAGYGGAGCCCGTGCGCGTGTCCCAGGGACGTGCAGAGGCGTGAGCGGGGCCATCGCAACGCTGGTGGCTGCAAACCTGCCCCGAACGGAGAGCCCAGCAAACCCCGGCCACGCGGCTGCGTGCAACGGTTAATAAAGGGCACACGGTAATTAAACCGGTGCACCTGGAAATAGCTCTTTCTGTAGCTCCCAGGCTTAACCAAATGAGTGAAATTTGCACTGGCATAATTAAAGCGATGTGGTTCATGATCTTGTCTGCACCGGGGAGTTACTCTGCAGCTTGACTCTTTGCTCTCCAGTGAAAGCCCAYGCGGAAGAATCCTGGCCGGCTCCAGCTCTGGCCCCTGCGCGGCTCCAGCGCTGCCTAACCCGAACTCTCACCATCAGGGTGCCCATTAACACCAGCCCATTAACACCAGTTCATTAACACCAGCCTTCAAACCGGTCCGGCAGCCCGATGCCTCCAGCACCTCCTGCAGCCGCCCYGGCACACGCGGCTGCAGGGATGCTGGCAAAGCACGGGGCTCCCGGCCGCTGTCACCGCTCCCRTCTAGGGACTTGTAAATCTGAAGGAGAAATCAATATTTTTGAATTTATATTCGTATTTCTCAAACAATTTCTTTTTTTCTCTGCTTGTCCTTTTAGGTGTTAAAATAACCCCAGACTCAMTAGCGACCAGATGGTTTAGTTTCGGTCATATTAATGGTAAAATCCTGCGCGTGAGTGAGCCGCCTGGGAAGCTTGCTGGTGGAAAATAAGATTTTGAGCTGCCGTAGAGCGGCATCCCCACGGCTGATGTGTCACGGCAGCACACGGGCACTGGCAATGCCACCGCCGCTGCCACCGCTCAGCAGCCACCGGCTTTGCAGCCGGGAAACCCCTTGGTGAAATCCCAGGAGATTTGTGCTCGATGGAAAAATGTTGCCCCTGCCTTTTTCCTTTCCTTCCTAAATCTGGATTAAGCTGTTTTCAGACCRAAGAGGTGACGTCAAATGTGATGGAGAGGAAGGAGGGGATGCGGTGGAGGAAGGTCTGGGGAGGCGGGGGACGAGCGGCAGCTCCATGCCAGTGTCCAGCCCTGGCCTCGACARCCCAGGCATGGAGAAACTCATTTCAAAGCGCCTGAAACACCCGTTCTATAAATCTCTGGTCCACGGCAGTTCTTGGTGAGAAATGGGGAGAATTACAGAGAAAAAAGSGCTCCTGCCAGGGTGGAAGAGCTGAAAACCATGGGGATGACCAAGGAGGGATGCGCTAATGGTTTTCAGCCATCCAGCATCTCTTCCAAACACTGAAGACAGCAGCAAAAGGGATTTAAATTGGAGATTAGAGAGGCCGCCCGACTGCGATGATACACTCGGGGTACGGAGAGCGGAGCATCCCCAGCACGGGAGGTTTGAGCTGTAATTAGACCAACATCTGTCCRGAGGCGGTCGGGGCTTGCACAGTTGCTGTGCTGCTCCAGGCTGCGTTGGAGATTTCCCGCAGGCTCCTCCTGCTCCGCTTTTCTGCAATTTCAGAGAAATCTGGATATTATTTTTTTTTTCTATCCGATGCGTTCTTCCTCTCCAGAAAGATTAAATCTTGATTGTCAGGAACTGGTGTAGCAGGCAAGATGATTTCCCAGACTAGTCAAAATGTCATCCTGGTAAAAATGCTAGTAATAAAAAATAAGAAGAAAGGGCCCACTATGGACTCAGGCCTGTAAAAATATCCAAAAGATGGATCTGGAAGTTTAGAAACAATTGAAGCTCAGCGGCGAAAGGGCACTCCGGGGACTCCCGGGCCCAGCACAGACATTTGTAGGGGGGGAAAAAATCGATAAGTTAAAAAAAAAAATTGCCTGTGTGCTTGGTCTTGAATTGAAAGAAGGGAACAAACCCAGACGTTTTCACCCTTCTCAAATAGTTTTTGGGTTTATTGTTATTTTGGAAATTAGGGCAAGGAAGGAAATGCCCAAGCGAGGGGCGGTGGGATGGGGAGATGCTCCAGCTCCTGCTGCATCCCTGTGGAGCTGCACCGGGGCTGTCCTGGCTCCCACCCACTGTGTTTTGGGATACTTGGGATGCAGGAGGGCTAATCCCCAAGAAGAGGGTGCTGGGACAGGGAGGGGACCCCGAGGGTGCATCCTGGTGGCACCCATCCCATGTGACACTGCCCGCACGTGGGGTAGGAATCCTTCCTCCTCCTCTCCCGGTCCCCGCTGCCAKCCCGCTTCATCCGAGAGCACCGCACCGGGGAAAATCATCGGAGCCAAGAGGGAGCTGGTAATAAACCCAGGCCAACCCAACTCCACCCCTGGAATAGCAGGTCTTGGAAAAGCCGGTTACGCCGGCGCCGCGCCGGGGCCGTGTCGTCACCGCGCGGGGGAGGATATTTTGCGTCCCCCCGAAGGACGCACGGCCGTCGCTGTTGGGATGGCGGCTCCAGGGCTGAAATTGGGCTTGAAAATTGGACTTCTGAGAGGGCTGGGGGACACCAGGCAGGGACGGCCACTGCCTGCTCGCTGTGGTGGCTTTTGCAGTTGCATGCATCCCTTTTACCTTGTCCCCAGGTCGGGTGATGCCCCCAGGGACGYGGCTGTGACCGGCATAGGATGAGACCCCCCACCGCATTCTCGTTCCCCAGCAAACCCCACTGCACCGGAGCAAGTGCCGGGAGCAGGAACATGCAGGGAGAGAGACAAGCCTGGGGGTGGAGAGATGCAAAGATCAAACCAGCGATTTCAAAATAAAATCCGACAGCCCAGGGAAAACACGGCGTGTCTTTGCCGAGGCTATCATTTATGCCAATTAAAAAAAAAAAAAATAAAAAAAATTGGCATGGCACGAAGGAGAGCTGCGTGGTATTTCCTGAAAAGGGCGTGGGGAGCATCCTTGGAAAGCCTTCCCTGCACAATCTGCTTGCTGTTTCCAGAAAAATAAAGTTTGCTGTGACCTACCTGTCCCCAAAAAGCAGCTATTTAGGGCTGTAACATGGTCAGCCCGGAGTCAGTGGCTGGGTCTGTCCCGACTGCAGAGCGGCTGGCACCTTTGCCAGGCTCTGGGGTTTGGCTATTTACCTGCAGCTCTTTAATTGCTGTAAAATACCATGGAAAAAAAATGCAGGAGAGCTGCCCAAGCACCAGGCGCTCCCAATTTAAGGTGTTTCCCCCCCAACTTTCGGCTGGTGGCCATTAAACCCCCCCTGCCAACCCCCAGAGCCATGCCTGGCAGTGCCAGGAGAGGACAGGAGGGGCCGGGGGGGGGTGTTTCTCCTTCACCACCTCAGCTTTTGGGGGCATTTTGGCCCCAGTTGGGAATTTGGGGGTTCAGAGCCCAGCACGCAGCAGCTTCGGGGTTTGTCGGAGAGACGGCTGCGGGAGCGATGGGTGGGTGCATCCCCACGGGGCTGCGGAGGGGCTCTGCTGCCTCTCCCTTGGGAAGGGACAGTTTTTGGCAGAGAAGGGGGGGTCCTGCGGGTTAGGGTCACACGTGTCCTCGCATCCCCCGGAAAGCCGGAGYCGGGACTCACTCCCCATCCCAGCGGCAGGGCGTGCTCGGGGCTCACCAAGGGCGTTTCTGGAGGTTTCAGCAGCGTAACAAGACTTGCCAAAGCCTAATCTCTAAGAGAGATTACCTTTGGCACGGTATTTCAAAGGGGGAGCATGGAAAACAAACACAAACCCACAGCTTGGGTGGGTTTTTTTTTTGCCTGAGCTCTGCTCAGAAGCTGCAGCCAGGCGGTATTTGGGCGACCAGACCAGATCCAGCATTTTCTGGCTGGACGCGATGCTGAAGAGAAGTAGCTCCACCTAGGCAGGCRCTGGTGCTAAAGCAGAGCCGACCTCGACACCAGTTCAACCATCAACCATCGACCGTCATCTGTGCTGGGGACCAGCATCTGCTTCAACCTGCAGCCGGACTTCGAACCAAGACCAAGATCCCAAGTCTTGGGATCAATTTGGGCTGAGAATTCAAAGTTTCCCTTTTGCACATTCAAAAAACYTCCAGTGTTTATTTTCTTTCCTGATGAGGCTGGAAAATTGGGGGTAAAACCACCTGTTTTCAGCAWATCTCCATTTGCATCCTGCAAAGGCACCCCGAGGCCCACAGCAGGGGCAAATCCTGCAAGAAACAAAACTCCACAGCAATAAAAACCCAGCTCAGATGGAAAAAGACCCTTAAAAAAAAAAAGCAATCAAAGGCAAAGCAGGGTTTTACGGAGTCCCGGACGTGTCTGGATTAGTCCCATAAAAATCAGCATCAGCCGCTGGTGGGGAATATCGGCTTCCCCGCAGGAGACAGCRGGAGAGACGCTAACCTGGTCTCGTTTCGAAAGCTGCTTATTAGTCCTCATTAAACGTAATTATACTTCAAACCCAAATGAGATGTCCAACTGAATTTTGAATACACATTAATGTTTTCAAATGGAGGGGAAAAAAAAACCCCAACAACATTTATTGAATCCCAGCCAGGCTCCGAACATTAAAATAGACACTGCTAATGGCTCTGGGAAGCGGGGGGCTGCAGCTTCATTGCAGCTTTGCCAATTAAATGCTTATTACTGACCAATTAGGCAGAAATCAACCTGGTTTTAAGTGATATCCAATTAAGCGGGTCCTGCAGATCAGCCTTGGTTATTAACCGGGGGAAAAAAACACCTTTTCCCTGCCAGCCCCCCCCCCCGGGATGCTCGGACCGGGCAGGGTTTCTGCCTACCCTGCCCATACAAAATCGCCTTTTCTTTCAGCACTGCCACTCTYCTGGGGGAAACACACCCCAAGGACCAACCAGGCATGGCAAAACCTTTCAGAGCCAGGAAGAAAATGGGAAGGAAATGAGGGAAAAGGGGGAAATTAGTCACATGCAGAGGGTGGCTTCTCCCCCCCCAGCTCAGCAGGTTGCTGCTGTCCGGCACACACTGGGCCATGCCCATTCGCAGGCTTTTCCAAATAGTATCCCAATATTTTCTTTCAGTTCCCAGATAAATGGGCCTCTTCAGCAGGCTTTAAGCCCGCTCTGTTCCAACACTTTCTTTAAGGCAGCCGAGGAAACGTTTGGGTTACGCCAAGCTGCTGAATCCCGCTTTCAGGCTGAGCTGCAAGGGGTTTTCCGAGACAAAATAGGGGCAGTGTTGGGTTTTTTCCTTGTTTCATTGGGAAATATGAAGGAGGCCACATYGCCCCTTAATCTTCCTTTCTTTCTGCCTCCTCTCCCACGCTGCGGTCCGTCCTTCCCATGCTTTCTTGTGGTCTTTACAGATTTCTGAGCATGTTTGGAGCTTTCCAGCTCCTTTCAGAGAGGGCACTTGGGAGTCGCTACCCAAGATGTGCTTCCTCCGCAGCAGTAGTTGGTGTCTGAAGTTAAATAACATAAATAAAACCCTCAAAACCCCCCTTGAAATGGTAATCCAAAGGGTCTTTCCTTGCAGTCGCTTTCACTCTGGCATCTTCACCAAGCTCTGAATTTTCTGCTGTGGCTGGGATGAGAGGGAGGAGGTTTTCAAGCCCGGTGGGACACGACTCGCGGCCACCGACCTGCTCCCAGCCCGGTTTGTCATCGCAAGCAGCAGATCACGCTGCAACGGCCAGCACCAGGCAGAGGGGCACGGCTGGCCGTGATGCCCCGCAGCACCCTGTGGGTGAGTGGGAGCATCCCCCTCTGCAGAGCATCCCCCCACCGAGCATCCCCTGAGCCATGGGGAAGCCCCACGGGACCCTGCATCCCTCCCGCGGGGCTGGGGCAGCAAAGCCACAGCACCCCAGGGAGCCGAGGAAAGTGCCCATGCAACAGCTTGGGGGTGATGGGGCCAGAGGAAAGATAGGAAAGGACAAAAATGAGCCACATTTGGGAAAATTTTAGTGCAAGGAGCGACTACATAAAYACGACTCTCCAAGGGCTGAGTGAAATGACTTGCAGAGGCTCCTTACAACCAAAATTATTCTGGATGGAGGATGCTGCAGTTCCAAGGAGCCTGGCGTGGGCGAGCAGGGACGATTGCTCACCGCCTTGTACCAGGCRAGGAGTAGGTGCCACCAGATGACCCAGGTGGCTCAGCCAGCCCCAGGGAGGTGGGCTTTGCGCAGCGCCTGGGCAGAGCAAACAGCCCTTGGCCACAGGGACGTGGCGGGTGCGAAGCTGTACATGGCTCTGGGGMGCAACAGGGTRAAGGAGTGGAAGGAATATTAAAAGWYRTTGCGGCTCTGGGAGTCCCCGATGGGCTGGAGGGGKGCAAGARGAGRCTTGGTACTGGGGCGCATCACAAAAGGCTTTTCCTGGCCTCATACTCTGCCCTAGATGTCTAGAACTGGTGCTTACTGGGTCTGAGGGAGCCGAGGCAGGTGAGGCACTGAGACACGTGGGGTCCATGGGGACGTGTCCTTGGGAAATGCCACTGATAAGGACCCCAAACCTGCGATGTGCAGAAGCATCCCCAGAGGGATGCCCGAGGGGGGTCCAGYCCTGATGCTGGGAGAAGCTCCGTGACCGGGGTTGGGATGTGGCACTGTCCCTTGTCCCCAGCTGGGCTCTCGGTGCTAGAGGGGGGGGCATCCCCTTTTCCAGAGCTGCGGGATGGGGCATGAAGAGGCAAACAGGCCCAGGGGATGCGGGGTCCCGTGGTGGCCCCTGCCTGTACCCATCCTCCGGAGCCTTGTGGGGGCTGCAGCGGCACGTTTCCTCCCACCGTTCATTTACCCCGAAGCATCCCTCGGGACCGGGGCAGGAAAATCTCCCGCAGGGCCGTGCCACGGGTGGGCGGGTRCAGCCGGGGGCGTCAAGGAGGTACCAGAGCACCCTGACCAGCCCTGCCTGCACCCCGACACCCGCCGAAGCAGCCTGTGCGCCGGGCCGGCACTAGGTGGGGATGGCATCACACAGCCGCGCTGCTGCGCCGGGGAGGAAGGCCGGGAGGAAGGCCGGGGCGGGGGCTGCAGGCAGGGCTGCTGCTGGCGGCTCTCCCCGGGGAGCAGCAGGGTCTCAGGGGTGCAGAGGACCGATGGGCTGGGCTGAAAGGGGCCGAAGGGAAAGGCTGCCGGCGAGGGATGAGGCGCGGGATGCGGGCAGCGGCGTGGCAGGGGTGCGGGCAGCGGCATGGCAGGGATGCAGGCAGAAGCATGGCAGGGATGCTGGAGACAGCATGGCAGGGATGTGGGCAGCAGCGTGGCAGGGATGCTGGAGGCAGCGTGGCAGGGATGCAGGCAGAAGCGTGGCAGGGATGAGGGCAGCGGCATGACAGGGATGCTGGAGGCAGCGTGGCAGGGATGCGGACAGAAGCGTGGCAGAGATGAGGGCAGCGGCACGGCAGGGATGCAGGCAGCGGTGTGGCAGGGATGCTGGAGGCAGCATGGCAGGGATGCTGGAGGCAGCGTGTCAGGGATGCTGGAGGCAGCATGTCAGGGATGCGGACAGAAGCGTGGCAGGGATGTGGGCAGTGGCGTGGCAGGGATGCTGGAGGCAGCGTGGCAGGAATGTGGGCAGTGGCGTGGCAGGGATGCTGGAGGCAGCATGGCAGGGATGCTGGAGGCAGCGTGTCAGGGATGCTGGAGGCAGCATGGCAGGGATGCAGGCAGTGGTGTGGCAGGGATGCTGGAGGCAGCGTGGCAGGGATGCAGGCAGCGGCATGGCAGGGATGCAGGCAGTGGTGTGGCAGGGATGCTGGAGGCAGCGTGGCAGGGATGCTGGAGGCAGCAAGTGACCTGGTAGCACCATCAGGCTGCTGAGACGGGTGTTATTGCAAAGCCTGCGGCTGGCAGAAAGTCTGAGCCTCTCTTTGCCTCTCTCAGGCTCATAAATGCCCCAAGCCAGGGCAGAACTGCCCTCTGCACCCGCTCCAGCCAGCGTGGCCAAGAAAGGGCACAAGCACAGCCCAGGGGGGCTGCGCTGAGCCCCCCAACCAGGTAAATGCACCCCCAGCACAATCCTGCCAAGGACCAGCGTGGGGCGAGCACCAGGCGTTCAGCTGGGCTCAGCCAAGCATCGACGGATGCTGCAGCACCCAGGTCCCACAGGCACCCTGGGGCTCCAAAAAGCATTTGACATTTTGGTCTTTTGTCCCACTGAACGGGATCATTTTCCCTCCCACAAAGCTCTCCTGGAAGGGGATGCTGCCCAGGTTTTGGGGTAGTTGGTGCCACACAGAGATCGGCCCCAAACAGTGCTGGGATGGATTCACACACCCAAAGGGGTCCCAAGGAGAAAGGCTATAAAAAAAGGAAAATAATCCTTTTTTCTGGACAGCAAGAGCCTCATCCAGGCTGCAGAAAGGTATTGGCAAATGTCACTTGACTTCTGGAGCCAGTGTCCCTGAGCCCATACCTCCAGGGGATACAAATGCCCATATATCACCTGAAAAGGGGGGAAAAAGTAAAATCAATAGCCCGATTCCACATAGAGCAGAAATTAATTTGCAAAGTCCACAGTCCAGAAGAGTCACGTGTGAGCACATCGCAGCCTTTTCCCTGAAAAATGGCTGGAGCTGCCGGCTTCCATGGGCCTGATCCTGCCCGAGGGTCCTGCTCTTCAGCTCCCCGCACCGTGGGCTTGGTGGGTATTTTGGGACTGATTGGGGCAGACGTGGGCCCTTTGGTGTTGCCTCACCCGTATCTCCTGTGGCTGAGGTGCTTCCCTGGAAGGAGGCGGAGGGGATTTGTTTTATATTTGATGGTATCGGGATTCCTCGAGGAGATCCTGCCCATCGTGCCGCCCTCCTCGTTGTCACAACCAAGGGACGAAGGCAGGGAATGGGCTTGTCCCACCCCACTGGCCCTCATTCAGAAGAGACTGCAGCGCCGAGGCTGCCGTTAGCCGGGGAGAGCCCAGCCCAGCCGCAGAGCTAACGAGTTTCCACATTTATTACCGGCATTAATTACATTTTGCAATTTCGGAAGGGAAACATCTCCCACAAGTGCTTCTCGGCCAGACCTTCTCCCCGGCCCACAGCTTGTTTCCTCCATGTGTCCGCGCTGGATTCTCACTGAGGTGGGACACCGGCACGGCTGCAAGCCGGGAGGTCGGCCGCGAAGCTCCTGGCCTCGCCGGAAAGGCTGGGAGGTGGCGGCAGCGCCGGGAGAGGGATGCAAAGCGCTCGTGGTCCTGGTGCTGCCTCGACACGGGGTTAAGGCTGGATGAAGGAGGCAGGAGGAAAACCCCATCGCAGGAGAGCGTTTCGCACTCCCTGCTTCACCTTGGCCGCTCAGCCACAGGCAATACTCCGAAATCTGTCTTGGATACAACGGGCCAACGCGATAAACCCTTCACGTGAAAGAGTTTAGTTCCCAGCACTGGCTGCAAATCCCTCCGGAATCCACTTGATCTAATCCTACCTCCCGAGTCTCCACCAAAACCAGAGCATGGCCAGAAATCTCACCACCTCCCTGCTCACCTCGGCATGAGGCATCTGCAGGGAGAGCATCGCCCCGAAGCCTGGGTCCAGGAGGATTCTCCCAGCCTCCTTCTGCAGGGACCCGAGCACTGGCAGCAGGGACTGAGGATGCTCTTGGCCATCAGCATCCTCGGGGAAACCTGGAGGCAGCTCTGACAAGGTACAGACTGTTTACTGATTTCAGGCAAATTCGGAAAATATTTGGGGGTTAAAAAAGAAGCTGGCTTGGAAATGTCAAAACATTTCTTCTGGGGTTCCCAAAATGAAGCGCCTCAGAAATACCCAACCTCTGTTCTTGAAGCTTTTTCAGGAACCGTGGGGTTTTACTTTCTATTTGGAAATGGCTTGCCTTTTTTTTTTTTAAGTTTTAGAAAGGGGTTAATTGATCTGCAGACACAAACTTTGCATTTCTTGTCAAACTGACTATTCTGGGGTGATCTAAAACCAGAATCTTTGGGGGATTTTTTTTTTTTTTAAATCAGGCTGTTTCAGTTTAATCTGAATGGATTTTTTCACCCTTCCCTCCCCCTTACATTTTCCAGATCAGTCACTAAATGAAAAATCCCTTTTTTCACCCCTTTCCAGGCCATCCCATGTGCTCGGCTACAAGACAAACCAAACCTGATCCAAACGAGCTTCCCACGATGTTCCCTGCAAATCYAGCCACAAATAACCAACCGCATCTCTGCCAAATTCACATGCCAGCATCAACTTCCAGCTAAATCCATGCACCAGCATCATCACCATCAACTGGGCAGCAGCCGGACATTCCTTGAGCTGTCTCTGGGAAGCCGGAGCATCGCCCTGGATCTGTTACTGCCTTTGAGATGCATCTGCCCTGATCTATTACTGCAAATTTTTCAGACCTGGAGCATCGCTGCCCRAGCCCGCTCCCACCTCGGAGCCGACACACCGACTTAGTGGTCCAGCATCCGAAAGCCAGAGCTGGGATGCTGCGGCTCGGACCGCATCTAGCCATAGAATGAGAAAAAAAAAATACAATGACCACAAACTATTTGCATTTTGAAATTGAAACGTTYACTTCCTTCGGTATTTTTGCAAGAGCGCTGAAGGCAGCGTGGGCGATGCTGGCGGCCGAGGGCCATCGAGGCTTCGAGTGGCTTGTGTGAAAATGCTTTTTGTCACAGAGAATTCCCTTGGGTTTTTTCGTGACACSCAGGAGCTTAAACAACTGCATTGGGATGGCATCAGGGGAAGGGCCTCTGTATTTCTGTATTTTGCTTCCAGCACGCAGGATTTTTGCACTGTTGACCTCAGCCGACTCCACATGGAGCGGCACGAGGTGGGGTCCCCCTGCTTGACCACGTGCCTTTCAAGCGACCCCAAAATCTAACCTATGTAAGAACAATATCTCAAACATAAATTTACACAAATAGAGCATTTCCATGAGACAGTTCTAAAGCCCGCACATGAGGGTGAGCTGTGAGGGTACACCGGGAAACTGYGGTTGGGCCCGTGTCGGGGGCACCGCATCCTTCCATGGCAGGGAGGTTTTGGAGACGAGCAGGTTTCTTGGCCGATATTGGCCGTACCGAGTCCCCCGGGGAAGGAATAAGAGAGGCCAGGGGGCTGCAGGGATGGAGAGTTGCCCACTTTGTGGGTTGATCCCTCAAAGGTGTGGGGTGAGCCTCAGACTGAGCTGGGGTCAGATCCAGGAGACCAGCTCCAGCCCCAAAACCTCGCGTTAGCTGCTGAAAGCATCTCTCCAGCCCCGGGGCAGCAGCTCTGCTCCCTCCCCACCCCGCTGCAGAGGGCTCAGAGGCACCAGCTCCCTCCTCTGCCTGGGTGCCCGCAATCAAACCCCCCAAACCTCACCCTTTCCCGTCCCYGCTACGCCTCCCGAGAAGCCGTGGCAGCACCTGCGGAGGATTAGAGCCCTCCTAATTTCCAGTCTCCATTTATTCCTGTCCATTTAGTCTCATTTGTTCCGGTGCCAACATGGTCTTTCAGCTTAAATAACTCTTCCCCTTTCCTGGTGCTTCCCCCCTCGAGGTACCAGYGAGCATCTTCTCTCCCAGCCTTGGTCTCGCACGCACCAGAAGAGGGGATTTTCCTTTCCTTAGACGAGGATCTAAGAAAATACAGCACCAGCAGCTGCAATCGCACAGAGCTGGCCGGGCTGAGCAGCCCCAGCCCCGTGGAGCTCAAAACCTGTTGAAAGCACCAGCCAGGGTGGGATTCAGCAACCGATGCTGCTCGGGTGAAGCCACTCTGCCACCTCAGGGACCTTGATGTGCTCCACCACCCACCCATCTCTGTTCAAGAGGAGTGAAATTTTGGAAGCCTGCAGTCAGCTCGCCAGGAAACATGATTTTGGAACCCCCCAAAAAAAGCGGTGGGGGGAGGTCAGCCTGTTTCAACCATGGGGCTTTCCTCTGGGCACAGGGCAGAGGACCAGGACCCCCACGGCAGCTGGTGGGAAGGTGGTGGCTCAGCTGGAGACTCCTGCCTGGACACAAGGAGCTGGTAGGACCAAGGTGGGTTGAGGACAAGGAGCAGGGACCAGGGACGGAGGATGACCCTGCAGAAGGGACAAGGCAGGGAGGTGGCTCAGGGCTGGCTACTGTCCACACCGTGGCATGGCAGGAGCAGATCCTGCATCTCAGAGCCAAAGATCCCAGCACAGGATCCAGGTTGCACCCAAATGACCAAGGCTGGGCACTAAGGAGCCAGGATGAAGCCCTGGGCCCAAGCGGTGCTGGGAAAGGCAGGAGTGRGAGGGGAGGCCAGGAAAGAGCATCCTGTGACCCCAAAATAAGGTGAGCAGTGAGGAGCAGGAGCTGGCGTCACCAGCTCGCTCGGTGCACGGACCACCGCCATGTTCAGGTTGTTGCTTCGTTTTGGCTTTTTTTTTTTTTTTTCTCAGAAGAAAATCAGCCCAAATCCTGCAGCACATCTGCCAAAATCCATGGTYACAACAGAAATGGTGGCTCAGACTCTGCCTCTGGGGTCCGTGCCCTTAAACCAGGGGGCAAGGGAAGGCGGCATTGCTAGGACAGGAGCATAAATCAGAATATTGATTTAAACATAACTATTGATTTAACCCCTTCTGTTGCTTCCCTGCATTCCCCGCGTGCTCATCCAAATGACAGAGAACRTCGTTTTAGACAAACTCCACGGTCACTCGCTGTGCAAGTCATCGGTCCCCAAAAACCTCGAGTCCCTGCGTGCTCAGGGAYGCTCGGCATGTCCCCAGCTGCTCCCCCGCCAGCGTGCACAGAGGGCACCTGCCAGCCGTAGAGGTGGTGCTGGGCACAACCGGGAGCAGGATTTGGCCCTGGGAATCGGGCAGGGTGGCAGGTAGGGACGGCAGAGTTGGGATGGCCAGGGATGACCCTGAGAGCAAGAGCGCAGCATCACTTTACCTGGGGTCCTCGGTGCTGCTGGTGCCAGACTACACCTATCTGAGGGTTTGTTTCTTGCCATAGCAAACAAAATCAGGTTCTGAGGGTATTATCGCATATATATATATATATATACATCCCCCATCAGCTCCAGGAAGGCCCCGCTGGCTGCATTGCACAGAGGAAAGCTGGTGGCTGCGATGCACCCAGAGATGCTGCCTTACCTTAAACTCACTCAGAAAAATCCCTCCAAGCACCTCCGGAGACCTTCCCATCTCCAAGCGGCGTGCGCAGGGCAGAGGTGTTTTGGGGAACTCCCCTGCCTAGATGAAGTGGGGAGCCAGCAGGAGATCAGGGCTGGGGCGCAGGAAGCGATTCCCCCCAAACTCAGCCCAGCTTGAAAGCCCGGCAAGCACTAACACTAACAAACAGTCAGTGTGTTTATATCCCACCTTCCTGCCGGAGTGGCAGAGRGGGGGGGTTATTTTTGGCATATTTTGTCACCGCTGGAGACGTCAGTGAAGGCCAGGAACGGCGCAGAGCTGTTGGGAAAGCCCAGAGGCAACTCACCGATGCGGTGAGGGACGTGGGAAGCTGCTCCGAGCCCATTTACACAGGGATTGGGTTTAGCCTGCAGGACGTCGGGCTCRTCCCTGGCTTCAAAAGACCTGGGGATTAAAAGCAGCATGGACTGGGATAGCCCGTCCAAGCCACCTCCTATCCCAGCCCCGCGCTGCTCCCCTTCACCCCATGCAGCAATGGAGCCTGGAGCCCTCGCCCACCGGGTGCTTCACCCCTTCCCACCCATCCTGTCTGTGCACGGACGTGGCCATCACCTGGACACCGGCACCAATGTCCCGGCGTCATTGGGCACCTCTTCCAGCCCCCACGCAACTGCCTTTCGGCAGGGCTTACTGCTAACGGCGAGTTAAAACAGAAAYGAAGAAGAAAACACGAAGCGGCATTGCTCATTGCCCACTTGCCATCRTGCCACAGGGTTTGGCCACGTTTGTTCAACTCACTGCCGGTGTTAAGGTAATTTAAACCATCCATCTCCCCTATTTTGCCCCAGCAAGTGACCTCTTTGCCCACAGTTTTGGATCTGCGTTGTCCCCCCTGTGAGCCCAGGCTGAGGCTGCTGGCCCGCGGTGGCCCACCCAGACGTCCTCTGCAGCAAGGACTGCTTTTCCTTACAACGCCAGCAAGACCAGCAAGGAGAACACACCAGTTCTTGCAAATGCTCACAGGCTGATGGCTTCGGCAGATAGCTGGGTCTTTTCTTTCAAGCATAAAACTAAAATATGGAGCACGAGGGGCAGGAAAGCCCAGGTTTAATTTGGGCAGAAGCTCCAACTGGTATCAGCCAAGAGGAAAACAGGTAAAACCAGGACCTCRGCAGGTCAGGAGCTACTGGTCAAACCCCAGACCAGGCGTGCTAACTCTGACTGCCCCACCGCAGCAGGGACCGTGGCTGGAAACACCATCCTTTCACACGGCTTGTCCGTAAAACATAAGATTTAAGCCCAGAAAGCAGGTGGGAAAGTGAGGAGAGCCCTTCTTCCACACTAGCCCCATGACTGTGGTCTCCCATCTCCTCCAGCCTTTGCTGCTGCTAATCACCTGTGCATCACCTGAGGATGGGACCACCTGCACATTTCTTGTCTAGCACAGGTAGTTTAGAGGAYTGCACTCCACCTGGGAAGTGGTTTATCCCCACAAACACACTGCAGCTGTGAGGAGAAGGTGCCACGGGCTCTACTTGGCATCAAGAGCCTGAATTCAGCCCTACCCTTGAGCATCCATTCAGACCCAGTGCTTTCTCTGGGCCTCTTTATTTTAGCCCCAACCGAATAGATTAAATTAAGAATATGACATTAATTTGCCATGCACATGAAGGGGCTGAGAATTTCTCCTCCAGCTGAGGGCAGGAGCCCCATGGCCGCCCCAAGCCCAGCACTGGCTCCCAGCCTCGCCGGCATGTCCACCTCCTTCTCCCCACTGCCAAGCAGATAAGACAGCAATTGCGATAATGAGCCTCTGCCCTTCCAGCCCTGCTCAAAGCATTTAACGAAGCCAGGCGCTAATGAACTAGGCTTCACGGCGCCCTGGAGATGGGTTATTGCCGTTTGAGGAGGAGGGAAACCAAGGCRGGAGCAGGTGGAGTGGCTGACCCCGGTGACAAGGTACCTCGGGCTGGATGCAGGAGCCAGAGCTCCCTGCCCGGAGCAGGGGAAGGACGGCAGGTAGACGTGATGGCGACCGCAGCTCTCTCATGTGGTACCTGTGGCTGGAGAGACGGGTTTGCCCACATTTGGGAGGGCAGGGGGGACTCCCCACCCATCCCGGTCCCAACTCAGCCCCGAGCGGCTTCGAGGCAGCCGTGCTTCCGCAGCCGGAGCTCCCGACCGCCGGCTTGCTGGCATTGCCATCCTCCTCTGCATCCTGCCCCCCGAGTTTTGCAAGACCCCAAACGCAGCCACCGAGGCGCAGAGCAGGAGGACTCAGAGGTCTCCTCGCAAACAAGCTTCCTCGGTTTTGTGACTCACCAGCCCAACCTCCTCGGTGTCACCCGTGACTCTGTTTCACTTTGCTGGAGCAGCATTACGCCACCTCTTACCAATGAAGAAGACAACGGTCTGGCAGCGTGTCCCACCCCGAAGGTGCAGCCCGACCCCGGCTGCAGACGCGTGCCTGACGCCTCTCCCCACAGCATTTTTGGACCAGCCTCCATGTTCTCATGCAATGAGCATCCTCTTGCAGACGACAGGTCCCCCCGCAGCGGCTGCTCCCGCGTTCCCACCGACGGGGACGCGGTGGCTCTCTCTGGGTCTGCCTGCAAGGGTGAGGACAGCCGATAAATCACAAGGATGCAGCCTCTGCGTCGCATGCTCTTACAGCACACAGTCCTCACATGCATGTTGACAGCATGCTAAAAATATTCTTCACTTTTTCACCGATTAAAATTTTCCAGGAGAGTCAGAACCACAGCCCACACCCTATCTGTAAAGCCAGAGGTTTCCCCTCACCCACCCCAGCCCTGCTGGGAAAACAGAGAATACTGAACAACATTTCTGGTGCTCTGGGTTTGGGTTTTTTTGTCGTTTTAAAAGCCCRGCTAAAATATCACCTTTTTTCAATAATTCTTCTTATGATGGCTGGCACCATCCCGCAGCCGAGCTCGGCACCGCCGCACCCTGCCTTGCTCTCACGCACCCACTGGAGAAGCCTGAGGCTGAGCTGGGATGCTCCCACTCCCCACCCAAAGCCCCATTTTGATGGCTCAGAAAATTAAACAAAGAAAATACGTTTTCAAACCAGCTTCCACCTGGTGTTAGGCAGCAGAGAGCTAACCCCCAGCTTGGAGATGGCTCTGAATGATGATGGCCAGTCACCATTTTCTGGTCAAATCTTTCAGAGGGGCCTGTTGTGCCAGGTRAAGGAGAAATCTGAAGGATGCTCACAACCCCCCAGCCACTGGCCAGGCCCCTCTGTGCTATCGCYGGTGCTCGTAGCAGCATTTTCTCTGCCCAATTTGGCTCTCAGCCACGGAGGAGGAGCAGGGGAGGCCACAGAAGGTGTTTACACAACAAGGGGATCGTCTCGGCGGGACCGGAGCCTTTGCCAAACCCGGAGCTAAGCTGATACGGAGGAGATGCCATCAGTGTGTTTTTGCTAATTATYGCTAATAATTATTTGTGTGTAGCTGCTCTTAGGAGCTCCGGTCCTGGCTCAGCCCCTGCTGCTCCTGCAGCCTTGTGCAAGTGGAACAAACAGGGGGGTCCTGCCCCAAAACCGTGGGGATGAGAGGAGAAGGAGGGCGAGTGCRGTAACTGGGCAATGCCCCGACCATGGCGGTGGACACGACATGTCCCCCCCCCCATGCTGTCCTCTCTCCCCACTCACACCAGTGACGGCCAGTTAGACCCCGTCTGTCCTCCCTTTGCTTTTCCGAGTGCGTTCGGCGCCTCGGCCTCTTGTCAAAACCCAGATTCATCGCAGCACATCTATTAGTGGCTTCCTCCCCCTGCCCCGTGCGGGATGTCTTTCTGCTGACACGGCAATCATTTCCCTGTCAACGTGCCTTGACAGCACCAGGATTTCTCATCTCAAACCCTGTGTCCCAGGATGATTCCTGGCTCTTCCATTAACCTCTGGCCCTGTACGATGGGGGCAGCCAGCCCTGACGAATGGTCTGGTATCTCTTCCACTTCTGGTTAGCAGAAGCTGTCTCCTGTTTTTCCTCCCAGCACTTGCCATACCTATGCAGAAGAGCATTTAACCTGGAGGTAACGGGTGTCGAGACTTTTCTTCTCCTTTCCTTCTTATCTTCTCTGCTGAGAACAATGAAGGCAAGGTTTGCAGAGGGAGGTAATATCTTTTTTTAGACTGACTGAAATAATTAGAAGAAAAAACAGGCAGGCTGTTGGGTACATGAGCCCTCCAGCAGGCCTGAAATAGAAGCAGAAGTCTGCAAAGCTGAATACCAGTGGAGAACAATAGCTCCGAGCGTGACTAGTTGTGTTAACCAATTCTGCCACCAAAGACCATTCCCCAGCTGTTTCCCTTGGGCTAGGGAATTGCATCACCCCTCTGCCGAAACCTGCTGTCCTGAGACCACCCCACYGCCAGGAGCCACCGCTGCGGCCAAGGGAGCCGCGATGCCACATGGACCTGAGCCCCGGGCATTGCTCCACATGGGCTTCACGATGCCCAGAGTGCCACGATGGTACCCATGAGGGCATCCCTCGCCTCTCTGCACCCTGCGCCCTGTCCTGCTGCTCCTGGGGCCCTGCCTGACCCCAGCCCCAGGGACACTGTCCCACCCTGTGCCCCAGGACCCTGCCTGACCCTGGAGACCCTCTGATTCCAGGGACACTGTCCTACCACGGGGGTCTGGCCTGATCCCTGGGGACCCCATCTGATCCTGAGGACCCTGCCTGACCCTGGGGACCTCTCCCACCCTAAGCGCCTTGTCCCGCCCCAGGGACCCTGTCCCACCCCCGGGTACCCTGTCCCACCCCACGGTCCATGTCCCACCCTACAGCCACCCTCTGTCCCCAGGGACTCTGTTCATCCCACGGACCCCCTCCCTTGGGCTCAGCCCCACCCCCCCTTCCCCCAAACCCAGCCCGTCCCGGGGGCTCCCAGCCCCAGGCCCGCGGCGGGTGGGGCCGGGGCCGGGGCCGGGGCCGGGCCAGGCGGGGGGGCCGGGCCAGGCGGGGCCGGGGCCGGCGGCGGGGGCATCCCCGCCTCCTCGCTCGCAGCGCCGGAGCCGCCGGAAACCCGGCGTTGCTGCTGCTGCTCCCCGAGAAGTTGGTGCGGAGGCGAGAGCCGCGGGGCCCGGCACGGCACGACCCGGCCCGGCTCGGCACGACCCGGCCCGGCTCGGCATGCCCTCCCGCCCGGAGCCGAGCGGTGCAGCGGGGCGGCGGCGGAGCCCCTGAAGCGGGCGGCGAGGAGCGACCGGCCCCGGCCCGCCATGGAGCAAGTGAGTCCGAGCGGGACCGGACCGGACGGGACAGGGAGGGGAGCCCCCGGGGCGGGACGGGGCTGTACGGGACCCCCGGAGCGGGACGGGAGCCCCTTGCTGCCGGTGCCGGCCGGGAAGGGGGGCGGAGGACCGCATCGGCCACTTCGGGCTTTTTTTGGGGGTCTCCGCTGGCGCTGGGACACCCCCGGCCCCGCTCCGCCCGGCTCTGGCAGCGGGAGCAGCCCAAGCACGGGGTGGAGGGGCCAGAAATAGAGACCCGGAGGATGGGGGTCCCTTTTCCCAAGCAGCCCCCCGGGTGCGTTGGAGCTGCCGGCAGTCGCTGGGGCAGAGCATCCCGAGAGCTCTTCGGRTTTTTAACTTTCTAACCGGCCGGGTGAGGCTGACGGGCAAATGTTGGCGCTGCCGGAGGACGAGTGCTGGCAGACTCGGGCTTGTTCAAATGCCACGCTTGCTCAGGCCACCTTGTGCTGAGTCTTGCTGGGGTGTTGTACTTCCGTACTGGAGCTGGGCCTGGGTCAGACCGCAAGCTTGGCCATGTCCACATACCTAGCAGCCTTCCCCAAGTCTGTCCTCCTCCTCCTCCTCCGTCTCTGCCTGGGACAGGTTTAACTTGGAGTAGGGCAGCGGTGCTTCTGCATGTGTAGATTTTCACATCCGTGGGATCACGCCCCAGTAATCCATCCTTGTGCGGATTGATTAAGATGCCACAAATTTGTTAGCAAGTTAAACAGGTCGTTTTCTCCCATCATCTGGCCGCACAACTATTCCTGCTTCCTTTCCTTAAATGAGGTTTTGCTGCTCATGCACAAAGAAAGCTCCGGTATAGCGGACTGCCGGAGGACTTCAGGCTCTAGTACATGCGATGCCGGTAGCTGTGGCTTGCCTCTCCCCCTGCTCCTTATGTCAGCTCCCAAAGTTTTGTGGCAAGAAGGAGAGCTTTTTTAAAACAGTGGGGAGATGGCAAAGCAGCCCAAGTTGGTAGCGACTGAGAGTTGTTATTATCCATGAAATTAATCCACAGCAGAGAAACTGCTTCCAGCTGGCGTCTGTGCTCACCAGGCACCCCCGAAGGGGCTTTGCATCCACCCCAGCCCTCGCAGCGGTCCCGGGGCTTTGGGAGCAAGGAGGGCTGGCAGGGCTCCGGCTGCCCTGCTGCCTCCCCAGCACTGACCAACCGTCTCACCGGCTGCTCTTCGTTAACGATAAACGAATCCTCTGGTGATTGCTTTCGGGAGGGGGCGTCAGATGCAGTTCCCCAAGTTTCACGTGGATCTGAGCAGTTTATTTCCAGTGAGATGGTTTTGCTCCTGTGGGTCAGGGAGTAGTGGAAGTGCTAACAGCCGGGCTTGGAAGATAATGTGGAAAGGGAGAAGAAGAGTGGAGGTGTGGAGATGCAGGTTGTCTCCTGGGAGGCATTCATCAGTGTGCTTCGCTAGAGAGGAGTATGCATAAATGAGYTGCTTGCTTTAAATGAAGTTACTGTAACTGGGTAAGACGCTKCTGTGCACTTGTAACTTGTAAAAGCACCACCACGATTCAACTGTTGGGGTTTTTTTAGTTAAAGACATGAAAAGTATGTGGGTTTGTGGGCCCTTAAAATCCAGGGCTCGGGGAGGGRAGAAACAACCACCTAACTGTTAAAAAGCTGTCCTGTCCCCCTAATTTGGCATCTCTCCTGAGCTGTGAAATGTGAGTCTAAACCAGGCTAGAAAAGTGAAACTCGTGTTTTGCTTCTAATGCCACCGTGATATAAATTGCARAAATGACTCGTATGGATTGGTTTTTGGGAGCAATGCCTTTGGCATAAGCCAGCAATGGGATAACTCAGTTCTTYCCTCATTTATGCTGGCTCGCTTGGTTAATGCCAGTGGGTTTCTTCTCATGGATTTACACCAGCGTCAGGAATGAATCCAGCCCAAGAACATCCCAGAAAGGATATCTTAGTATTTCTTGCAGAAGGAATACCCGCATAAAGCTGAATTAGCAACAGCAACTCATCTCTTTGTGCCATGCTCCGGTTTTAGTCGTGGAATCACAGGCAGAGAGTGCAGGGTGGACACAAAGCGCTGCTCTTGGTGCCCCTTCTTGGCCAACCTCCCCTCGCCGATTTGGGGCAGGAATGGCGTCAACTAGCCATAAAACTAATCCACAAAAAATGTCAGGCACCGTCTCCGAGACTCTTCTTGCTTTYGCAGGAACAAACGGTCAAGTTGCATCATCTAGTTTTTACACCCTTAACCTGCAGGCGCGAGGGATTACAGCAACGGCACCACCATCTTGCGATGTGCGTGCAAGGAGGGGGCTGCTGACCCAGAGCCTGGACAGCTCAGCAGCCCCCGGCACCCGCAGAGCGCAGGATCGCACCCAACGTCCATCTCGTAGCAGGGACTGGAGGAGGCASCCAGGCAGCTCAGGCTCAGGTGGCTCCTGCGCAGCGCGGGGGACAGAGCCCTTTGCTCGTGGTTGCTGTCATCTGGTGAGACCAGCAGTCTCCATCTCATCTTGCGTTCCCTCTCGTGGGCCGCTCAGCTGGGGCAGACGGGGGCTCGGAGTCACGGATCATCTCTGCGGATGCTCCCGGAGGCCGGCACGGCCGGGAAGTCCTGCCTGGTGAGGAGGGAACCCCATGCACGGCTCCTTCCAGGCGGGTGGCTCCAACCAGGGCTCCGGAGTGGCTTGGGGAGAGGGTGAGCTGCAAGGCCACCCTGCAGTGCCACGGAGGGGAGGTGCCATCCCCAAAGCCGGCAGAGCTGGCCAGCTCTCGGGGAGCAGGCAGCCCCGGCAGAAGTGCAGGCATGAGCCCAAACTCCAGCAAAAACGGGGCAGGTTGTTTTTTCAGAAGTAGATGTTAAGTGCCGTGTCTTCACAGGGAGTACTTTTCTTTTAAAACCAGAGGATACGGGGTAGTTTTCACTCTGCAGAGCAGCAGGAGAGGCCACGGATAGACATATTTGCCATGTGATTTCAGATAGCCTTTCTGCCAGGTGGGGAAAAAGAGCAGGAAAAATTCATCTGCAAAGCAAAAAAAAACTTCAGGAGTAAAAACATTTTGGCAGCTGTTCGTCTGAAGTCACTCAAATAAACTCTTCGTACAGTTACATCCATGCAAAACTGCTACGAGGGAGGTTAAAGTCCGTGCCCAATTATCTAAAAATGACATCAAAAGGGTGCTCACTCAGGAAACCAGCAGGTCTATATTTGTGCAGCAATTGATGTTTGCTGAAGTCGCAGATCACAACTGAATACAACTTCCTGGCAACCTAAAAAGTCAAGTTTAAAAAAAAAAACAACACAGTACCCCTCATTTCCCGGAAAACTTTTTCATGCTCTGTTGTCCTGTATTGTGGCYGTTTCAAACACAGCTCGGTACAATCGAAATAACTTCTACAAAGGGTGCCAAGGATGTTATAGATTTCCGCCTGATTTTCTTTTAGGTGATAACACGGTTTATTTGAGTTTCTTGTGCTTGGACTGCACCTGAGCCTACCTGCAAAGCCAAGCCTCTTCCCGACCTTAGCGGGGATTGGGATAARTGCAGGTGCATGGGATATTTAATTTGTTTTCCTCTTTTTATGGGTGCGAGTTCCCTCTTTAGAGTAACAGCTTACCCCGATGGCAGCTACTGTCCAAGGGCGTGTTCGTTGGGAGTCTGGTGCATGAAAACAGATTTATTAGCAAGGCTCTCCTCCGAATTTTTGGAGCTCATCTGTACTCACTCGCTCTGTCCTCACTCCCTTCTGGCCATGGGAGTGTCCAGCTCTGACTCCTTTCCATGCACGGGGGATTTCCTCGTGTTATGAAACATGATGTCTGAGCTCCAGCCTCTCCGGTTTGCTTTGTTTGGGGTTTTTTTTCTTACGAGAAAAGGTTTCATTCAGCAGCTAGCGAAGGCTATTTGGGGACGGTTGGGGCTCTGCCTTTGTCGTGCAGCCTTGGTTTGTGCAAATGTGCTGCCTTTCTGCAGCGGGATTCGTGCTACTACAGACGGGGACGTGGAGGAAAYGGAGTCTGGGGGGACAGTGGGGTTCCTGGGAGGATGCTGGAGGATTTGGGGTTGGCCTCTCCTTACAAGTCACAAGGTTGGTGAGATGTTTGTGTAAGGGGATTTGGCTCAGCGAGGGATTCTCCTCRCTCCGGGGAAAGAGGCTTACTGAGGGGTTCACGGGGTGTTGGGAGCAGCGGGGTGCTCAGAGGGAGGCAAAGGGGGATCCTGCCTTTGCAAAGGCTCTTCCAGCGCACCGGAGGGGAGGAAAACTCTCATCTTTAGCCGAGTCTGCTGGTGAAGGCAGTCAGCTAATAAGCCTGGCTGCCCCCGCTCCTCGTCTTAGGTTTCCTGTCTCCGTTTGACGAGAATATTGATATTGGATATTTCTGATGGTTTTTTCACAGCAGGGAAGTTATGCACCTCCTGGTTTTTACCAGGCCTGGAAAGCCAGCAGCCTCCCAGTGCAGGATGCTGGAGCTCCCCGTGCTGCTGCGGGTGGGTGGGAGTGGGCTGTGACAAACAGCAAGGAGCTAAAGGCAGGACAAAAAAAAAACCACCCCACTCTTGGTGCTGCCTTCTCTGCCGGTCCTTTCCTCTGCCTCCAAACCATGCAGGAGCATGCCGGGAACTTCTTAGGGCAGATGTGATGAAATCCTGGTCCTCGTGCCGTGGATTTGCCCACGGGAGTTGGTTTGGGGGCGATGACCAGACGTAGAGACCTAGAGGAGAAGCTTGCAGAAGTGGCCGTGGGCTAGAATATGAGCGTTGCTACYGATGCCAGCAGGATCCGTCCCGCTGGGGTTCATCGGAGAGCTGGAGGAGCAAAGCGGAGAGGAGGGYGCTCGTTTTCAAGGAGCGCTTGGTGCACAGCGAGCAGGGAGTACCTCCACGGGGAGCGGAGCGGAGGCACTGGGGAAGCAAAGGAGCGAGGTGGCCTTGCTGCCAGCCCAACAGTGTCCCCAGGGGTGGCCAGGGTCCGTGCCCGCTCCCCAGTCCTGGGGCAGCTCTGGGGTGGGAGCTGGTTGAGTCTTCCTCTGGAAGATGCTGGTCTTGCCCTTGTGATGTGGTGGGGAGGGACGACGTGTGGTGGGTGCTGAGGTCTTGCCTGGGCAGGCTTTCTGATGACCTTCATTAAATGAATGGAAAGTGCTTTTGATGTAATTCCTTCTCCCTTCTGTCCTTGCAGGATACAAAGGAGGAGGTCTCGGAGAAACCAAAGCCTGCTCCGCCCGCAGAGAAATACGGCTGGATTAAGAAAAGCAGTGGGGGGCTCCTGGGATTGTGGAAGGATCGTTACATCCAGCTACGGAAAACACAGCTCGTGGTCTATGAGGATGAGGTATGGTCACAGCTAACGGCCTTGCATGAGGGGCAGGATCAGGCCCTCGGTGACACACGTTCCTGTGTTTTTTCACTCTTCCCTCCGGCCCGTTCCTTTCAAAAGAGCCTCTCCAGTTATCTCCAGGAAGGGTAAATGCTATAAGGAAGAGTCAGCAGCTGCATTTTAGAGTATATTATATATTATAAATATTTTAGCCAGTAAATATTTTGACAGTGCCATTGCCAAAAACAAAAAATGGGGGCAGGACATCCTGTGAGAAGGCGAACGGAGCAAAGCTTTGGGCGGAAGCAGGATATATGCGATGCGTTTTTGGCGTTTAAAGGATAAAACTGGATTGTAGCAGGCTGACTTCCCACCTGCCGCTTGAGGGAACGGCAGGCAACCTCGCAGCTGTTTGGCACCCCTCGAGCAGCTCAAATTGTTGCTAGCCAGACTCTTCAGGGGTTCGTTTAGCCACCGGTGGATGCAAAGTGAGATTGTGAGTGCTTGCTGTCCTCCTTAAGCAGGGACACAGTCTGGATTTGGCTCATCCTTTCCCTTTACTCGAGCCAGTACTGAGCTAAGGACCCCTGGGAGCCTTGTCCTGGACTTCCCTAGATAAATGCCTTAAGTTCATGGCCTCATTTAGAGCTGTTCCCCATGAAATAAGAGCCAAGCCAAATCTGTCCTGCATCTTCATGCGAGAAGAATGGACAGTTCAGGGCTRGTCTTGCTGGGCTGCAAAGGTGGGTCTTTCCTGAGTCAGGCCTTCGGTTCCTGGGCTGGAAGGGGCTTCTGCAAGAGCAGAGTTTGCCCCAAAAATTAGAAATTACAGTGGAGAGCACAAGCTACAACCCAGAGAGGTTTGAGATTCGGGGTSGGTAAGTCTAAGCCCTGCTGGTGTATGGTGGCTTGAAGTTTGTGTGTGCATCAGGATGGAGGAGCATTTCTCGCTGCACGAGGACCACGTGCCTGTGCGGTGTCTGACACAAGGGGATCTGGGTCATTCGTGGGCATCAGGRTGATATAAAACCAAAATCATGTAAAGCTTCTGTGCAGTGTGTCAAGGGAAGAAGAATGGGGAAATGTTTCAGCAGTTGCATTGCTGYGATGGTTTCGGGAACAACAGGACTGGCAAATGAGTTTGGTTCTCTTTTTCTAAAAACATACTATTGCCTAATAAAGAAGATTTGTTTTAAACAGTTTAGGTTAAAGGGTATTACCTCCTCCCATACGCTGAACCCTCCTGCTCTTCCCGAATCCCAAAGCTTTCYGGAGGCGTTTGTTCTTAGTTTTGAAATGTCAGGAAGAGTGCAAGAATAATGAAATGAGAAGCTAATGTCAGGTGATGAGCAGCTTGGAAGGCAGGCAAAGCGGTGGGGGTTTCTCTTACGCAGAGAGATGCAGCCCGGTCCTGCAAACCGTTGACTCTCTGCAGATTGTTTCCCAGTGCCCCGGACACCTGTTGACTCGAAGCTCCAGGAACTCAGAGATTCAAAATCTATAAACATGACGCAGGTTTTTTTAAAGGGCATGCCTTTAAAAACAAGATATATGGAGGCTTTCATTACCACAAGGGAAAAGGAGGCTTTTAAAGTAAGATTAATTTTCACAGACGTTCAGAAGAAGGAAAAATCCCAATCATTTAAAGGGTTATTTTATTATCTCAACAAGGAAAATGGCATTTGTAACAACCAGGCATAATGTTTTCTGGTAGCCTGCAGATTGTGGTAACATCCTGTAATAAATTGCATCTGTAGCTGCAGTAGCTACAAGGTCCCATTATTGTAAATAAGGGATCATGTTAATATCTATAGGCTATTATACTGGCTTACAGTGAAGTCAAATGTCTTAGGAGAGGAAATTGCTACAAAATTATCTGGTAGCACGATAGGATAGCATGTGATTGTGCAGACTTACTACAGGGGAACTAAAGGAAATGGCAATTTTCTGCACTCAGGAGGGGTCCCGTTGCCACAGAATTGAGGCAGTTCATGTTTATTACTGTATTTATCTTCCTCTAACGTGAGTTAGGGCAGTGTTGCTGTCTCCATCTTACAACTGGGGAACTGAGTTTTTGAGATGAGAAGGGCCTTGCCCGATGTCAAAGGAGAGTCTGTGGCRCAGCGTGCTATGGTGGCTTTTATTTCTGGAGCTCCAGCTGCCATTTTCCCCACTGGACCTTCTCCACATACCTGCCCTGCTTTGTGTGGCCCTGGAGACAGACACAGCATCCCAGACCATCCTCAGGCTGAAACATTTTTAAATGGGATTGTTCAGTGCTTGCTGAATTGGGACCCTAGAAAAAGAAAGGAGATGAAGCCTCAGGCAACAGAAATACAAGCATCTTTCTGTATGTATCCTAAGTTAGACCTACATGGGTTAAATGGGAGGGAGGTCAGCTTCCATGTGGGAGGGCAGGTTTAGAGGCTGAGTATTTCAGCTGGTCTGAGCCCATCAGATTTCCAGGAACTGAGCTAGTGACTTGGACGCCTTGTGCTTTTATCAGTCCCTCGTGCGTTGGAGCCCTTCACGAAGAGGTGCTAATATTGCCTTGAGCAGTTGTTTCATACGTGGGCACGCTTGTTTGTGCAATTGCGTGAGGCTGGCTGCACTTGTAGCTGAGGTTTGTGCATGCAAAACAAGAGCAGAGGGGATGGCCAACACAAGATGCGGGCAATAACGTTGCGCCCTGTCACCGGAACGTACAGTGAGCAGRACACAAATACTGTATTTATCATCATCAATAGCAATCGCCTGGAATGTGCTCCTGACCTGCCCTGGGAGCGTGTTTCCCATCTTGCGTCTGTTAGTCAGGCTTTGAGTTTGGTTTAAAGAGGAGCTACCTCCAGAAGGCAAATTGCAAATGGCTATTGTATTACCTGGAGCAGATGGGGGGGTGAAAGTCATCCCACCCAGCTGCAGGTTTCTTTCAGCAGATGTGAAATGAAGGGAGATGGGATTTCTTGTTACCTGCTGTGCCTCCATCTAACAGCACCCCGCATCTGTACCCTCACGTGAACTAAGCACCAAGCGGGCAGGTGATTTTCTAATGGGGTTTCTTGTCTTCTCTGCATATTCTTGCAAGAATAAAAATTAAGCCTTGCAGAACTACAGAGAGCATCTGAAGAACAGGCAATCCTATGCAGAGAGGCTACACAGATCAATATCATCACTCCATGGATTAGAAAGCATCAGTCTTGGGTTTGGTTTCTTTTCCCTGAACAGTGCAGCTAGTAGTTAGAGTTGGTTTTTTTGTTGTTTTGTTTTGGTTTTTTTAGTGTATTATTTGACAGGGAAAAAACCTGCTAGGCAAAGAGTCTTCTAGAGACCAGAGGATCCACGCTGCATTTAACAGTACTGCAGTTAACATCTGCATTTTGCCCCTGATAAAGTGATAGCAATGTATACCCAAAAGTGATTTATTAAAACGCTTTGAGATCCTCAGATGGGAAGTAAATTATCATTTCAGGCAGTCTAGACGTTGTACACTGAGAGTCAYAGCCCATGAATGTGTGTCAGTGAAGAGGTCTTTGCTGGAGATTTTACCTTCATATAAATAAAAATTTCARTGGGTCCTTTTTCCCCTTTTTATCAACGTTTCATTAAGGGAATTGTTTGCCAAGTGTGATTCTTTGGTTAAGCACATGCATCAATATGTTTAGGTGTTTAGTAATTTTCTTCTTAAGGACCAAGCTTACAGACACATACATGTTTAAGTCGCAGCATCTGCTCCACAAATAGCTAATGGAATTGATTTTCTGCATTAAGTCATGAGTGTAGGGGKTTTTGTACCGGGATTTTAAGCGTCTTATTGATTGTCCCTTACAGCAAGCATGAAAGCAATTTAAAAGACAAGCCCTAAAATCTGTAGAGGGAAAGAGAAAGGTGAAGGGAATTCCCTGCCTTGATTGGCAGCAAATGCAGCACCATGGGACGAGCTTGTGAGCTGTGTGCTGCAGGGAGGTGCGACCACCGAGTAAGGATTCAACCTTCGTGTCTCAGGACGATGTAAAAGGATTRCTTTAAATTCTTTGGGACACTAGAGACCAAATGGAGCGGGCGCTTGTCCAGAACACGTGTCTGAGACCCRTGTGTTGGGGCAGGAGTCTGGAAGCGACCTCGTCTCTGCGTGATGCTAAGTATCGTCCAGTTCCCGGGAGGTTGATGGGACCTGGAGACCTGTGGCAGGGTCAGGCCCTTCAGTCTCTATCTTAGTTGTGCAAGGCAAACATAAAAGATCTCTTTGTGACCCAGGTAGGCTCACAGAGAGGGGATGGCCACGTGCCAAGGGTAAAACAGAAACAAAAGCCCCATTCTGGCGCTCCCTGAACTCARATGCTTTTCCTTTGCCCTCAGACATGGAGTTTCCTTATTTCTCAGCTGCCTTCTTCCCCACCCTCCCTGAAGAGGATAATTTACTTGAGAAGTTCAAGTCTCKGAGATGAAGGAGCCAGAGCTTGCACAGTCAAGCAAGTGCCCCTGGGAGGCAGGGTCCTGCATGTCCCCATCCTCACTGCCCTTGTTCCCTGGCCAGCCCAGAGTCCCCCAAGCCTCCCCAGGGCRGAGAGGGGCAGCTGGATGCCAAAAGGCAATGTCATGGCAAAACCACAGCTCTCCACCCTGCCGAGTCCTCCTTGTCCCCCAGCTCGGTGCTCCGCTGTTGTTAGGAAGTGGAGGAAGTCTTGCACGGGACCAGAGGGAAGGTTCTCCTCCAAGAGGCAGGAAGGATGGTGTGGACAAGGAGGGTGACATGGAGCCACGGGGCTCTGCTGGGGACAGAGCTGCTCTCGAGAGCGGGGAGGGTGGGCAGGAGTCTTCATGCTGGTCTCCGGTTGGAGTGCCGCCAAGCYGCCTACATCCTGAGCCCAGCAAACTTCACGTCGGAGCTGGTAACCGCACCGGCCGGGCGGCAGGGCTGCGATGTGGGCGGTCGTCCACCAAAGGCCAGGATGAGATCACCCATCCCCGAGGCATGTATTCCTGACCTCACCCTTCTCTGTCATTTGTTGGCTGCTGAGGGGTTATTATTTCCATCCCTGTCCTTTTGCAGTGACATTGCAATACCAGGATTGCAGCAGGAGCCTTGTGCCTTCAAAGGGCTCAGAACGTCAGCAGGATTTTATCTGCTAGGTTTTAGGTTTGGGCAGCATTTCTCTCCTCCTCCTAGTATACATTTTCCCAGTTCTCTGGTCACATTCACCTACTCAGTGTTAAACGAAATAAACAGTAATGTCATTAAAATAATAAACCTAAATTAGATCCAGACATCCCTCAGTAGGTCAGAACTTGCTCTGCGTACCGGCATCGGCTCTGCCGGGCCCCCATCCCCAGATAGGAGGGTTAAAAAAACCTGAACACAGCCCGAGCTCTGCACAGCGACTTAAATGTCAAGTGGTAAAGGGAGGAAATTCCCCGCAGCCCACTTCCCTCTGAACTCTCCATTCCCTGCCTCCAGCCACGCAGCAGCTTCCTGGCTACGACACGTTTCCTCATCCCACACCCCCTCTCCGCTACAGGAATTGCTGAATACAAACGGGTACGAGGAGCTGCCTTGGGAGCGGAGCCTGAGCTGGGGATGGTCATGGCCAGGGGTTTTAATTTCGGATGGTAATAGAGAGGTTCATGAGGCATGCTGACTGTAGCACTTTACCGGCAAGAACTGTTCTGCGACTCTCACTGCTCATTTGTGTAATACTTAGGAAAAGGGAGCTTTGGTCTCTTCTGGGCTACTGAGACGTGAAGAATATTATCTGCCCAGCGTTACGCTGCGATTCCTATTAGGGATGGCGCTCCGCAGCTGAACTGAGCCACGCACCACGTGTGGAATTTTAGTTATGTTACTGGGAGAAATGAGCCAAGATCGCGGCCGGCAGTCATCAGTGGAGATACACCAGAGATAAATATTCCCCACTGAGACGCTGGCCCTGACAGTTCTGCTGGCTGTACAGGACCGGATTCCCAATCCTAAGCATTTTGACAGCCCAGAGCGTGGCTGGAAGAGGAGTGTGTCCCCGTCACATGCGGCTCCCGCTGACCCTGCTGAGGCTGGGCGCAGCGGCAGGGCTCGCCTCTTATCTCCGCTCTGCCTTGGSCTTCCTGGGGGGCTGCTTGGACCGTCACGATGCTTGCATCATCCTCCCCGCGAAAAAGCAGGATAACATCTCCTGCGTTCAGTGTGGGGAGGAGCRGTGTCACCAAGCTAAGGGGAAGCCTGGAGAGCGCTCTGAGATCATTCCAGGAAGGGTTATAAAAGTGCATCGTGTTATTCCTCCTTCCTATGCCAGGACTGACAGCACATTCTCAGCCTATGGCTGGGGCAGGATGATGGGCAAAGACCTTCTCACGTTGTTTCTGGCTTCAGATCCCTGGATGAGGCCAACAGAGATGGCAGAGGCTGGTGTTACTGTCCCCAATGTGTTATTTGCTCAGCCACTGTGGACCACTAGCCACAAATCAGCCTGTAGCTTAAAGACTAGAGTGTTTTCTTAGGGAGATGCCAGCCTGATTTATGGGGGCTTGCTGTCTGCACACAGGTTATTTTTAAGGCAGAAGAGCTTTTTGACAGATGCAAGGGGAAGACATGCAGAGTTTGATGGTATATGATTGATGTCAATGCCTCCTATTCATAATAATGTTTCATTCCCTCTCTGCAGGATGAACAGAAGTGCATAGAAACAGTGGAACTGGAAAGTTATGACAAGTGCCAGGAACTCCGTGCGCTACTAAAAAAGAAAAACCGTTTCATTTTAGTCCGCTCCCCGGGTAAGAAGGTAGGATTGCCTTTCTCATCACCCTCAAGTCTGCAGACTCCAAAATGAGTTCCCAGGCAGCTGCGGCCAGAGCAGACGAAAGGCTCTGAGATTTAGCTCTTTGGCAGCTGGGAGAAATGCCCTATGGCTGTGAATGGTCTACAGTGTGTAAGGAGGAACGCTGCTGTCTTGTAGACTTTCTTCTTGTGGCGGGGAAAGGGTCTTTCTGCAACTCAACTTCTTCCTCTTGATATTTTTCCTGCCTTATCATTTTCTTTCTTCCAGTACTCCCTGAGCGGTGGAGAATGACCATTCCCTGTGGTTCCCCCATGTGCTCTGGGCGAGGAAGTGTCCCTGTCCCAGCTGCACATGCTGTAGCTTTGCCCAAGTTCCAGAGAAATCGATGATCCCGATCTGTGTACTGAGACAGTTGCTGGAGTTGGAACCGTTTATCTGAGAAACTCCAGTGCAAAGTTACTTGCAGCCAAACAGTTCCTAGGAGAAAAGATTTGTTTTGCAGAATTCATAAAACTCTACATCTTTAGCGTCCTGCGCAGCATCTGGTTAGATCCAGAACCTAACAACCAGGCTGGTGTTGCAAAGAAGTTATAAATCCATCTGAGCACTGACTGTATGCAAGGACACGCTTGACTTACTTCCTATGTAGGTTCGTCATCACTACACATCTTTGGAAGTTCTCCTTAGTTCCTACTTACATGCTATCCGTTTCAGCATCTCTGTGGGCTAGGATGCTTCTGTTGTTGCTCTGAAGCCTTGCACTTTGACTGACATTCTAATTTGAACGTGATTTTATTGGCATTAGAGATCTTACTAAATCTCCCCATGCAAATCTGAGAGGTTGTGAGGGACAAAACATACTCATTTCCATAAGAATGTGAACAGGCAAAAATACCAACTTGCCCGCGTTCCCTCATCTCCATTTTGTTTAAATAAATGGAGATTGTTTAGTCCTTGTTGTCATTGTTGCTTATTCTTTCACTCCAGTCACTTAGTGTTTATTYGTATAATAAGACCCCAGCTGAGTTCAGAGCATCGTTGTGCTAAACTTCATTCAAAACAACAAAACAAGGACTGTCCTGCCCTAAAACACTCACATGGACCAGGGTGGGGGCGGAGAGAGAAGGTGAATGATGTTCGTTTTGCAAGTAGGCGCAGTCTTTATCGGGGAGAAAAGTGATATTAAGCCCCATGCACCAAAGTGGTGGTAGCCTGGGAATTTGCACCCTGGGCTAGCGAGCTCCTGCTCAGCACGGGATCCCAGAGCAGTGAGGCTCTCCCGTCTGAGTTTAGCGTTTGTTTTGTAACTCGATTTAATCAGAAATAATGYCAATTTTAGATTGAAAGTGGCTAACCCTGGCAGGCTTGGTGTGTTTTCTAGAGGGTGGCTCAATAACTACAAGTGCACGCCTACTCCCAGGGAGGTGAATAAAAACCTGTGTGCTCAGAGCTGGGCGGCGTAGTAGGAATTATTATTATCTGCAAGTATGTTACTTGGAGAGGCAAAGTGTGTAATGGCTGCATATGTCTCTGCACTGCTGCATGAATCAACACAGGGTGTGAGACCTGTCCCTAAACCTTTCATTTCTTGCTAGGAGAAAGATATGCCCAAACCCTGCCCCGAAAGGGTAACTTCATCCTTTTGGCATGTTGGCAAGTTTACAGCTCCCCTGTTTTTCATGTCACTGATTAAATGGAGACCTAGATAGAGGCTACTTTTTATAAGGCTCTTTTGGTGAAAGGAAGGGCTTTTATAAATGAAAAGTTCCCTGTTTGTAGCTCCCCTCCCACCCTCCTTTTGGCTGGGAATCTGGTGAGGGTGTTGACACACAACATACTTTGGCAGATGTTAGAACAGGCTCCAGTTAGGAGGCCAATGTACACAACTGTCCTTCTTCTGTTTTGAAATTGCAGCTGTGGCGATATAGATCAGCTAAACATTTTCCATTTGGGAGGCTTGCTGCCATCCACAGTTTAAAATCACCCTGTGAGCTGCCTGGCCAAGCCCTGCCAGATCTTGCTAGGTATTTTTTTGCCCCCTCTCCTGAGCACAATGCTGAGGAATGCAKAAAGCCAGTGAGTTTGTGGGACTTAGGAACAAGCTAGGAAAGGCCACTTCTGTTTCAGTGCACAAGTAGGAGTTCCCCTGTTGAATACAGGGAGCCCAGTTTAAATCTTGGCTGGGATATTCTTGAAGAGCAGAGGAGATGAATCAAGTCAGTTAAAACTACTCTGCAGCTAGAGTTGCACCTGAATAAATAAGTTGCCTTGCTAAACAGTGGTCTTTGATGGATGTACACCAGATTCTGCTTGCCCTGTTCACAAGGATGACATTTTTGTTGTGACAATATGAGCACGTCACACGCCTGCACTGGTATGGAACTGAATGAAAGCAGGGCCCCCTGAGCGTCGATTCTTCAGCAAAGGAAGCTGGAAGTGTGCAAAAGACCCGTTCTGCTTAGAAATCTCAAATGCTTCATGCCACCCGCAGCAATTAAATGAAAACTGTTGGATGCAGAGAGCTGAGCTTGTAAGAAAGGGCAGCAGCCTTGGCCTGGAGACTTTAAAACGTACTCACAATGCAAAAAGCAGTGTAAATGATGCTTGGTGTAAACTGCCTAGAGACTACAGAGATTAGCACAAGTCTGGTATTCAGCGGGTCTGAAAGCCTCCAGGGAAGTCTTAATTATGGGAAGAACGAGGGTGGTAGTAAGGGAAAGAGTCCACGAGCAAGCACTGCAGCTCCCCACGCGTTCTTTCCTAGCACGGCCAGGCACAAACTCTGCACCTGCAGTCGGGGTGGAAACTTCCATTGCTTATTTTTCCCTTAGTCGACTCTGGAGGTACCTGCAGCTGCCTTCAGCAGGGGCCCAGCCTGGAAGCTGCAGTAGGTCGCAGTGAGGCACGTTTGCCCTGTGCATGGAGGATTCTGCTCCTGGGGTCTGCCGGTCTGGCAGAGATGCTGTGTTATTCCCAGGGATGAGGTAGCTCTTGGTTCAGCTGCAGAAAACCCCAAGAATTCCCTAACTGACAGTCCCTTGGCTTCCACTTTTTCCTCCATGATCTAACCTGACAAAGTCATGTAGAAGAAGGCAGGAGATGACCTCACGTCTGGCAGATAGACTCTGGTGCACTCTTGGTAGTTTAAGATATTCCTGACCCAGCTCTGCTCTGGCTTCTGCTGGATGTGACCATCCCGTACCAAAAGTCAGCAGAAGGGAACACGTTCCCACACCTAAACCAGCAGTTCACAAGCAGTTCACAGTCCAGTTCAGGTCAATCCCACTAAACTGAAGCCAACACCAGGCTTTGCACTGAAACAGCTGAGGAGCAAGCGCTGGTTGCTGTCGCCCACCTCTGCTGCAGATCAGCAGCATCTATCAGAATTGCTCAGCAAAGAGCTGGCGTTGATAAATGTCTTAAACTGCAGCTATACAGTTCTCCAGAGCTTCTCTGTTAAATCATTTAGTGCAGGTACAACAGACTGACCCTGAGAACACTTTTGTTTCCTGGAAAGCAGGGTCAGCCTAGCCATGAGGCTGTCACTGCTTGAAGAGACTGATGTCTCCGAGAAGACATGGAGCAATCGGGGACACTGTGCTCGCTGCCATCACGGACAGTGACCCGTGTGTGAGCCTCTTGTTGCATGACATCTAGCCAGTGATTCAGCAGGAGCTGACTGGCYGTGCTGTGCTCTGAGTTAACTGACAGTAAATTGCGTAGTCTGTATTCATGGCTTACAATGGTCACTATCACATTAGGTTTAGCCATGACAGCTTTTCCTGGCACACCAGCCTGTTGTTTATGGCATGACTCAGTCTCAGCTGGCTTAGCAAGAAGGAGGGCAAATGTGCCTGCTGTCCTCTTCGATTTGGTGTCACTGACACTCTCAAATTGCTGCTGGAGAACAGACCCTGCTTAACGTTTTGTGGGCAGTATCCATCTTCAGGTGCATCCTCTGATATCTATGAATATTCAAATCAGTAAAAGTACAGACAAGATGAATTCACTTGTTTCTTGTTTGTAGAGGACCTGGGGGTCTCAGACTAGTGTACAGAGCCCCAGTGACAGGCAGGACTGAAACCAACTCCTCCAGCTCCYTCCTGCCTCTTCTCCACAATCATCTGCTTTATAGAGAGCATCCACCCTGCTCTGGGTTGGCCTCCTCTCCCCRCTGCCGTGGCCGAGGACGCGAGCCACAGATGGACGCAGACAGACAAGGGGCTGCAAAGCAGCAAAGAGACTCTGGCTGGCAGCATCCCGAGCGCCAGCCTCGGAGCCCCAGCAGCATGACGCTTCCTTGGTGTCTGTGGATATTGTTCTAAAAAGGAGAGAAAAGTTTTTAAACAAAGATAACTGGGTGTACTGGAAGGAACCTGCGAGTCCCTTGTCTGTCACGGCCCCAGGGACTTGTACAAGCAGGGAGCAGGGCTGCGGCAGCATGAGTCTGGCGCTGCCCCATCGCAGGGAGCAGGGTCCCAMGCTGCTTGTCCTCCCTTGCCCAGCCCTTCGGGAAACTGGAAGGTTCTTTCTGCTGCCGCCTTGGGAGCATCTTTCCACGAGTCCCTTTCCCTCACCATCCACTGGSTCTGCGTTCGGTGGCCGCAGCGGTAGGTCAGCGTTACACCGTGCGGCAGAGGGTTGCATACCAGCGGGACATCTCAGCTTCTTATTAAGGACAAACCATCCCCCCGAGGCTTCGCTCTGCCCTGCCGCAGGGTTGCTGMCACCAGCGCTTAGTCACAGTCTCGGAGGCTTTATTCGGGGGCCGAGAATGAGGCACAGAAAGTGGCATTGGGAGAGGAAGCTTGCAGCGAGGCAGGAATCCTTCCCTTGAACAACATGTACGGAGATTTCTAAACCCTGGTGCAGGCTGCCAGGTCTTTGCCAGGCAGTGCAGCAGCTCAGCTGCTCACAAGTAGAGCTTTCTCATAAGCTTTTATAATCACAAAGCTYTGGGGCAAAATCGTTTCCAAACAAAAAAAGTTTTTAAGCACACACACAAACAGGCCTGCCTGGACTAAAACAAAATCTGGCTGTCGCTCTGTTTTGGAGCCTTGCCTTCCCTTAGGTTCCCTGGTTAGCGTGGCCCTTCTACGCCCCAGACAAAGGGCTCTTTTTGTAGCGGGCTGTGGTTCAGGCCCTAACCTCTCCTCTGAGCTCTCAGGAAGACATGTGGTCCTGTCACCTTATGTGCAAACTAATTGAACAAATAATCTTTCCCCAAATTGCTTCTTAACTCCCTGCTTGCCGTGCTGGTTGTGAGGGTCTCGCGCTTTGTTGCTGTGATGTGCAAATGTAAAATCATGGCATTGAAGCGAGGAATAAATGCAGAAGGGAAGGGCAGTCGGTTTCTAAACAGCAGGAGTGGGTGTAAGGAGATCAGGCTTTAGTTCTGCAGAATTTCTGATGGTACCTTCAGAAGCTGCTGAGACCCAAAACAGTTGCTGCTTTGTTGTGCCATGAACAAAACAGGGAGCTGCTAAGAGCATTCGACTGTCAGTCACCATTAGCTTCGTCACCCTCATTTTATATAGTCCCTATTTTTTATAGACACGGCTGTGATTTCAGAATGTGGGGCCTTATTTACAAAAAGGCTGGGACTACAACTGCTCTTGAAGGCAATGGGAAGGTGAAGAATACCTATAGGATGTTAAATACTTGAAAAAACTATTCCAAAAGAGACCCAGCTAGTATTTGTTTCGGATGAGCCTCTCTCTATGTCATCTCCCCACCTGTAAGAGGTGGATAATTTCAGTTGCTCCGAAAAGTAACTTCTGAAGCCYCGAGATATTGTAGTGATAAGCAGCAAAGAAAAGATTATCAGGGGAATCAGKAATTCTGGTTTCAGGGCAGGGCTTGAGCAGAGTGCAATCAATAAGACATATTGACCCACGAGGATAAAACACACGATGGGATGGCTCAGTAAGAAGTGCTGCCCCTGTCATTAGGTGCTAGGAGGAACATGCACAGCAGGCTGAGTTAGGACTGCCCCAGCAACGTTGGGATTATCTAATTTTTAAGAAGTGCTTGATTTTGCAACCTTTATGATGTTCTTTAGCACAAGAGCATTTCTGTATGTCTGTGCGGTGCGGATTAGGGCACCGCATGGAGCTGTTTGGATCCAAGCCAGTCTGCCATAAAGCCACCTGTAACATGAAGATGATATTTCTCTCACCTGAAGTGTACTTTGGGGCAAAGCTACATAATACCGGTGAGGCGCTCAGAGACCACAACGGTGAAATAAACAACACCCTACCTATTGTTCCTGATGCGGTCAAGAAGGGATACGAAACACTGAGCACAGCCGTGGGACGGCCCTGGAGGAAGGGGAGAGCTGGCTGAAGGGAGGACAGGCCATGCGATCACCCATCGCTCCCTCCTTATTTGGGCCCCGTGCTTCTTGCCAGCTCCCTCTTGTATGGCCGACTCTTCCCTTCTTCTTAGGACAGCTGTGCAAACCCCAGAAAGTGTGTGTCTGTAGCRTTCACTGCTGTATTTCTTCATTTGCAAACAGAAAAAGATACGGTTAATTTTTTCACTTACATTGCCCTTATGCCTCATCACGTCTGTGCTCAGCTGAATCGGGGTCAGTGCGGCCAAGGTCAGAGCCCCAGATTCCCGTATCAGTTCTGTTCTGCAGAGCCGCAGGGACAGGGAAACAGGCAGAGCCCGCTGCACGCAGCCTTCCCGTTGCTTGCAGCCTCGGGGGAAGTTGGAGATAAAGTACTTCATTGCATCTGAACCAGCACAAAATGACTTGGACTTTCAGTCTGACTCTCTATACCCAGTGTGACCATTCGCTGTACAACTCGCTGCTGCTCTAAGAGCTATTCCGAGCATTTTGCAGAAGGAAGAAACTCTTACTTTCTTACTACTTTAGTTACTAGTTGCAAAAATAAAACTACAGCAACAAGCTGTTCAGCACAACAAAATCCTGTTCATGGGAGCTATGAAGTGAAGTACTTGCCAAAGCGCAAAGGAATCTGTAGTTTAAACACAGGCTGGAACTGGATGTTATATAGAAACTGAAGTGATACACAGAGAGCAGAGAGCTACCTCTCTGTTCCTGGCAAGGAATGCTTAGGCAAAAATTGTCTCTCTGCTCTTGCAGGTTCATGATATCAAATTTCAAGCTCCAACTTTGGAAGAAAAAGAATCGTGGATAAAAGCTCTTAATGAAGGGATCAATAGAGGCAAAAACAAAGTATTTGATGAGGTAAGAGGAACAGTTTTCAAACTCCTGTATTTCTGTGTCAGTTCTCATCCGCTGCTTTTTTAGCTAAAAGCGGAACTTGCCTGAGCCCCCGTGCTCCCTGTCCTGCCTGCATGCCAGCCATRGTCGAAGGAAAGAGAAAGATGGTATTCCAGGCAAACCAGGTCRCATCCCTGCAGGCTGGGAGCTTTTAGCCACTTCAGTTCCCAGCCCAAGAAGGTAGAACACGTAGAGAGCCGTTTGTACCACCCTACGTCTTGCTGCTTTTCCCCATCTTCTGGCCAGGGTTAGATGCAGGGAGGCAGGGGCAGCTGGTTGAGTAGACGGTGCGCTGGAGGGATGGTCTGTGCTGCTAAGAGCTAACATCTCACCAGGAGGCCCACGGGACACAAGAGCTCACCAAAGTCAGCGTGAGATGCTCTGGTGGCTTCAGTGGGTTTGGGATGAGCGAGTGCAGGGGTGTTGCCCTCTCCCAATGGAAGCGGCTGGTGCAGAGGAGCAGCTGCAGCGCTGAGCTGTGTAGAGCTGGGGCTGCAGCCTGGAGAGACCCGTCTTCCCCACACTGCCATGACCCTCAGCACCCAGCAGCCTGGAAATGGAGGTATTTGGTTAGGACATAGCCCAGTCTTCAAGACTGGAAAAATCTGAAGTGACTCAGTGCACCAGCTATTCCGCCTGCAGTCTGGGAGAGAAGTCTGGTGGAAAGTTACTCCACGGTCCCAGCCAAACCTGCCTGCCTCTCAGCTGGCCCCAGCACACCTGCACTCCCAAATTCTCCAAGGACGAAAATTGCACATCCTAGAGCCTGACTAACCTTGCCCTCTCACTGTTAGCTTGTAAATCAGCCCTGAACTAAACCAAAGGAGCGGTATCTATTCTGCAGTTGTTTCAGTAACTGAAAGGAAGCGCACAAAACTGCCATCACAGGAATGACTCAAGAAGAAATGGGCAGGGTAACSAGGGGACGAAGCAATCAGCAAGATCTGCTTGGCAAAGGAAACCGAAGCAATGAGTGAAAGTTTTGAGAAGAGGGCTAAGCGCTGCAGATACGGTGCTAGAGATGTGAACTCTGAGGGCTTGGGCTTTGCTTTTATTCAGCAGAGGGCAAAAGCAGGAGGAGAGGCTGGAACATGCTYCTTTTTTTGCCAAGGCAAATGGCACTCGGTGTCAGGTTTTTGCTGGTAGTGGGGTGTAGCGGTTCCTCGKGCCCTTGGACCAAGTGGGAAGCAGCACGTGTAATTAAAGGGACCAGCCGGGACCAGCAGCAGCCTGGGAAGGTAAAACCCAGCAGCAGAGAGCTTAGCAGCCAGGTCTGCTCTCACGTTTCAGCGGGTGGGAGATGTGTCCTGTAATGCAAAGCTGCGCAGCCCTTGCTGGAGCGACCCCACGCCGGCTTGGAGCTGCCTGGAGGGACGCGGCACGTGGCTCTCCGGTGGGGGGTGAACTCTACACCCCTCGGCAGCACAGCAAGGGGGGATCTGGGGTCACCTCCYTGCCCCGTGGCCTGGGGTTATCCTCCTTACAAGGACCTGAGTTCTCAGAGAGAGCCAGCCTCTAATTCTCATTCATTCCAGTAAGGATCAGACCTTAGATTTAAAGTGTTTCCACACAGGCCAGGCACAAACTAACAGGTCAAGCCCTCAGCTGGCTTGGATTAGCTGTTCTCTGCTGAAAGAGCTGTAAAACCACTCTGCCATATCAGCCAGGGATTGGGACCCATTTTTCACTTTAAATCCCTATTTCACCCTCGCCAGCTTTCCTRTCGTGCAAACTTGTGGCCAGCAAACCAAGGACACGCTGATGTTTCACCATCTGCGGTCACTGGTGCTGCCYCTCTGCGTGGAGCAGAGTCCAGCCCTCAGCCATCGCAGCATGGGTGGGTGGGCGGTCACAGAGCCAGCATGGAGAAATACCTGCCAGGGGGCTGGGACCTCCCTCCCCACATGCAGGAGGCAGTGGATTTCTCATCCGATTCCAGGAAACAAATGTGTTAATTCAGCTAGAGTTGCAATTAATCCAGGTCACTGCTCACACCTTCTCTTCAGCATCCTGCAGTCATTAGAGCTGCAGAAGGGAAGGTCTGTAACGAAGCGCCGCTGATACAGTTCACAGTCAGGTCACTGTTATTAATGAGCTTTCACCTCTAAGATGGCAACAGCAATTTCGGTGCTGTGCTCTGCCACATGCAGGAGCTGGTCCAAGCCCGGGCTGCAGCGAGGACAACAAAGCTGCCTTGTGTCCTTCCTTCCCTACCCTTTAGGTAGAGGGGAGGTTAGCCATCGCAAACCTCTGAAGGTTGGATGCTTTGCTTTGGAGTGTCTTTTAGATAAACGCAGCTCAGTATAGGACAGATACCTTAAATATCCATCACGTACATGCAGGGCTTTGCATGCAAGCTGTAACTAAGGTCTGAGGTGAAGACTGGAGTGGTGAGATATTCAAAACCCCCCTGGATCCAAATGCTCCATCTCTTCATGTGTGACAGTGAGAACTTCATAGACGTATCTTGAGAAATTAATGACGCTCTTCCTTTTTTCTTTCCCTCCTCTTCTCCCTTTTAAAGGTGAAAGTAGACGAGAGCCTTTCCTTGGACCACGTAACTCGGGACAGAGTGAAAGTGACCCACGGACGCAGGCCACCCACGAGAAGTCACTTAAAGGAGGTAAATGCATCCCCCTGGGGTGAGCCATCTCCCCAGCTGGGAATCACCAAGAGCTGCTCCTTCCATTTAGGTACAAAACCCCAGGGAAAACCCCAGGTATAGAGAGCCCAGAGAAAGCTGACAAGGGAAACAACTTCCTCTGGGAAAGACTGCGCCAGCACCTCCCTAACGAAGCTCCAGGTTCCCATAGATCTGTAATTGCTGCAACACGTTACGATATATTCAGCTTTCCATAACTCAGGAGCTGCTTCACCATCTGGTGAGAGCCATTATAGTTTCACTTTAATCAGAAGAGACCGAARCTCCTATATTTATTTTCTAAGAAGCGATGATTTTGTAGCCACAGTGGTCTAAAGGTAGAAGAACTGCACGGTGTGTGGGGAGAAGCTGTATTTTTTATTAAGCTAACTGGAAAAAGCAGACAAGCTTTCAAGCTTACAAGACCTTCCTTAGGTCTGAAACAGAATACATTATTCTCCCAGGCAGTTTTATGGACTAGCCTGTCTACTCTTAACTGATTTTCTAGATCTATCACTTTAAAAAAAAAAAAAAAAGAAAGAAAAAACACCACAAAATAAACCTGCAGTTCATTTCTATGGGAGAGGTTCTTACTAATGTTTGATTCCTGTGATTTATGAAAAAGTTGCCACAGACAGATTGATATTTTAGCAGAGCATTAATCTCAACCAAGGAGGGTTTTTAAATCAAACCTTCTTTCTTCAAACTTCCAAGACTCTGACTTATGTGTCTGCACAGCACTCAGATGACCCTCGTGCAGAAAATTAGATGCCCCAAGACTTTCTACTTTGCATAGAAATGGAGGAAGAGTGTCTCTTCTAGAAAAATGCATGGGAATGAATCATAGATTCCCATCCACTCCTCCAGAAAACCGCAGAAGAAAACATGACAAAAGTCACAGCAGCAATGAAGTGTGGATTCTCTGTTGCCTAATATGGGTTCAGGAAGGTAGGAAGCCCTTCCCTAGGCACTAAAAAGATCTCTCTCCCCTACGCAGCTCACTAAATTCACAAGATGCCTCTGAGGTTCATACCTGTAAGACCTCTCACCTTCAGCCAAATTCAGGGGAAACTGGCTTACAAATTCAGAAGCAGGAATGAGGGGAAAGGGAGAGGATAGAGCCTGCAGAAAGATGTGTATCACGGCTGCTGGCTGTAGTATCGTGAAGGAAATGGGATGAACGATGATTTTCAGTGTCAAAGCAGGCCAGGGCCAAGSTGCCAGGATGCAGCTTGCCTCCGTCTCTCTGATGGGCTGGAAAGGCAAAGGGAGACTTTAACTAAACTCCCTGCACTGCAGGAGTCTGGCCCTGGCTGCAGCTATGCCTTCGTGTGGTTTTGGGTTCCCTCACACAGGAACTGTCACCGCATTTCTCCCTCTGGGGCACTGAGCTTACACRCTGCAATGTCTTTACTAAGTCCATCCTTTTTAGGAAAACCCCCCTACTAGAGTGATTTGCACACAGCCTGTGGTTTGAAGGAGGTTTAACCAGCTGAGGCTTGGCCCCGGTAAGGCAGGGATGACATCAGCTTGGAGGAAGCAAGCAGAAGACAACGGTATTACAATAGTAACCCTGGCCAAGTGATCTAAAGATCAACTTGTTTTATATGGTCAAGTAAAAATATGACAGTCCCAAAAGCAGAAAGCAGGTGTGCTTTGGGTGGGCATGTTGTAAATGAAGGGGGTAGAGGAATCCAGCTACCACAGGATAAAGAATTAAAATACGGCAGAGCTGACCGCTAAGCACCAACAGGAAAACCAAGAAGTAAGGTTATTGTGGAACAGGCTTTGAGATGTTCTTCTCAAAGGAAGTAGTAAAATAAGTTCTGTGCTTTTGTCCTAATTCTTGACTGCTTATGGTTATTGGCTTTGATATGCTCATGCAAGTTGCTGCACCATCAGGCAGAAAATAACTTGGCAGCAAAACGGTCATGACGTTCACAGAACGTGTTGGTCTGGGGAAAACGCGGGCTATGCAGGGGGATGGAAGTGCTTCACTTGATGCATTCAAGATTTGCTGCGATGTTCATGACTTGACCCAACTTTCTTCTTTGTTGGATGAAATGTTTGGGACTTGTGATTATCACAGCTCATTAAATTTTAGCATAGCAGACCACATTTGGTTTCACTTATCACATTAACGCTGGTAGAGCTGGCTACTGCTGTTAAGAGGGTAGCACAGAGTGATGCTCCATGGAAAAAGCGCAAGCTCCATAGACTGCTCTTGAGCTATAGAAAAAGCTGCTCTTAAGAGCACTGTTTTTGTCATCACTCAGATTCTTCTTGCAGTTTCGACAGATGTAAGTATAAACAGGGTGGATGTGTGAAGCAGCAACCTCTCACTTGCCATGCTGGTTGTGAGGGTCTTGCACTTTAACTTGAAGTTAAAGGATGGAACACAGGATTAATGATGGGATGGATATTGAAAAAGTTCTCTCTTGTATTTCAGGCTGCCAAGTCTACATCAGATGGTATCCTGCGACTAGATCTGGATATAGTAGACAATGGATCGCCAAACTTTGATTCCACTATCAGCGAAAGTGATAATGCGCCACCTCAGAAAGAAACTCCAAAGCCACCTATGCCACCTACAAAACCCACTGGCACAAAAGAAAACCAAGATGCAGAGAACAATGTTCCTGACCAGGAACATAAAAAATCTCTGTCTCCTCCATTGCCTCCAGATAAGAAGCTTAAGGAAGGCATAGCATCAAAGGACAATGTAAATGCCAAGCAAGAGGACTCTGTAAGCCCAGAGGAGAATATGGAAGGATCCCAAGCACCAAGCGAGGAGAACAGAGAGAACCTCATTGAGGTCAGCAACAGGGGCGTAGCAAAAGCTCCAATTCCTCTTCCCAAGAGCATGCCAGACAAGCTAAAAGTAGCTTGGGACCAACCAGTCCTTGAGCCTAAAAACACAGACGACTTGAAATCATCAGGAGATAGTAGCAAAGACAACCTTGCTGAGATTGCCRCTGCAGATGTTACAAAGCCTCCTGTTCCTCCTAAGGTTCTGTCAGAAAAAATGCTAGCCACAATGAACTCCAGCCATGGTGACCTGGAAGCTGGGGTTTGGGAAGACCTGGAGTCTGGCAGCTCCAAGCCCCCGGTGAATGGGATCTCAGCCAGCGAGGTAGCAGAGTCCACATCCCCAACAGTTGAAACTGAAGAAGGAAATGGGAGAACTGCCGAGAGGGAACAGCAAACTTCAGCAGAAGAGACAGAGACTTCCTTAGCTACAGAAACAGGCCATGAGAGTGTAAAAGCAGCTATTGAGAAGAAACCGTCTGTAGAAAGCACTTCAGGTCTCAAACTTCGCAGTTCTTCTCTGGGAGACTTGCTGTCTGATTCCAAAAATACACAGAGAGCACTTCCAGGCCAAGGTTTCCCCAAGGATTCCCATCACTGCTTAGCTAAAATGGAGGAGAAAGTTGCTAATGAAAGGGAAAAGGCAGAAAAACTTCTGCAGAAGGTTTTACGTGAAGGGTTGGAACAGGCCCAGGAGGGGAATGGACCCCCAGTGATGGCAGAGACATTGCTCAATGAGGCAGTAGAACAACTTCGGCAAGCTACACAAGTTTTGCAAGAAATTAAAGGTCTTGGAGAACTGAAAAAAGAAGCAACACAGAAACAGAAAGAAAAGCAAAAGGATCTAGTGACTCTTTATAGGAGAAGTGCTCCCTAACATACTCTTCAAAGAGACTTCTTTCTCAAAATCAAAGCTAAATGTTTGCCATTTATGATTTGTACCATTGCTAGGCCAGTGTTTAAAAGGTGGTGTTTTGCTGTGCACGCACCATGTTTATGGGACAGAATTGAGCTTTCAGTTATAGCATCTCTCTATCTTTCTTCATGCTGTACATACCAGTCCAGTTCTAATCCTCTTAGCACAGCAGAAGGTTACAGGACATTGAACGTTTTCGAAAATGTGAATGCTCTTGAAGGACTCTGTCCAAAGTCCTTTCAATGGATTAGGCCTCAAAAATTACTGGTAATCAAACCAAGCCAGATTTTTGAAAGGAGCAGAATGGCTATTCTAGCAAAAGCTCCTTTCTATCTGTATTTACAGACAAGCAGATACCAGATTACACCGGCACCTATCTGGTTTTCCCAGTTAAATCGTTAAAGGATAAATGTAGTCAGTGTTTGTTCGCTTGCTGGCAAGGTTTCCCAAACCACCTGGCCCAGTGACATCTAGGAATGTAAAGATAAATGCTTTAATCTTCTCCAAAGACACTCATAAAACCACATCCACAGTTAAAAAGTGACCTCACACAAAGGCAAACAAAACTGGCCAACTCCTGACTACAGGTAGTGTCCTCAGATCTGGAGCAGCTGTACGAAGGCACTCTTCTGAGCCTGGCTGTGCAGAGCTTTAGGTGTGCTAAGYACTGCATAAGTGAACACAAGTCTCAATGCATCATTGCCAGGCAAGTATTAAGTGTTCCTGTTTCATTAATAGGAAAATTGMGGCAAAGAGCAGTTTACACTTGGCCTTTGAAGGCGAGTCTTCTAGCAGCACAACACATTGATTATTGAGAACCATACCTATCTGGTAACTCCCAATTCCGTCATCGTCATTGGAAACAATTAGCCAGGCATTTGGAGAATTTGTGTCCAGGAGATCCCCAGGAGCTTCCCAGGAGAGCTGTCATTAAGAAGCTCTAGGGATATRTGTTCCCTTAGCTGTGGGCTCCCTCTGTGTTGTCTTGGGATGTTAACTGACAGGAGCATGCACATCAGGCAGTGGGTCTGGATGAGATCCCTCTTCCTATTTAACACGTCTCTACCTGCTGTGTCCTGGCTAGCCTGAGAGCCATGGTTTGCCACAGACGTCTGTAAGTGGAGTACATGGAGGGAAAGGCATTTTGCACGCACAACTTTGGGGCTGGTCCCACTGGCTTAAGTATATTAAAATAAAAATGCATTGCTAGAGAAGGGTCTGAGGAAGGCATTGCAGAAAGCTCCGGCACAATTCCCCCAGCTTCCCTGCCCACCTGCTGAAAGCAACCACAGTTCCCGTGGTCTTTAGTGATTACAGCTRTGATAAAATCATGTCTTTGCACCGCTGCTGTATAGCCCCGTACCTGAGCTGGGTCCCCTCCCCTATTCTCTATCATTGCTCTGAGAAGAATCGTGTGACAGCCCAAGGCGCTTCTCCTTTGCTTGAGCCAGACTCTGGAAGCACGGAAAAGGGCGATCTTCCCAGTCTGGTTTTAAGGGGTGACACGCTAYCTAAGCTCTTTTCTCTTGTTTGCCAGCACTGTCCTCTTAGCTCACCCATTTCTTTCTCTTCTGTTCTTTCTTTTATAATTTCCCAGCTTMCACAAGGCTGCAATGGGCTGCAAACACCCCCCATAGCAACAGCTCAGTAAAGCTTCATCTTTACTGTGGGCACTTCAGGTCTGAGCACAGAAATGTTGGCTTTGGGCTTCCAAATATCCTGTTTTTTCACCACCCGGAGCCACCAAGACAGGCAGTGACTAGAACTGATGCTTCTGCCTCTTTTGATTAAAGCAGCCTTGGTTTCAGTGGTCTGTCCCCCTCTCAAGACAGCCATAGACACCGCATGGGAATTCACTTGTTATTCTCTCACGTGGAAAGTTCTGYGCAGTCAAACGCTCAGGGCTCAGGTGCCAAAAAGCTTTGCTTTGAGACAAAAAGATTCCTACGTCCTAAGCCCACTCCCAGGCACGTAGCCTGGAGCAAACTCTAGATCTGTGTCATTTGCTGCTGTAGATTCAATGTGAACCATGGATCTTATTTGCCTTTCCAGACATACTTAGGACAAGGGCTAATAACACAGACAATATTCAGTGCCTATCTGCTATCTAAATGTATTTTTCTGCATGTGCACTTTTTGTTTACCGAACACTGTGTGGTATGAGTGTGAGCTGTCAGAACCTGGTGTGCACTGGAAGTCGAGGGACATCAGCTTCAAGAGAGCAGGCAGGCTTTTGCAAGATGCAGTTCTATAACAAGAGATAAATTAGATGGGGAAAAAGCAGTTCACACTAACAGGAAGACCCACAAACCAGGGCAAGCTCTGGGTACAGGTTCATATCCCAAAGCAGAAGCCAGTCCGAAACTCCAGGATGGGCAAATCAAAGCCTGGAACTGAAAACCCAGGAGGATGAAAACAGCTTATGGGATAGCTCAGTCCTCTAATTTATATACAAATGCTTTTGCTCTCGCAGGTGTTTTCTTGTGGCGATGTGTTCTGTGGATACCCATCTGGCAAAGCGCTGATGAAAATACCCAGACATCCCTATCTGTTACAGCCAAACCTACAGGATGTGCTTATATTTACTGTATATTTTTATATTATACTGAATATTCTAATCAATAAATGTCTGACATTATACWGATATCCATCAGTAGGACTCTTAACAGATAAAAATCCCTATATCTGTTAGGAAATGGGCAAGTTAAATCATTTTACAAGCTACAGCTAATTACTGTATTTGCTGTACTAACAGAATTTACTAGATTTGTATTATGTCTTGTAAATAGGTATAACTTAAGTGAAATCTCTGTAGCACCCAGTAACTCTACTGCTGAAAACGCCATGTTAGAGACTCTTTGGTTTTAACTATTTTTTCTAATAGGGTTAGCAGTTCATCCTAAAATGTCTAGCCCGGCCTTAAGCCTGATTCACCTGGACTTTGCAGGAAGAAAAGCATCATGTTCCTTCTGCAGTTTTCCCACTTGTTCTTCTAATTCAGGTCATGAGCCAGGCCCTGCCCAGGGCTGGAAACTGCCTTCTGGGGTGTTTTTACATGCTCCTTTGAAAATGGMAGTGCTGGTCAGAGTCAGAGACAGCATCCTGGTCTGCTCTGACCTCAACCAGCAACTCCCATCTTCAGTGTACATCCTGCCACCATGCACTTTTAAAAAAATCTTCTTTTAAATTTACATACAAACTTACATCTAATTTCTGGCTGCACTAAGGCTGTTTTTTTGTGCCTGAAAACCCTGTGGGCATGGAGCGCTGGGGTGTGAGTCTGTGTTTTGGGCTGTGCCACCAGGTTACATGTCTGTGACAGGAAGGAAGTGAGTTTGCAAGCAAGCAAATGTGGATGACTATCTGAAAAGCAGCTGCTGCAGCCCGTGGAAAGGCAGCACTGTGTCTCCTGCTTGTAAAGAGCTTTGAGATTTGGCAATAAAACCCCCTTTTAAATATCAGCTGTTTAAGAGCCATTTGTCCTAAATAGGAGCGAAGAAGAGGCACCAGGAGCACACTGAGGCTTTGCTCTAGAGGAGGGCGCGTTGCACAGGCTGTGGTCAGGCTGGGGTGAGCTAGATGCTGTGCTAACCACAAGCCCGGAGGAAGGAGAAGCACTGGGGGCTGTGACTGGCACAGAGCTGGAACTGTGCAGTTCCTGAATCATCCCTGCCTGCCAGCTTGGCTGCCCCGGCCAGAAAGCACGGCCAAGGCCAGGATCTGCTCCTGCTCCTTCTGGAAAGCAGTGGGAAGCATCCTCACTGCTGGACATCTCACCAAGCGCAGTCTCCAGCAGTGCTGTCTGGGCTGCCCTTAACATCTTCACGTGGACTCTCTGGTGTCTACAAAATGTTGAGCTCACTCAGAAGTCATCCCCTTGGTGGTGAGCAACATCAGAGCCTCGTTCCTCTGCCCAGATGCCAGTAAGCTACAGGAAGATAAGAAGCTGGTATCATAGTGACTGCTTCCCTTCTGCGAAAACTGGGTAGAAACTGGTCAGTAGGTTCAAAAGTTAGGAAGAAGCAGGGAAAAGAGTGCAAGTATACGTGCCATCCTATTGCACAAGCGTGGCTTCATTTGGGTAAAAAAAAAATACGCTTAGCAAACCCTCTAACCCCTTGCTGGGAAGGGGGCTGTTCCTCAAAGGAATCTCCAAGACACAGGGTTGATTTCTACATATATACTGTAGAGAAAGGCACTCTCTTCCTCTCACACTAAGAAGGCAGATGACACATCACATTTTGGCCTTAAATTGATGTTGGTAAGGAAGGGAAGTGTCTAGCACTATGTGAAACATGATTAAAAAAAGGCAAATGAAAACATGCATAGTATTGCCATGTGAAACATTCGCCTGACTGCTTTTAATTCAATGGATAGTCATGGGTTACTGGTTCGAAGAGACTGTGTTATCGTGTAATCTGAAATAGAAAATGCAGGTCCTAGGTTCCATCCAGTGATCCCACAGGACTCAATAATTTGCAACTGAAAAAGAGCAGAAAGAGCTCTTCCAGTCCCAGGGTGCCAAAAGATTTACTACAGCATTGGCTAGCCTACTCTGATGATTAATTATCCTTGCTATTAAAAAAATGTGTGTTTTATCTTAAATATGACTCATCAACAGTGAAGCTCTCCAAGATTTCCCCTTTCCAGCTTAAGAGTTAGAAAATTTGCAGGCGCAGAAGATATCCACTGTGTTTAGAGAATGGAGATCCCCGTTTTGTTATGCTATTCGAGTTCACATACTTCAGAAAGCCAGTGCTTAATTTATTCCAGGAAACTTAGTCACTGTGTTCTTCTAGCGCCTTACCTCACAGCTAAGCAACCCACAATATTCCTGTGACAACTGCCGACGTGATGTTACARAGCATTAACAATTTCATTCTCAGCAGCAGTGCTGCTGTCTGAGGCCAACACGAGGTACTTTAAGCCACGTATTTTCCATCCCCTCCTGGGTATCAGAGACCCTGTCCCACCAGCTTCACTTCAGAGAGCAGCTGGAGGCTGAGCCCTCCTATCTCCTGCTGTGCAGCGTTAGTCCCCTCTGCCTGAGCTAGCCCAGCTTGGCAGTTCAGAGGCTGTAAAAACACAACATACGAGGAAACGGTGAAGGAATCCTACCTTAGTGCATCTTTACTAAAGGTGATATGTAAAGCACATGTATTCGCACCTATAGGGAAAAAAAAGAAAACTGTGGAATATTGCAAAATGCCATTTGTAAGAAGTTATTATAGGAGGGATGGCTGTCAACAGGTTATGACATCGACTAAGGGTTAAAGGGAAAGAATCAAAGTTGTCTTAATTTGCAGCTAAAAGAGACTGAAGACTTCTATTTAGAAAAGTCTTCCAGGCCCAGGGTGGATATCTTCTAGAATGGGATCCACAGGGGGACCTCCATCACTGGGATTTCGTAAGAGCAGATATGCAGGGAAGGTGGGTATATCTCACCCTCTTCTGCACGGAAAGGTGGATGAAACTGTTGCCTGAGGTCCTTCCCAGGCGTATGGTTTCCGCAGGACACTGGCAGAAGCCTCAGCAACCAGACTCAGGCGCTAACAAACCCCACAGGCTATTCAGGCCTTCAACCTTGTTTTCCTTCTCGCTGGGGAGCTGTGGGTTGATAAACGTGGTSTCCTAGAAATCCCCCGCAGACCCTGCTCACACCTCCTCAGCCTGGCCTGCTCTCCCCAGCTTTCCTCTCTTCTCCTCTTCTGCTCCAGATTTCAGTTCTCRTCTCTCCCCACTTTCCCATCTCATGCCCCTTCTCTGCCAGAAGGACGGATTCCTAGAAAGCTCAGCGCTGTGTTGATAGAAGCTGTCCATAAGTTTTAGTTGTGCCGCTGCCAAGAAAACCTCCTTACTCCTCGCTCCTGTCGGATTCAGGAGCCAGTTTCTACATCCCCAAAGTTTATGCTTTGGAACGTGGACATTTTTCAAAGTCAGGAAATGAATTTTAAAATTATTTGCTCAAAATAAGTGAATGAATGGAATCAAAATGCTGGGAACCCAAGCTAGAACTACCTGAATTTTTTTGACTAACAAYACTATTGGCCATTCTTTTATAGCATCTTCCAATACGAAGACCTGAAGGTGTTTTGTGGCCATGAATGAATTCCGCCTTGTAGTGCAGCCAGGAGAGACCGTGGAGCTTCTCACCCTGCAGAATGAAGGTAAAGGCACAGAGCATTGAAGACCTGGGCTCCAAACCCATTCTCCTGCAGATGCTTTTATTTTTAATTGGTGCAGTAGCGACATTTTGCAGCAAACATTAGACGACCTGAACATTAGATGACCAGATGAAGTGCTCCTAAAAACAGCAAACCAAAAAAAAAAAAAAAAAAAAGCCAATTCTGAGAATTTGTCCTTTGATGACTTTTCTAACCCTTAGCAGGGATAGGAATCAAATCCAAATCCTGCTTTCCTTGGGTGACATGACAGTTAAAGAACTATTATTCCTAACCCATAAGTGGATAAGACATACTGTGCAAATACTACAGATAGTGTTAAATCTACAATATTGTTCATTTAAAATAAGAAATAAGAACTTGAAGTATTTTGGAGATGTTCTGGGGGAAAAGACAAAGCCATCTGGAGCAGAGACTGTAAGGGGGTGTACTGGAGAAGAGGTCAGAGGTAGGAAGAGGGCAAGACGTGGGGAGGCAATGCTACCCATTCATGGGTAAGAATGTGACGTACATGCAACGCAAACAGATCCAAACTCTCCTTCCTCCCAGAACTACACAGCAGGGTCATACCCAGAAATGAGGCTATTTGCAAGCTGGTTACTGGCTTTGCCTTACCCCTTATTGAAACATTTAATTCCCTCTTGGTCTCTAAATAGTTTCAGATGCTCGGTGAAGTTTTTAACTATATTAATATTTTTCCCTCCCACCCAAAAAAACTCAAGTAGTTTTGGAGGAAAATTATTTTTTCCTTCCAGAGAAACCTACCTTGCACAGAAAGAAATGCTTCTTAAAGGAGAAATGCTAATCAGTTTTAGATGCAAGTTATCTAGCACACCACCACACACTGGGATATTTATCACTGAAATTAATAAAAACCGAGAAGATTTCCAAAAGTCCAACAGATATGCAAGCCAGCATGACTAACTGGGTGAGGATCTGTGCAAACAAAACTGTAAGTTCCTCTGCTATTTCATTCGCAACAAGAAGTCAGTTTTGAAATACTGGCAAAATACTCTGGGTTTGTTTAGACCACATCACCATGACAGCAAAGCACTGCCCAGTTCTTCATGTATTGTATGTCTTGTATGCAAGAAACAGTGGTGAAGGGGAAATGAAGCACAAAGAAAAAAACATGGCCAGATGTCATATGAGAGATCACAGGAGATATAGATTTGAACTTACGTTCTCCGGTGCCAGTCCCCAGCACGCGGATAACCTTCCTGTCCAAGCAACAGAGCCTCTGATCAACTCTTTCTCTGGAGCAACGCTGAATTTTCAACAGCATGGGTTGAATTTCCTGAGCGAGGCAAATAAATTCCACTTGTTTTTGACTGCCAAGAACTAATGAACTTCTGAAAGGTCATCAGTTCAAACAATAATTACGTATTCCAATGACAGGATTGCTCTCAGCTTAGCCATACTTCTACCGTYCTAGCCAGGCGGGTTCAAAACCACCCACCTCCAAGGGTGGAATCAGGGCCTCACGGGAATTGCTGGCGAGAAATTTTCTGGCAAAATGTTTTCAGAGCGAAACAGCAACCCAAAACTGTTAACAGAGGACTACAGATTTGGAAAAGTGTCTTGGTTTAAAAAAATGTACAAAAAAAGCTTTGAAAATTTGACATTTCAAAAGGGGACAGTTTTTTTCTGCAGCATGAAAACACCATTTCAACACTTTAGTTAATTTACCATTTTTTAAGTAATTTACCCTAAGAGTTTTGAAAGTATGAAATTACATGTTTTGATGGAGCTCATGTGATTGCTTCCTGTCTGCTTACAGAAGTTCTAAAACTTTTTTTTTTCTTGCTTTAGATAGGGGAAGAGAATTCAAACCCTTGGGAAGGCTGAGAAGATGGGAGAGCTCTTTCAGTCCAGCTCTAGGCAGACAGAATAGGATTCCTGTGCATTCAGTCCTGAAAATGGGGCGCAGGGATCCAGCCTGGCTCCYCTGTGACTGTTTCCTCCAAGGACCATCGTTTCATCCTCAGATGAACCAGTCACACCACGGGCTGTGGTCCATTTGTTTTGGCTCAAGACAACAGTAGCTGCACAGGTACAGAGTTGGTTTTTTAAATGAGTCTGTCATTGCCCTGAGAGAAAATGCCATTTTCTCCAACAATCACAGCAAACTTACAGATGTCAMAAAAAGCAGTCCCTAGAACTGCTTTAAGGAGTCTGGTCTCATTCCTGTGACAAGTTTGCRTTCAAGAGTGTCATGTTCTTCTGGTAAGCAGCTTGTTTGGAATGAAAGTATTTTCAGTGCTAAACACAAGAGATGTAAATTTGGGGGCTTGCAGCCAAAGCCACCTTTCCTATAGAACAGAAAGAGCACAGGCTGTTCTCTACAGCTCTSCACGCTCCTGCTCTGCGCGTTGTGACAGAAGCAGAGGGCAACCTCCGCAGCAGCCCCTTCCCGGTTAGACATCGCCCCCATGGACCATGAGACACGTCAGCACAACAGAAGGAATTTTTCAGCCTCCGAATCAGGACCCTTGGAGGACCCCTCCCATTCACCTCAGTGAATAACAGCAAATTGAAATGCAGCCACTGCCTACCCCAGTTTCCTGGCATTTAGCAGACACTTGCGTTGGCTAATGATCACCAGTCTTGAACTACTCAGAGCTCCGGAATCTTGCAATGGAATTCTTTAGGGAAGAACACGGTATCTGCATACAACCCCATGAACACCATGGGAATAGCATCTGGGTTTGAAGATGTAATGTCCACAGATTGGTTCTGCACAAATGCACTGATGAGGGGAGCCAGCCCTTTGGGTTTTGACCCCTATTTCTAGATTCAGCAATCACTAGCAAACAACAGAGGCCAACAGTTTAGTTGGTTTTTTTTTTTCCAGAGTGGCTAGGTGCTCCACTGAGTTACCGTGGCTGTAACTCAGCTGTGTTACAAGCCATCTCCAGCAAGAAGGCACTGGAGCAGGAGGTAATTGAGGGTTGGCTCCCGGAGGGAATTTTCCCTTAAAAGGATAACTACATTGTCATGATGAAACCAGCCTGCTTCCACTGCCCGCAGAGCTTTCTGCAAACACGGCTGCCAGAGCTGGGGGCGGTGGCGGGTATTAACAGCAGACAGCTAGGAGCAGCAGGGCAGTGCCTGCTCCTTAAATGCTACTCCGGCCTCTCTCAGCCGTGTCTGAAGGGCAGCAGGACATGCAGGCAGCCCCAGAAGGTCACTTCGGTGCCACATAACAAGAGGCCAACTCCTACCATCTGCTCAAGGTAAAAAGAAACCTAAGTAAGTGAGGGATTGCAACCAAAGAAACCAGCCTCACAAGAAGCGCTTGCACTCAAAATCAGCGATATTGTCAGAGAGGGGCAGGCAGGATGCCAGCTGAAAGCATACCACGGCCGTGCAGGAATTTTTCCAATTAAATATTTTTTCCACCAGAAAATAACTGAAACCCCAGCTTTTCATTTGAGAATCCATGGAACAATTCTGATCAAAGCTCTTCAGACAGGATCAAGGCAAATGACAAGAGAGCCCAACCCCAGAGTGGCCTCTTGTCCAGCAACAGGCTGCTGAGAAGGGAGAGCCAAATTTGAGGCCAAGCCCCTCTCTCTAAGACTTAGACCGGTGACTTGAACCTCAGCTTCCCATAACCCAGAGGAAACTGCCTTAATTCTGACACAACCCCTGCTCCAGGCCCGAGATCCCTCCTTGTCCTCTGGGCAGCCCACCCACCTGGAGCTTTGCACTGTGCTCTTGTGTGCAGTGCGGGAAGGGCTGCAGTGTGGTTTTTACATGGAATGAGGCTGAAATGCAGAAGGCTGGGTTTGGCCYAGCTGTAGTGGCAGGCTCCGGTTCCCACCTCACAGGTAAAGCCTCCCTGTGCAGATCTTGGGTGAGGTTTTCAAATCTGGACTCCTGTTCATGCGGTCTCTAACGCAGAATAACCCACCCATCATGCTGCAAGAGAAGGAGCCAGGACCCAGTGTTCCCCTGCACCCTGACGAGGGGACAAAATATGCGCGAGTGAGCAACAGCCAGGCCTCAAGTGAGCAGACTTCTGAGCTGGCAGTGCAACAAAGGCATACACAAAGTAAAACACCATCCCTTCCTCTGAGGACTAGCAGCCTACAGAACCCCMRGCAGCTATAGTCCTTATATTACAGTGGGGAGTCAAGGCACRGGACAGAAGCCCAAGAGAGCTGGTGAGACWGAATTCTGGTCACCAACAAGCCATYGTYGCTGGAAGCAGGATCTCCTACCACTGAGCACCTTTAAGAGACAGACCACCAGCAACTCCCTCCAGACCAGAGAGGTCAGCTCAGGAGCTGCAGTAACTCTGCAGCCGTTCCCAGCTCTGCCTGGTGGTTGCTCCATCTGGTCCCAGCCCGWTGCTACCCCTGTGAAGTGTCCTCTTGAAGTAGTCCCATTTCAGGAACTCCACAAGCAGCCATGGAGATTCAGCACACTTCCTCTTAGCTTTAGGGGTAGAAAACTTCATTTTCTAATCAGTCTTTCTCTGTAGAGAGAAGTATTAAAAGCTTCAGCAGGATAAGTGTGTTAGTGCCGATAAACAGAAACTCATCCAGAGATTAACAGCAGAAAGCTGGAGAATTACAGGTGTCTACAGGCACAGACTGGTTGCTATATGGCTTTCCCTTTCTATGAGTAACAGCATGAAAATGAGTCAGGCTCTACGGCTGAGTCACAGCGAGTGAATATAAACTTCCTCTTCAGACCAGGAGAACCTGGGCAGGTGGAGGAAGAGCTCTGTATATTCTTCTGCCCTAGATAAACACAGCATGGTGCATCCATGGAGCTGTGCAAGTCCTACTCTGGGGCCTGGGATCTGCAAGCCTGTCCCAAAGGAAGACCCTGTGGTGGAAACATATGATAAACATATGACAACATCTGCCTTCTGTTTCCTGTGCTCTGTACAGATTGTCTCTCTCTACAGATAACCCTATCCTTCTCGAAGAGAAAACCGGGGTTTGTGCTTTTTAAACGCTGCTGAGACCAGCTACAATTTGAATCGGCTCATTCTATATCTGCTCTCAGACCACGTGCATCACCACATCTCAGCATCATCCGCTAGACACTCAAGCAATGTGATTATACATCTGCCCAGGGTTGTTTGTCCCCTCATCCCTCCTTCTACGAGCACACTGCGCTGAAGCCAGAAGCAGGACAGGCAAAACACTTTCTGCGTTCACGTGTGCCCTCTCCGCAAACAGAGCGGAGCTGACGCCCAGCTGAGCTCCCCCACCTCCTCTCCACTGATGTCATTATTTTCCATGTTGCTCGTTGTGCCCAGGAGTGAGGAAGCCGCYGGAACGCAGCAGCCCGTGTAGGAGCTGTTTCTGCACTGATCACCAGCAAMTCTAGCAGCAGACTTTAAAGGGAAGCCCGGTGGGCTGCAATAAAATAAAAGTCATCAGGCTGGGATTTGACATGAGCAGAGCTCCTCGTAAAGCACATGACTCCGGCTGCTGTCCCAGCCCCCTCCCCCTGCCTCCAAGTCCAAGACCATGAAATTACTCATTAGGCTTGGAACAAAACTCTTTTGGTGCACTTGCATGTGGCTGGAGGCAGAGACAGATGTTTCGGGCTCTGGAAGAAAGCTGCTGAAAGAGAGAAAKGAAACGCTTCCAAAGCTGCGCTGCTGCCTCCTAACTGTGTGCTTTCCTGCTCCTSTTGCACTCCATGGTTTTCCATGGTGTCAGAGAAGATGGGAGCGATGGCATCACAGCTTAGTGACCCTTTGCTTCCACTTTGCTTTTATTAAATGCTCAAACGCAAGATTTTTTGTTTCACTTAAGATTTTGCATTGAGTCCTACAGCATGGCATAAGAGCAGCTCAGGGCTGTGCCTCTGGCAGTAGGTTTCAGCACTTCAGGTTTATGGTTATAAAATCCTACATCTCGGCTGCACTTTTGTCCTGAAAAAGGCAGGGAAGAGATTGCCTTTAGGAGCCAGACAGTCCTCAGAGGCCCAGGAAGCAGAGGATCCTCCCTCTTTTTACACATGCAGGAAAGTGAAAATAAAAACACTGCTTGCAGGCATGTCAGCAAGGGGATTAGGATTCAGTGTCTGATTATTGCTTGGTTTATAGGACGCGGCCGTTCCCACCTCCCGTAACCGAACACTTGCTCAGCTAACCATTGTATTTGAACCCGCGAGGATTGGGACCCCAGCTCCATCACACATTTTCTCTTCTCAAAGTCAAGAAGGAAGAAAGATTTTCTGCCCTTTAGATTCTTCCCTGCTACACTTGCTTTCCTTCGCGTAGTAGATGTTTTAAGAGCCTACTAGTCTTATGGTTCTGGTTTTGAAGGACCAGCCTGCACTCTTGCAGTAAGGCGTACAGTTCAAAGCAAGGCCAGGATGACTACTGTGACCTGATCTTCACTGTGAGATCAAGGTTGTCACACCAGTAATCTCCCAGATACTGGTCAAACTTGGGACTCATGCATTAAGAGAGTTTGAACACAATGRGCTCATACAGACCTCCTTCAGCAAGGCATCACAGAAATAACAAATTCCTCCCCCGCCCCYGGTATTTTTCTAAGATATAATTCAGGTATTTTTTTGCTTCTCATGTATTCCTGCAGGATAGATGTCAGCCTAGTTCTCCACAGCTGGAAGGAGAATATATTGAGTTGGGAGATGTAGTGAGCTAGTGTCAGTTAGCTCTATGCGAAGGTCAGGGATCAACAGGAGTGACCTGATCATCACGAACAATCCCCACGACAGTGCTAATTGACTGTAAGCGTCACTTTCAAAGCCACATAGAAGCTTAAGCCCATTTACCTTTTCTGGGGATTTAAAGGCCTATTGGTTTTGGGAAGTGAGAGTGACTGAAGAGGGAAGTTCAAAATCACCAGTTGAAACTTCCAGTTGCTATTAACATGGATTGAACTATCTGTGTGAACCCCATTCAGCAGCATCTTGCCGGGCGAGACTCACTCACCCAACCTCTCTGACATTTCCTGGCTTCCTTGAGACTTTCCTTAAAAACAAACAAACGAACAAACAAACAAACAAACAAACAAACTCCCCCTTCAATTTCTCTAACATGTGGTTTCCCCACCATCCCATAATACTGGATTATTCCTAAGCCTAAAGCAGAAAACATCACTTTGTGATACAGGCTGCTTCCTGAGCTAGGAGCAACAGCTCTGCTGAAATACCTCATTCTGCATCGTCTGAAGCACTACACAGGATGAGCAGAATCTGGGAAGACAGAAGAAAAACGGAATTACAGGCTCGTGAAATGGACACTGACAAAAACCTGAAGTGTTGAGCTCACTCAGATGCCGTCTGTGTTTAATCCAGTCATCAGACAGTCTCTGTTTAACTAAATATTTGACTTCAGAATTGGGCCTGAATTATTATTGGCAAAGCTTCCAAGCTCCACAGGTCCCTCTAACAAGCTGTTCCTCTGTGGAAGCCTTGCAAGGAGATGAATACAGCCTTTGAGGGAAATGCTGGATCCCTTCTCAGGCTTCCAGAGTGGGTTTGTGGAGTCCCGTTAGGTTTCCAGGGTTTCTGAAAGCTTCATATGTTGACTCTTAGAAGCTACAGGGCTGATGTTTGTGTGCATTGCTGGGATGTTCCCAGARGAGTTTTGGCTCCGCAGCATGTCACAGCAACAGAGTTATCAAAGAAAGCACCAAAAATAACCTAGTCTACAGGACAACTAAAAGCCTAGCCCAGACAAAAAATAAATAAGATGGAGCCACACATGAAGCCATGTAGCCAGAGCTGTAACGTGTATTCCATTCTAATGGGACATATCTGAAAGCGCAGTTTGCAAACCAGGACACAGAGCTGGTACGGTTAGTCCCTTTCATACCCACAGCGGGGACATAAAGCAGCACAAACATACAATTCCTCACAGCATCAACGGCAGCCATGTACCACAGTGCCCAAAGGATCTGGTTTAGGTGCTGCCACGCAGAGCCCACGGTTGCTATCTTGGCACATTGTGCTGTTTGACACYCAGTCATGTAAAAAGAGTCCATCAGGACTGAAAGAGGAACATGCTCATCCCCCTCTCCTATGCAGTATTCCATTTCCTAACTGTGGCACCATATGCCAGAAAAGACAATCCTCCGGGGCTGGAGGCTGTTCCCCAAGCCAGGCACCCCCACCGTGGGCAGCTCCAGGGAAGCAGAGGCTTGGCTTCCTGGACTACAGGTAGCTGCAGGCAGGAGGAGTCACCTTCCAGTTTTGCTTCCAAAGGAAGATTATAAATTAAAGTCCAATTTGCTAAACCTTTAGGTAAGCAACTGTTTCTGCATAAACACATACTGGTTTGTGGGCTGTATTACATGGCTAGCTGCAAATCTGACTGACTTTCAAATCAGAGTGTATACAACTAAACCAGAGAGCAAACAGAGACACATTTTAAAATGGCATGGATTTAAGCAGCCTGACTCATGATTTTTGAATGGAGATTGAAAATAATGATTATCCTAAACTAACACATAAAAATTGTGCATGCAAGGTAGGAGCACAAAATGCGATGTCAGAGAGCTTCACTTATAAGTGAAAAAGGGCACGTAGCCGGCTTAGCTAAAATTATTCTTCAAGTGAAATAAAGTCGCAGACTTTAACACCTTTCTGAAAATGGGGTCAAAATCAGGAATATATTGCAAAAAGAGCTGATATTATCACCTTCCCCTGTCATTCGTTATGCTACAACATTAGTGGAAAAATCCAAAAGCTCTTTTAGGTCTGTTAGTTAATAAATGGATCACTAGGCAAGTGTTCAGCGTTGTTAATAAATCCTTGCTGCATTCTGTACTTAGCATCAGCAGAAAGTCTTCGCCCCTTCCACCCCTGAACACGTACCTATTTAGTAAGGACAGAAGGAACTGCCTACATGGCTTTTTTTCTGCCCGCTGGAAATGCCCAAGCCCACAAACAGATGCGAACTCTCAGTGCATCTGCGCTACTTCTCTTCCGAGGTCAGCATTAAGCAGCAGAAGAGCCGGAGGTGATCAGCCCTGGCTGATTCAAGCTCTGGAAGAGGTGCAGACGACGACATTAACCGTGGCAGGTTAAGTCCGGACAGCTTTCCATCCAAGGATCTCTTACAGCCTAACAAAAGRCTAGCAAGAGCCAGAGGTCCCACCCCAGGCTGGGATACACAGTACSTCCGTACAAGCAGGGATTATTCTCTGCTGCCCTATTCAGGGCTGTTTCCCCAGCCCCCAGGCACTAGGGTACCCAGTGGGAAGGGCTCAGCCCTTCTCAGTCATTCCTGCTGGCGCCATTCCAATTTGTCTAAAGAGACTTAAATATTCATCGAGAGAGAGCAAGACTCGTCTCGCCGGGTGACAGACTGCTCTCCAGGGAGACGGGACACCTGCCTTCTCCACTCCCTGCTCCATCAAATCATTAATTATTTAAAATAACAGGAAAGAGCAAGAAAAACTCTCCGCACCAGACATGCTCGCAGCCTGCTGTTTACAGTACTCTCCRGGGTCTTGTGGAGACCAGGTTTTGCATCTCCCCTCTGGCAGAAGCAAGGATCAAACCTAGCTTTCCCCCTTCCTCGGGGAGGATGCTCTACCCGCTGAGCTATTGTACAAAAGAAGGGCTTCCCCTTTATCCAGACAGACCTTATGTTTGCTTTTCCTACCGGAGAAGGTTTTTTCTTTTTAATTCAATTTGAATAAAAGGAAAACAAAACACAAATCCAAAGCTCTGAGACCAGAGCTAGCCACAGACCCCCACACAATCTGCGTTCGCRCAAGAGCTTAGGGTCTCTGTCTCCATTTCACAGCTGGGCAGGCCAAGCCCTGCTCGTGGTCCCTGCAGTGRGTCAGCTGCACCAGCACAGCGCTTGGCTACAGAGACCCTCGGCAGTGGGCTTCGATGAGATGGAAACCGCCGGCTCAGCCCTGCTGCTCCCAGCCCTGAAGATAGCTCTGGTGTCCCCGTGCAGGGTGTAGCTGCGCCCGTGGAGGGATGTTTCTGGAGTAGCAGAGGGTCTCCGCACGCATCTCTGCATCCCCCSCGGGCACTGCCTGCCTCCCGGCATCTCCCACCACAGGCGCACACCCCGCGCTCTCTGGCAGGAGCAGCACAGACCCRCACAAGGGTCCCCGGGACAGGGGTGTCACCCAAAACTGGCCTGAACAGCCCCGTCTGCACCCTGGAGTTCATTGCTCGCTGCAGCAAACYGTGGCAGGTGAACAGCACTGGCACCCTCATGTGGTCGCCGGGATCAGCGTGTGCTCGCAGCCAAACTGGAGGGCAGGGGCAGACTCCTCCAGGGAGTCCTGCTGAGGAGGAGAGGGGGGCCCACGGCAAGGACCAAGTCTGTAGGCCAGCATGGTACAGGGAGGGAATACGAATCTGATGTCACCTCTTCTATCCTGAGACCAGCAGCAAAGGAAAACCCTTTCTGCAGTCAACTCCCCTTGGCTGTCTTGGCCGCTGGGAAGCCGTAGGAGAAACCAAAGTCCTGCCTTCTGTGCTTGAAGCTCGTGCTTCCCAGTCCTGCCCATCCTGGGTTTGCAGAACAGGTTATTCCTTTCTCCTTGCACCACCTTCCTATGCATTTGAAGGCCAACAATCATCAACCCAAGGTGTCACTCAGCATGTCACCACCCCATATCCGTGGCAAGACCGAGTGCAAGTAAACACAGGAAAGGCTAGAAAATGTACAGAGTAGGGAACACTCGTGTCCCACACTTACCCTGCCAAATTAGATACCGGTAGAGAGCTGTGGGGCTCAGACCCACGCAGAGACCTTGCACAGGCTGAGCAGAAATGGCTGGGGCAGAGAGTGGCCCCTGTGTAGCTCCAGGGAAGATTTGCTGCCAGAAGAGCCACTACCTGGTCCTTCGTGAAAACGCAGCAGCATCCCTCCAGCCTGAAGACAGACAACACTGACAGGATCAAGCACCCAGTTTTGGAATGTTTTTTCCTCTTTTGGACCTTTTTTTTTCTGCCTACCTCAGACCTCTCCGAAACAGACCTGATTCTCTCCCCAACCTCTGCCACTGCCTGGTTCTTTCCTCCTCATACTATCAAAATGGAAAACAAAATAAAAGACAAAACCGGACCCAGGTGCTGAAACAGGAGAATTAACGAAAACTCTTGAGTGAAGAGTGCTTTTAACCCTCTCCTGCACCCGCTGCTGTGCCCCGGCCATGTGGTAGATGAGCACACCTCATCCCCTGGAAACACAACCCCTGAACCCTGCTTTCAGGGAGAAAAACCAACAACCCACTCCATATTTCCCACAAAATAGAAATCCCTCTCCTCCCAAATCGGTTTGGAAACAGAATTAAACCACCCACAGCCTCGAAGTAGCAGCACTGAGCCGAGCCACGCTGAGGTAAAGGGCAGCACTGGCCTAGGTAACAGCCGTGCGGCCCCCTGACCGAAATGGCGGTAGCTGGATTTTCCCCTTSAAGTCATCCCAAAACGGCCCGAAAACACCGTGTTTGGCGGAAAGAGGATTTATTTCATTTTATTTTCCTTTAAATAACAGTTAAAAGACGCGCTCTGCGGCGGCKGGGCGGCAGCGCTCAGCCCGCCCGTGAGGCGGCGGGGCCGCCCCTGTCAGCCCGCCCTGAAGCGGCGACGGCGGCGGCGGGCTGGCGGGTCCGGCGGCCGCGGCATGGGGGACGACCTGGCGTCGGAGGGCGACACCCGTGAGTGGGGGCGAGGCGGGGGCTGCCCCGGCGGGGCGAGGGGCTCCGCGCCGTGAGGGGGTTTGTGTGGCGGGAGAGGGCGGGCGCGGCCCCGGCCTCCCCGGGGCCCGGGGCGGGGGCTCTGGGGCAGGGCCGAAGTGCTTTAGAGAATAACAAGACGTATCAAAATCCATTCAGAAACAAAGTAGGTGTGTAGCCTAGGCGGGAATCGAGACTGCTTTTGCCCCAAAGCATCCTGTACCMCTATGGTGCTGCAAATAACGCCAGTACCCCCCATTTCAGCGTTTTGGCCCCCTTTATCGACTAGTCCCCGGCCATACTGGGCTGTCTTTGTGTCCTGCGGCCTCAGGTAGAGCCCAGCGGGCGGTTTTAGTGCATTTCTTTGCATGCCTTTCATCTCCTTTGCTGCTTTTTTAGATCTCTTGCATAATAAACTGCCTGTGAGTTGGTGCATTGCACTGAGGGTAAATCACTTAAATTGTTTTCCATGCTGTTKGGGATAACTGAATTAATATTCAGTMCCATAAGGTATGTAATACCCCAGAACCTGAGCTCGAAAGAGAAGGAAAACTGCTAAATATTTACTGAAATGCTGCTGTTTGACGGGTGCATGCCATGAGGAGGATTGCATTTACATTTACAGGGCTAGCTTTACAGGTGTGGACACTAATTAGGAAACTCAGACTGTCAAATGGTTTCCCATGTGTTGCTGAAAATAAATACAGCCTTAACGATGCAAGGTTTGTTACTGCATCTTCACAGGTAGAGGAAAGAATAAATAAGCGGCGATTTGGCATCTCTTGACAATGATGCTTTGTGCAATCATAAAATGTTAAGAACACATTTCTGTCACCCGGAGAGCTGGGGCAGCAGCATTTGCTTAACTGAGACATAGRATTTACTCCACTGAATGGAGATAAGCATTTGCAAGGGGGTAGTATGTGTGTAGCCATTGGTGTTAATAATGAACATAAACTCCACAGGTTTTTCTCAAGTCCTCCTGATATTTCCTCTCAAATGAAGGGTCCATGCGGTGTGGAAATGCAGTCCCATTAACACACYGGACCAGATGAGAACAGGGTCTCAATATACTGTTCCTGCAGAAATCAGTGTCCAGATCCTACTGCCCTCATTGTAGCAGCAAGTCCAACGCTCTTGAATGATCCTGTCTGGCGTTAAGATTTGTGTTATTTGTGTTTTTCTTGAACTAAAGGTTTTTGCTTGACGGTAAGAGGAGCAGAAATTGGAGGATGAGGTTATACCTCTGCTGCCCGAAGAGTCTGCAGTAGGGGTGCTTTTTCTTCTGTGCTCTCCAGMGAGAAATGGCGTAGTGCTATTTAGACAGCAAGTCTCCTGTTTATCTCCTCAGYGGGGTGGAATGGGAACAATAATATGTTTTGATGCCTCTTGTATGGCATGTGGTTAGTGTCTAGTTGATATGTTGATGCAAACTGAAGTTGCATTGAGCCCCTGCTACCCTCAAACTGTAACCTGAGATCTGCAGAAACGTAGAAGAGAGCAGAGCACCTGAGCCAGCTCTCCAGCGGGATGTGACAGGCTGAGGGTCTGACTCAAGCACTTCTTGAAAGAATTCCCCAAAAGCACTAGGGCAGAGACTGAGTCCAACAAAGACTGATACCAGCCTCGCCAAAAATCTTGAGAGCCTCCCTGTGGGGCTGCGGCAGGCCCAGAGTCACAGCCTTGCTCTCGCTTCTTGGCAGGAAGGTTTGTTCGATCAAGGAGAAGATTGCTGGGGCAAGGCCCAGCATGGAGAGTAAACACCCTTAAATTGTGCCTAACCGTGCAGGACAAATGCTGCCGGTTGTGGTAAATTATGGGCAGAACTGCCACGGTCTATTAAGAGATGCAACACTAATCACAGGCCAGGCTGGCAGGTTTGKGCTGCTTGGCTGATTCAGGTTGCCCGGAGGGTCACAGCAGGACCATGTGTAAAGGCCTCCTTGTAGAGCAGTGGGCGGTAAGTGGAGGGATGGAGGAAAGGGTCTGGGTCATCTGCCCGAGCCCTCACACCGGCTCTGGGCCTCGGAGGATGCCAGACCTAATGGATCAAAAGGTTTTGGGGCTGGAGGAAGTCCATGCAAACAGAGAAAGACATTGAATTAGAAGAGAAGCTGGTAGGACTGGAAGAGCACTGATGTGGCACAGGGGTACTCGGGGAAGGGGAGGCAGTGGGAGAGGATGAATCCAGCAAACGTGCCAACGTCTGTAGGGCTGGGATTCTTACTGGAAGAATCTTTCTGAAGTCATCTTTCCTTGAAGCCACTGGGGCCGGTGAGATGAAGGGRAGGTTTGTTGGGACATGCTGCTCCGTGCTCCTTGCCAGTACTGTTTTAATGCCCGCTCTTCTGTCTCTGCTGCAGTGCTTCATTCGGAGAAGGAGTTCCATGATGCGGCAAAGCGTAATGACACAGCCACGATGGAGGAGCTCATCAGGAGAGGGGTCGACATCAAAGCCAAAAACAATGTAAGTCCTGGGTTTTTCCAGCTCTAAGCTGCAGGAAGTGCTGAGGGTGTGTTTCAGAACTGCAGCTCCTTAACATTGCTCTCCTCATTAGCTGCACAATTGGTTAAAGCTTTAAAATACACCGCCCAGTGCTAAATAGGGCCTGTAGCAACTGAACAGTTTCACAACACACTGGAACCCACAGCACTGTCATCCTGGCCAGACTGAAAAGTTGCAAGCGCAGAAGGAGGGTGATAATTTATGGTTCCCCTTGGAACCCGTGTGCCAGATACACATGACTGCAGTGAAAGGCTTGATTTTGCTATCCCTGTACACCAGGACTGTGGGACTAACTCAGTTCCTGGTGCAGGTGTCCCCTTGTTGACCAGTAGGTTCCTGGAAATATGGGATTTTGCCCATCCCTACTGTTTCAATCTGTCCATCCGTGGTCAGTGATATTTCTCATTCCTGTGCTGTCGTTATAGTCCATACTGCAGCTTCTGAGCAGAAGGTGACTAGCAGAGGTCACTATCTGCCTGACAAGAGAGCAAAGAGACAGAGGGCTATGTCCAAAGAAAACCCTGCACAACACGTGAAATTCTGGCTCCAGGGACGGCAAAGGAGATTTTGGCCTTCAGGAACACACACACTCTGCATACCTCAGCCTTCCCTCTCTCCTTCCTTCCCTTCCAGGCAGACCGGACTGCCCTGCACTGGGCTGCRGGAGCAGGGAACGTGGATGCTGTGCGACTGCTCCTGGATCACAATGTCCCGGTGGATGATGAAGACAGTGTACGAAGGCAAATCTCCTGCAAATGTGTTCTGTGTTGGGGGAGCRCTGGGGACTGGGTGCTGGGCTGGCAGTTACAGACCGCACCTTTGCCCTGGGTGGGTAGCACAAGGCATTGCAGTGCTTGGGAAGCTGTGGCCTCCCTGCTGAGGCAGGTGCAGTGCCTTTCTGGAGCAAGCCTTGTTTTCAGATGTATCTGTGCTCTGTCTTTTGGCCTTTTCCTTGCATGCACAGTGACCGGGAAGTACGCTGGTAGAATCTGTGAGGTTTTCTGTATAGCATGGAGATGCTTGGCTTCTTCTGGTCGTGTTGTTAGGGCTTGTGGGAAGACAGTGACAGCCAGCAAATTCTATCTCCCCCATAACAACCAGGCTAATACGCACCATTGACTAGGAAGTGGCAGTCAAGAGGCAGGTCTCTGCTCAGCTGCTGCAACCATCTGTGGCAGGGATAATAGTAATTGGAGAAAGTGGAGCTAAAAAAAAAACCCAGAGAGAAACAAAAATACTTGGGAAACTTCAYGAAGATAGAGGGACAGCTTCCCTCCAGGGTGGGGATGGTGGTGGCTGCAGTTTAGCTGTAAGTATCTCTCTTCTCTTCGGCCCAGTTTGGAATGAATGCGCTACTCCTGTCTGCCTGGTTTGGCCACCTCCGYGTCCTGCAGATCCTCGTCAATGCTGGGGCCAAGATTAACTGTGTCAATAGGGTGAGAGAGTCTCCCTACGTGGGTCCATGATGCAGGTCCAGACAGTGACAGGGGGGAGGGAGAGAGGCTTACCTGTGAGCTAAGGTAATCGTGTGTGACAGCATCTGCTATGGGGACTGCCATCTGCACTTCTGCCTTATTCTTAAAACAGGTGTAATAATTGTAGCTATAGGGATGTACACGGCTTTCTCAGCTCACATTTGTGCAGTGGTGGTGTGGAAGGTGTTACGGAAATGGGAAATGGGTTTAGTAAACCAGCAGTCTGTGTATTTTCAAATAGACTTTGATTGGGAAAAGGAGCATTAATACTTCACTCATAACTGTCTGCAGCACAAGCTAGTTTAGCCCTGGAGGCGCAGGGAGGCATGGAATGGGTCTTTGCTAACAGGAACAGGTTGTTAAAAGAAATTGTCCTGCAGTCTTGGACTTGTTAAATGAATGTTCCTTTATCTCCTCTCCAGAATGGCAGGAACCTGCTCCACTGTGCAGCTCAGAGGGGACACATCCAGGTGATGGAATTCATYATGGAGGACCTGGAGGAGATGTGTGTGGATAAGACAGACAAGGTAGGAAGGCTCTTCACTGCTTTGTTTCATGAAGTCTGATCTTGCTCTCCTGAGCTTAGCAGGAATGTTGYGCTTGCTCTTGGGAAGAGACTCGGAGTCAGATGCTACTCCCGGAGAACCAAGGGTATTCCACACAGGCTCTGGCCCTCCTGTGGAGGGGTGCTTAGGGATGATGAGGATTCTGGCTCTGATCAAGCTTCGGCAGTCAAGRCTTCCCAGTGTAGCCTCCTGCAGAATGAATTCAGGAATTTCAGTGTCCTTCTCTTGTGCAGCTGATGCTCCAGGGTGTATTGTAGGTAAGCAATAACCAAGGGTAACCCTCTCCCAGCATGTTCCAGCATTAGCTGATCTTTTCCTGAAGACAGCGAAGGAGCACACAGGAGCTGGTGCACACTCTTTTCCACTCCCTGGCCTTCATGGTTCCCAGAGTGATCCCCACTCTGATACTTGGGAGTTAAATCAGGCAACAAGAGATATGCCTTTCCCCCTTTCCCCAAAAAGGGTTCTGACTCACTCGATAACTGGGGTCTCAGATATTAATTCARTTTTTTTATCCTTAGTGGCTTTTAGTAAACTATTTATTATCCTCTATTTATGTGAAAYAAACACTGAAAAGATCTATTTTCCAGTGTTTGGCAAGACCAAAGTGCTTGGAGTTGTTAGCCCCAGTGGGTAGTTCTGTTCACCTTGTTTTGTTAGGGTCATCCCAAATGTAAAGCAGAATAAAAGTTAACAGCAGAAATAAAAGATAACTATTTTTGAAGTGCAGCACTTTTTCCCCCTGTGGACTGGGTTATCGCCCAAGGCATTATTATATTGCTTGCAGCAGATGATCTAATCTTGTGCTTTCTGAGCCTTTCTTGGACTGTATTTCTTTCTGTTTTCTTTCAAAGATGGACAGGACGGCGTTTCACCTGGCTGCAGAGTATGGGCGGCTGGAGGTGGTGGAGTTCCTAATTCAACTGGGTTGTTCTCACAGTGCCARAGACAAGGTATGGGCATAAAACCACACACAAGGGAGATAAAGTCCAAGGATTAGAGGATGTGAAAGTCAGGGAACAGGATACCAAATGAGGCTCATGCAGGCAAGTTGTCAGCAGTTGTAACTATGGTTGTGGTATGTCAGAGCTTTTCTTCCCTATCCACTTGCGAACCATTTGCACCTCAGTCTGTGTTGGATTTCTCTCCAGGACTTTTCAGGCAGGATACATAGTGATACAGGATACACACCTGSTGGACCGTGCTCCAGTTTAAGGTAGCTGGATTTCTTACCTCCCTGCTGCACTTATTAGAAGACTGTTTCGGACTCATGCTACTGGTTACAACCTCCTTTTCAGTCACGCTGGATATACTCTGTACAAAGTTGTGGTGTATGRACACTCAGTCCTGTGATACATATATGTATGAAGTGATGTTTACTTTCAGGAAGAAAATACAGCATTGCATTTAGCTGCTAAAAATGGACATCTCTCTGTGCTGCAGAAGATTATAGATGTTGGAGTGGACCTCGATGAAAAGAACTTAGTAAGTACATTTAAATGAAATGAAAACCACATCAGTTTCGCCCTTTCCCTCCCTAGAAATACTCTCCTGCCACAGTCATCAGGCTGAATAGTCAGTATTGACAGGAGAGGTTTAGAAAATATCTAATTTTATCTAAAGCGTACGTGTGTAAATGCAGGTCACGCTTGCAGAGTATCAGTGAAAGGCAACAACCTTCTTGGGCCAATACCCAATTCTAAAGTGTTGCCTTTTCTTCCTGCTGTATCTGCTGACCTACCTTATCACTCCATTTAATCTCCCTTTTTCTCCCTGACCCTTGTACATTCAAGTGCCTAAATGGTTATTGAGTGTGTTTTAAACTAAACTTCACTATGCTTTATAGTATTGACTTAGTCACTGAACATATGGACCTTCTGTTTGAGATCTCTCTTTGACAGACCTGCTTTGGAAAATTATGTGGCTGGAATACAGTTAATGATTTAGATAGCAAATATTGGCTTAGTAACGCTGTTATTTATTCCAGGGCACACTCCCAATTAAGTTTATCAGCAATTTTTTTAGTCTTATTTGGTTACTGTCTTTGAAAAGTGTATTTGATTGTGATTAAGATCTGAAAGGAAAGGGAAGCCACCATCTGCGGTAACTCTGGTAGCATTTGTCTTCCCCCAGATGAGCTGCCCTTTGTGCAAAGAGCAATAATAAAACCAGATAGGAATTCTGCTTGTTTCCTGTAAAGAAATGAGCTGCAGCCCTCAGAAGGGAGAACAAGCAGTCGAGGGCCACAGGCTTCCCGTTCTGCCTATGGCTGTTTCTGGGCTACTCTAGGAAAATGGTTAGTCTTCATTGTCCATGTGAAATCCTTTTTTGTTTGCTAATGGGCTGAAGGGGAGAAAAGATGATGAACATGATATCTGTCTTGTGGCCCATGGGCCAGCTGTTTCCAGTGGCATAAGGACAGAGCAGTACTCTGATATGTCGGTGGCAGATAATTGTGTCCTTTATTTTCCTAACAATCACCCTGGCCCTCAGAATTGGTATTTTAACATGTCATGGATTCAGAAGACTTTTGCAGAATGAACTCAGGTGGAGGCTCGCTCGTTCTGCTGCTCTGTCTTGGCCATGTCTACAGATATGCTGCTTGTCTCCTTTTTTGCCTTGTCCAGGAAGGATTTACGGCTCTGCATCTGGCTGCTGAGGGGGGTCACAGTGACTGTGTGAAGCTGCTCTTGGGAGCCGGTGCCAATGTCAATGCCCAAACCCAGGTGAGCTCTAGGGAGGTGATTCCATTTCCAGACTCTGCTTTGTGGATTTTTGCCCAGACCTGTGGCCTCCCAGGGATGGCTCCCGTTATCAGGTGAGGCCGTGTGGAGCCCAGCGCTTCAGAAACAGCGCAGGGMGTACAAAACACATGGCTTTGTACAAAGAGGCAGGTGAAGCTGCCCTGGGACTGGTTTGGCTGTGGAGACAACCTCCATGAATTTGTTGTCAGTGTTGGGGCATGGGGCTCTTGCAGGAGGGAAGCAGGGAGATCTCTGTGGACAGTCGGTACGAACTGCAGCTTCTGAGAAGAAACCTTGACTAATACCCATCTCTTCTGATATGCTCTCAGAAGAAGATGAACTGCCTTCATTACGCAGCACTGCATGGCTATGAGGAGATAGCCAGGATCCTCATGGATGCAGGAATCCGCACAGACGCTGTTAATCATGTAAGTCCCGCTCAATGCTCTCATCACTTACAAAAATGCAAAGCCGGTTTGTGGAGCTGTTCAAGAGCACAAAGCAACTCTGCAAGGACCAGTGCTGCTGTGGGGTCTGTGCTTATGGTGCAGCATCCCCAGTCCGCCCCCAGCCCAGGCTGGCAGCTGTCTTAGAATAAGACATGCTGGGCACTGCGTGGTCCTTTCGGTGCCATGAGCTAAGCTTTTCCTAAGAGCAGGGTCTTCTTTCCACAGCAAAACGCATCAGCAACACACATTGCGGTACTGCAGAACTTCCCAGCCATGGTGAAGCTCTTCATCGACGCGGAGTGTGACCTTGACATTCCAGATAACGTAAGACTGCAGCTCCTGTTCTTTGTTTTTGAAATGTGAACCCATTTCATGGGGGATTTGATCACCTTGGGGACAGGATTAAAGAGGAGTGCTTTCAAATCGGGAAAACCTGGAAGTGCAACTTAGGAAACATGAAACCTGTGAAATGATTCTGAGTGTTGCAGTGAGGTAATCGCTTGACGGCATTCAACACGTGGGCTGTGCCACGTCCCTAGGACCTGTGTGCAAAGGCATTGCATAGTCAGACTCTCTCCTCCCTGCTGGAAGCAGGAGGGAGAAATTCCAGCCCAGAAGATGTTCTGCAAAATGTTTGAGGGGCTGAGAATGGGAGGCAAACCTGGAGGTAGCTGGTTGTCTCACCGAATTGTAATTTTGTGAATGAGGGGCTTTGCTAACAAATGTGTAACTTCTTTGTAATGTTTTGGTTAATGTTCATTCTTGTAGTGATGTTCTCTCCTGATGACGCCATAAAATTGCCACATTTTGTATTTGATTTTAGTTGTTTCCATTAAACAATCCCAAGGTGCATACAGTTTACAGTGCATACACATTAACCCGGCCCTGCGTCCCAGGAACAAAGAATTGGCAAAGGTCCTTTACTCCCTTGGCCAAACTATCTGCCTRCAGAAATTGTTTAAATAACAGGAAATCATATAGTCCTGTAAGTGACCCTAGGGAGCTTTATGGAACTGAAGACGTTCCTTCTTTAGATTGAAATGTTATCAGGGAGACTTCCTAGTGCTGGTGCTGGGACAGGCACAGACCTGTTCTGCTCAGCCTGAGGAACCCAACTCCAGTTTGAGGTAGGAAGGTGTTTGGCCCTCAGTTTAAGAAGGGATAGAGGGGAAAGGAGGGCAGAGCTGACAGCATTCTTACAGCGCTTCCTCCTGGTATTGTTCTGTGCTATCCTTCCAGCCTCACACTTGTCCTTCTCTGAAATTTAGTCCTTTCGCCCTCCTTCTGCAGAGGCAGCAGACCTCACTCCACATCGCTGCGGAGCATGGCAGGCAGGACATTGCCGAGATGATTCTCATTGCAGGAGTTAATCTGAAGCTAACAGACAAGGTAGATGTCTCCATGGGTTGAATAGATTCCGTGGAGGTATGGAGGGAAAATATGGATGGTCTTTGCCACTGTTTTTCATAATTTTCAAGGAAGGCTAGTAATAATATTAAAATCTGGATATTTCCGGGGATAAGGCCTTGAAACACTGCTGAGTAGGTTATTTAGATGTGTTTTCCAGGAAAGAAGTGACTGGTTCTTAGGAAGGTAGAAAACAGTTCGCACAAGGAGCAAACTTTCTTCTCAAGAGTTGTTCTAGTTCCTTCTACTTCTACTTGTGCTATCCTGCACATTAATATCAAAGATCATCTCAAATAATGATAAATAATATGCCTCAAGAATTACAGCACACATGTTTTAATAGGTTAAAAGTATCTGGTTGGTATAGATCTGGCACCGATGTCCAGGGCTTTTGCCCTCTAATTAAATCAACAAAAGGAATTCTAGAGGCATCAGGCAAGTTGCGTGCAGCCTGAAAGTGTGGTATGTGCCCAGAAAATGCTGAAGGGCAGAGATTAAAATAGTATCTGCCATTTGCAGTGGGTTAAAGCACATGCAGACTTGAAGCCACCTGGCTGGAACGGCCTTCAGCTGCAGTGAATGTTTGCCACCTTCCAGCAGTCTGTGGAACCACAGTAAGACTCAGCGCAGGGAACACATTCATACTTCTCTGGATGAAATTGGGTTTCTGCTCACATCTGAGGCTAGAACCATTCTCACTGGCATGCCTGATGGCTGGGCTGGCTCGCTTTCCTTCATGCAACTTTCAAATCTTGTTCCTTTCTGCTATACGCTTTTAGATATAAATACAAATCCCCCCCTGCCCAATCCAAAATCGTGTTCATGTAAGGAACCCACGTTGCCGGGAGCCTGAAAGCACCCTGCCATCCACTGTGGGTTACAGGATGCGTTCCCAACCGCTCCTGACAAACGGGCAGATCCCCTGTGGCAAGATGCTGAAGAGCCTAGAAAATGACTCCCCATGCCCTGCACGCAGTAGCTCGAAGCTAGCTCACATCTGAGGTGTTTACAGGTGGAGAATCAGGGTCCTTCATCCYGGCTGGGTGCATTGCTCAGTAGGCCGTGCTGCCTGCTACTACAGACTGTTGGGTGGACATGGAGATTGTACCTCCTAAGCATGCAAGGTCTTTTCCAGCTMATTTTTCCCCTTCTAATTTCAGCAAGGGAAAACATCTCTGGATGTTGCTGCCCGAGGCAATCACATCAACTTGGCGGACATGATTATCAAAGCCGATCGGTTTTACAAATGGGAAAAGGTGAGCAGCTTACACCACCATCCCCTGCGCTTCCCMGGGCAGATGTAGCTTTATCCTCCCCATTGAGACTCCACATTACCAGCTGTCAAAAGGAAAAGAAATGCAGGACATCCTGTGACAGCCTGACCTCTACTTTCATCACCTTACTTAAGAAAAACAAAAGTCCTCACCATGCCAACAACATCTACTTAAGGCTTTCCTTATTTAAAAAAGCCTTTGTTGTTTAAAAACCCCAGGCTGCGACGAAGGGAACAGGGGTTTTCAAAGGTTCTTTGGCAGCTGTTCCCAAAGCCCTGTAGAAAGGAGTGGGGTGGAATTAGTTCCTTTTCCTGGAAGGAGAAACTGAAGCACTGAGCAGGAAAATGCTTGGCCTGAGRTTACCAAATGGGATGTGGGGGTTTTTCAACAGTGGAAGGGAGACGCCTCTTGTGAGCAGAGTGATCAGTTCTTGTTGGAATCGTAAAACCGACTTCCCTCTCAGACTTCCCCGTAGCTGGGGCTGTTCCTCCGGTGTTTTCCCGGTGTGGCCCAGCAGCCTCTCTCCTCCCACGGCCCCGTGTGCAAGGCGCAGCTGCTCAGCCCCAGTCCCCCATCTGAAACCCTGCCTACCGCAAGCCTGTGCCCTAACCAACCTGAGCAGCGGGCGTGCTGAAAGTACAGCCAAACACTGCACCCCTTGCGTCTTCGCAAGACTTTGGGCATCCTCCTATACCAGCAAAGACAGAGCTCTAGCGGGGAAAGAAAAGGAAGGAAAGGAGGGCATATGCCTGTGGCTCCGGCGCAGGTTCAGGAGTAATGCTRTGTATATCAGGCCCTTGCATGGGCTTCCCGCGCAGCCCTAGGAAAGTCATTTAGCCTCTTTGCAGTCTGGCATGTAAAAGGGGGCTGAGCAGCTGCGCCTGTGTTGCAGGGGAGCGAGGAGATTTAATTAAATGATTCTGCATACRAGCCCCTGATAAAAGGCACTGTAGAAATGCAAATTGCGATCCGCATGGGCTTCCACAGCAAAGCTGCTATTAACAGTATTTGTTAACATGCATGATTAGAACAGAGTGAAAGAAGAGAATAAAGAGAATAAAATGTGCTGTGCCARAATGAACTCGACCTGCAGAGCTGAGGACGTGGGAGGCTGCAGAGTGACAGGTACCTCTGCAGCACCCCAACTGAAACCCCTGTTCTGGCTTTGCAGGACAATCTGAACAGCGACTCCGACTCCTGGGTGGCAAAGCACTTRACCTTTAAGCAAGATCACAGGCTGGAAACACAGCACATTCGCTCAGTCATGTGGAGACTAGCTACTAAGTACCTCAAACCTGGTGAATGGAAGAAGCTGGCACATTACTGGAAATTCACTGATGCCCACATTAGGGCCATTGAGCAACAATGGACAGGTATAAAACACTGCCCAGATATTTTCCTTCCTTCACTTGGACTGTGTTTCTAGGAGTAAGGCTGCAGTAATGGCAAMGCATGAAGAAAACCAGCTGGCTTATTTGAAACAACTAAAAGATTAGGTTAAAAATCCTGTATTTAATTAATGTGGAGGTATCTACACGCTGGAATTTGTCTAGGAGTAAAGCACACAAGCATGGGGGTTGGTGGTCCATTGCTCGCAGCTTTTGAGGTACTGCTAGACCTGTTAGTCCTTGCTACAGAAATTAAATAATAAAAAATTCTTGTTCTCTAGGACAGAAACTTGCTGGGTTTATTTTTTTCTTTTAAGGAGCTGAACTAAGAAGACAGTGGAGTCCCATTTAGAATTTAAGAGATATGTTAGCAGAAGCAGGTCCTGAGTTTCAGAAACAGATCCCCRCTGATTTGGTTACTGTAAGGACTCCTGTAGTTTGCACAATGCGAGCCAGGGGCTAAGCTATGCTCTGAAGGCAGAAATTCTGTATTGCCCTGAAAGGTTGTCTGACAGGCCCAAGCTCATCCATGGCCACGCCGTTAAGTTTAACATTACTCTAGCAATCTCACCACAACTAGGAATTAAGCTAAACTGTACTTTAGAGCAGCCTAGTAAAATCCAAAGAGGAGGGAGGGGTGTCCAAACCCACCAGTTCGGAAATCCGCTCTGGYCAGGGCCATGCGCTGTGAAGTGCAGGATTTCATTTGTGGTTTGATCTCACCAGGTACTAAAAGCTACAGGGAGCATGGCCACAGAATGTTGCTTATCTGGCTCCATGGTGTGATCACGGCAGGAGAAAATCCAATCAAGGGATTGTACGAAGGCCTTGTGGGGATCGGAAGAAGGGATTTAGCAGGTAATACTTTTGTCTTCCTTCAAATAACGCGCACTGAGCACTACCTGAATTCTGTGGTTACACAAGATGCACAGAGGAAAACTTAAGTGAAGCCAATTCACACAAGCCGGAAGCCACCCTGCCCTGCCCCCTTGCTACCGTTACATGTCATTTCTTTCTCTTCCTTTTTTGTTTGATGAATTAACACATCCTGCCACGGCTTTATACTTTCTGCGCAGCAGAACGTGCTCTCTTCTTTTACAGAAAGCATTCGGAAAAAAGCGAACGCAGACTCTGCCTCTCCACGGAAGTGCATAGCAATGTAGCAGCGGGAGGGCACCAGTGGTTCCTTCAGCTGGTGCATCCGTGGCCTGTCTGTCTTAGAGCTACAGGAGAGACACTTGCTCTGCTACTGATCAGAAGGCAGCTGCAACTTAAGGGCTTCTTGTCGTAAAAAGCTGGCATCGCTGCTGCTTCCTTCTTGGTCTGAAACCACAAGGGCATCAGCAGATGTTAATGGTCCAAAATGCCTCTTTACGCAGAAGGGAAGATTTGTATCAGCCATTGTGCATGGTCTGGGGACTGTAGTAAGAGTTCAGTGAGTGAGCCTCACCTGTCCTACTGTGAGTATCAGGAAATACTACACTATTTTACTGTAACTTGTTTACATCACATTTTTGTATATAAATTTTTAATTGTCAATTTTTTTAAGTTATTGAGGGGAAAGCCTTTGTTTTCAGGAGTGTTCTTCACTTACCTTTTTGGGGGGGATGTCTTTCACTTGTGTCCTAGATGTGTTCATAACTTCCCCATTAGGGAAGAAGAGTCAAGGCTACCACTTGGTCCTTTTGGAACCTTAAGGGTTGTGATTGTTAATGTTTTGACTCTTCATAAAAAGTTTCAAAGAACATCAACATATACTGTTTATAAATGTACATTAACATACATGTACTGTTATGGTAACTTCTTTAATCTCTAGGTTACAGCTTGAAAAGTATAAAACAAGAATGGTCATTGGTTATCTACACAGTCTCTGACAAGGACATCAAGTTTTCTTAAATACCAGTTTGTCATGTAATATTTTGTATTTATTTTTTACAGCGTTTCAAGGGGAAAATAATGTCTGTATTTCAACAAATCCAGATTTTACCCTTAAATTTGCAAGTTACATCTTAGTCATTCTTTATTAAAAAAAATACCACATAATTCTTACTTAGAGCTAAACCAGTGCAACGTTATAATCAAAGCTTGAGGTGAATTCAAGCAGAAGGTGCTGGTTTTCTTAATTTCTAGAGGTGTCTGTAGAGGCAGAGCAGGACTGCAGTTCTCTTGTAGTCAAAACAAGAGACACTTGCTGAAATCAAAGTTTTATTGAAAACCATTTTTAAACATCAAGAAAGTTAAAAATTTAAACACTTTATTTCAAATAGAAACTAACTTACAACACAACATATGAAGCAAATAAGTGATGGCACTTTCAAACCAAATATTCAACAAAAATATGTCAGCTTATAAGTACACAATCTGCATGTGGCAATATATACAGCTGAGTGAAAAATATAAAAAGAAACACTGTTCTGGTTAAGAACATGATAGTGAAGACTTTGGTAGCAAAAATGTCTTTGTTTTTAAAACTGTAGTCTTCAAAGATGCTTCCTTGAATTCAAAGACTAAAAGTTAAACAGATCTATCCCATTACACTGCTGGAGGTTACTGTCCGTGGGTAGTTCACTGACAATTGATCCTGTTGGAATCACACAGTGATAATCGGCCAACACAAGGAAAAAGGCAGAGTGGGAAACAGTTGATTGCACACAGGAAGACCACCAAACCGATTCCTCCCTTCCACCGGCACTCCGAAACCTACTGCTCTTCTTGCTCATTGCTGGTGTGAAGACTGATCTTTTGGACTTCCAGCTCTTCTGCGCTGACCATGGAGGGATCGATGGCTGCGTAACGGGTACCGTGGAACTGCAGTAAATGGATCTGTCGGACATGGAAAACAACACTGAAGCAGGTGTAGAAGCATCAAGTTTTGGTAAAAGAGAAACATTCCTTCTGAGTAATTTCTGTGAGGATGAAATCATAACTCTGGAGTACAAGAGTTCAGAGAGAGGACAGAGGAAACAGGCAACAGACAAACCCCCCGATCCAGCCCTCCATGAATGTGGCTGCTCTGAGCCCTGCCCTTCTGTATCGGTGATCTGGGAGCCAGAGCGAACAGAGCTCAGGCAGCTTAAGAAACAAGAGCAAGCACAGAAGAGGAGTCTCCTAATGCTGTTTCAGCTGTACGCATTAGTAGATTGGGTTGGAATGGAGACTCACTTGAATATATAGGTTGACCTCAGCACTCCTACAGAGATAGGGGAAGTTGCCTCCTGTTTTGAGATGAGCTCTTCTGGCACTAGGATAAAGCTTATACATTTCTTCTTTTGCTTCAGTCGAAAGTGCGCTTTGGTCAAACACCTACGTAACAAGTCACAGCAGTTAGTTCTGAATCTAATCAGATTTTGCTTGTTAAATCAGGCTGGATATATGCTGCTCCTAGAAGCAATTCTCAGCTTCTCTGTGGAACAGCGTTAGCGAAAGAAAACAAGCAAACATGTTAGGCATTGACAGCTAGAAAGCTAACGCTGTGATACATGAACATATGTCTGTGCTACTGCACGGAATATCCAATTCATAATTTAACACAGAAGAGTCACAGTGTTGCCCAATCAGTAGAAAGCTTATCTAAACATGAAGTTAGATGCTGCAAATATTTATTAAGTTGCTAACAGAATATCCAGGCCCCACCTGCCAAGGGCAGGAAACAGTGTTTAAAAAAAAAAAAAGATTACATTGAGATTAACTTACATCCATAATGGTTACAGGGATGTCTCGAATTTTATGAGGTTCTACATAGGAGTTCTGGCAGTTGAGGGTAAGTCTCGAAGCGAGCTCGCTCTGGCCCAGGCTCTCCAGCTTTCAGTAGAGAGAAACACTGATTAACAACATACTTCACTGCAAGAAGTTAATGCAATATTAACAATACAGCCAAAGAGAAGTTAGTTTTAAAGGGAAACATGACTGCACTTCAAATGAAGATTATCGTTCCAACTTAGTATCTCTCTGCATGAGACAAATGCTTAAAACATGTTCTATCAGTCGCTCCTGCCTCCGGAGCATGGCCTACAGATGTATCGCAGCACTTTCTCCTCTTCCACCTCAGTTTCTTCACTACTTCACTTCTGATCTACATAAATAAACAGAACTGTAAGGTAGATGGTCACAGCATCAGTTAAATTGCTGGGGCTGTGACAGTCAACACCAGCTAAGGATCCATTCCTTAATCCTCCCTTCTGGGTAAGTAAATGAAGAAAGCAGTAGAAATACCTACAGCCTCCTGCTAAGTAAATCTACAGAGATTGACATCACCGCCATTAGAGTACATAGCTACCTACCCTGTCCACCATGAAATCAATCCCATCGGCCATTTCAGGATCTAGAGGACCAGATGCAAAATTCCCAAGGACAATTTTTTTCAGCATAAAAGCAGGCATCAGCCAAAAGCTAAAATAGAAACAAGATGTAACAATCTTCAAGCACCCAGGACTAACATTAAGATGCTTTGTTGTAAGCGCTCCCCTTCCTTGCACAGACTTTGTGCTTTAACTTCAAATGAAATCCTGAAGAAGCTTCAGGAGCACAGAGATGGAAAACCTTGCAGCTAGGTGCTTGAAATGCCTTGGGAAGCTTTAGTCTTACATTGCAAGAGTGTATTTTAAACATGGTGAATAACACTTTTCTGACTCTAAATGGTTTTGCTAGAAAACAGGCAGAGTTCTTAAATGTGACCACACGTCCACAGAGGATCACAGGATGACTCGTCTGTCAAATGCCACACTCCCAGTTGTGAAAATTTCCATTTGCCTTGTGGCGTGGCTTTAAAAGTCCCAAGTATTCCATCCCTCACCTCCCTCACCCAGGCTGGAAACAGGTTAGACACATGTCCAACCAGATCAGCGTGACATTTCATTCCAAAAAAATTAATGCTACGCATCTGATCGTTTGTCTCCGACCTCCTTACCTGTTTGCTGTCCATGTCTGATTGAAGATAGATGTGTCACTAAAGGAATTACACAGGATCAGAGATTGAACTCTGGGAGATTTGTGTGTGTATTCAGCAAATTTTTGAGCCAGAAAGCCTCCCAGAGACGCTCCAAAAAGGTGAACCTAATTCAAGGAAAAAAAAAAACCAGATCATGTTACACTTGTGAAATAAGTGACCTCTAAACACAGTATTTCATTACAAACATAAGTCATTCAAGTTCTACCCTGTCCTCATAAGCCATTTTTTAAAGAATCAAACTCTTCTATTCAGCTTCTGGTTTTATGCGTGATGTAAGTGTGATAAATACTGAAAAAAGGAAGTGTTCCAGATCACAGTTCAAATTTCTGTTTGCTCATCAAGGTTAAGAAAAAAGCGAACATTTTACTGTGTCTTCAATAGCTATTCCAATCCAAGGTACTTTATTGTGGTATTCTGTACTACATAAGTTAGGAAGGATAATTTCTACAGGATCTCATGAAAAACTAGTTAAACAATACAGTTTAATAGGCCTAGAACAGCACTGAATTTAGGCCAAATATGACAATTTTCAAGGGTATTCACCTTCAAAAATAAACTTGTTTCAAAAGTAAAATCCCAGCACAGCCTCTTTATTTATAGGCTACATTTTTGTGTCGTATTTTAGACACTTGCTCTTAAATGAGACTCTTTCAAACATTAGGTTTTTACTGCAACTGTACGTCCGTTTCCCTATCTCAGAGCACTCACTTTATCCAGCTGAAGGTGGTCTAACAGTTTTCTGAATCCATCACAGAACTCAAGGTGGTCCCAGTACACCGGATACTGCAACTAAAATAACATGAAGTTAGAAAAAGCCAGTGTCTGATCAGTACCCATCAGCTGTCCGCTTGAAAGTCCTACCAATTCTCACATTAAAGGTTTCGAGATAGCAGCCTGCCTCTCCTGTATCACCAGGCTCAAGCTCCTCAGCAAGGTCCCTACAGCCAGAGAGTGCAAACACCTCCCCCTCGCTTGCACAAAAACACACAACTGACAGTACCGCAGAGCAAGCTTGTTTGGAAAGTGCAGCATTGCTTCATTTTGTCATCAGTGCGAGGAGAGGCGGGAATGATTCTTCAGCAATTTTGTAGCACGTAAGTCGCCAGGTATAGAAATCATTAACTGCTGCAGGAGATACAGCAGTACTCCTAAAGCCGTGCTGTTTAGCAGAAATGTTGTAAAATCAATCATTTCAGTTCAGCTCAGGARCTGAGAAGCCACAAGAGAGCATGCTGTTAGGATTTTAAGGAGTGACTTAGCATTTGCAGCTATGCAGGCTGAGAACCAGGTTATCCACCATCCCTACATGGAAACCCTGAACTAACCCGTATGTTTGCCTCATGGCTAACAAAGATCCAGCTGGAGGCAAAGATGACTGGTGTCCAGGGCACACAAGGGAGGAAACAGACCGGGGAGTTAATAGTGTGTATGCATAAGGCTTTGGGTAAACGCTGCCATAAACATACAGCAGATTTCAGCCTGGATCTGCACAGACTCTGGAGTAGAACTTACAATCATTTTTTGTGTGGATTCTCCTTGTCAACACTAAGAAGTTAATCTTCATTATCCAACCTCTGATTAGAGCAACAAGCACAAGTATGCTAACTTTGACACAGGACTGAGAATACTCACAGCGATAACTCTGTAGCCCCATCCAGTCAGCGCCAAAATTTGCTGGAAAAACACATCTGCAGTTCCACTTACAGGAGGGAGAAATATGAGCGGGCACCGAATGCTCCTAGGTCCTGCATCATACAGCGACCAGACTTTACTGTCGTCATCGTCTACTATTATCTGGAAAAAGAGAGGCACAGGGGAGAAGAAACACACAAGACAAATGAGGTTCTTCGGCCTGCTTCCAGGATTGCTTCTACAAAACTTCTGTCATCTAGTAAATATTATAATATTCAAGACCCCTTTGAACAAGACCATCTTTTATTCTTCTTCACAATAGCTTTCTTCTCTAAGGCTGTTTACTAACTGGAATTACAATGTTTGTGTGAATACTGCTGGAAACAGAACTGTGGCCACGCACTGTCAGACCAAATGCTTTGTGTGTCCTGACATAAGCTGGATAACGAACGCCGCACCGCACAGAGTCATCGGCAGCACAATACGCGGTGTCTTATGGGAGCTCATCCTTCTGCAGACAACTGGAGAACAGTGCAAGYGCTGAAAGTACTGAATTATATTGGTTTTACAGTGATGGACTGCACAGAAATTACACCCGGAAAAAAATATCTCTTCCTTTCTGAGGAAGTRCCGTTAACTAAAGTTTACAATGCTCTTCTCTGGATTTCAACTCAGGGGGCCTTAGTCAGAACGATGGTACATCTGGATCTAAAAAGTCATACAGAAATAAATCATGGGAACAGCAAGACTGTGTCCCAAAGGATCAGGTTTATACAACATTCCACACGCAGAAAAATATGCTTGGGAAAGGAGCCACCGTGCCATGGCCCAGGAGAGACCCAGGAGGTCAGTTCAAGGTAGGAGAGCGTAGGCTGGAAGAGCCAGCACTGCCTCAGGGGGCAGCTTTTTAAACAACCATCTCGGTTTGCATTCACTGGACAAAAGATGTTACCGGTCTGGATACATGCAAGCCTACTGAATTAAGCAGCTAACACCACGAATTATTGATCTGAAACGGTTACAGCCGGCTGCCAGAAACAGAGATGCACACAACTCCCAAAGCAGCACTGCAAAGCTGACCTGGAAAGAGAAACACTTCCATCATCTGGCAGCATCTCAGGAGCATCTGGAGTGCCTAGGACGCGTGGCTGGCTGAAGCAGATTATTCACACGCGAGCTGCTATCCTTAATGAGCAGTTTCTCATACAGTACAGAAGTTAGAAGTCCTAGCACAATTAGTATCTTTAAAGGTATAGGAATTAGATAAAGGTTGTCTTTTCTAGCAATGCTGGAGCCTGACTTGTTTTTACAGGGCCTGTTCTGGCAGGCAGGCAAACTGTTGTGTATATTTAGGATGCTCTTTCAACCCTCTACAACCCAGCAAAAGCGTGCAGCTCATACCAGATCAACAAGCACAAACCTCTGGGGAAAGCCTGCGTCACACAGCAGGAATTCATCTCCTCTGTATCAAGATTTTACAGCTTTTTGAATAGCAATATACAAGCACAATTTGCTTTTCCATCACCGCAGTTAAGCTTCTCAGGGAATCAGAGGAGAACAGCGTATCACAAGTCAGATTTGCTTGACTAACAAATCTGCTTGCAATAAAGCCAGTATTTCAGGCTCTGGGAGCATGTGAGAAATCACATGATACTGTTGTTTTGTAAAGTCTCTATAAAAAAAAAAAAAAAAGAAAAGACAGATTGCATACCAGAGCTTCCAGACCACTGAAACCATTTAAAAATAAACCTTGTACAAAAGCCCTCCCAACCCCCCCCAAAACCAACCCTTTGCACACAACTCAGCTCCAGGCCTTGCCTTGTTCTCAGCTGTTATTCCACCAGTAATTTTGGATCAATTCAGGGTAGCTGTYGGTGGCTACTACGAAGTTTACCTTTAGGAATATTTCCAAAGGTGAACCATACTCCTTGAAATCACAAAACCAAAGTTAGTTCACATCAAGGGAACTGAGACTGAGAGATAACATTTCTTTCCTCAAGCCCAGACAATGAATCAATGGGTTTAGACAATTGTTCTATTTGATTTCTAGCCATATACCGGATAGCCTTGTTTTGGAGCGGCAGTTAAACTAAGTGCTGCGTAGGCAGACAGCAGCATGGTTAACTGCTGATTTGATAGTCACCAGCCTTTTTCTTCTTCTGACAGATCAATCAAGATCACCTACAGTTTACATAAAGGGTAAAATCTGCACTGCATTTAAACAAGGGGCAGAACTTTAAGTTTAGCAAAGCCAGGGTGTCCCCTGCTGAAGACTTTTAGGAAAGACTTATCAAAGACGGCAAGTGGTGTATGCAAATGGAGGCTCACAGGCAAAGCTAAAGACTCAATTTAAAAATGTTATTTTCTGTGCTGTACTTCCGATATCTGACAAGAACAGGAAGAGTGGYGGAGCTGTGCATTTCCTGCTCCTGTCAGGAGGAACATCTCAGCCCGTTTTCAAACAGCCAGCTCTGGCTCTGCTTCCCTAGGTTGATGTGACTGCAGTAATGTGTGCTTACCAGCAGTAATGATGGTTAGTTATTCCTCCCTCTGTACTGCACGTGCTTTGCCTATACTTTTGGAGRGGATAATGAAAGCAAATGTACCCCTAAAGACTGCTTCAGCGATTAATTACATCTTCAGATTGTGCTTTTTTTTTCCCTTCTCTCTCCAGAAACCAGAACTAGTGTGTTTATTTCTGCCTCCTTCATACCCCACACTCATCACTGTGGCATCATCTACTTTTGAGTAGACYGAATCACTCAAGAGGGTAAGGTATTCCCTAGTCTGAGGGTCACCAGGTCACCATCAGCTTCAGTTTACACGTGTCCCCATTTATGAAACCCTGAGTAATCAGCAGCAGCTGAAGGCAGTGGCCCCTGGCAGTGAGCTGCAGCGTCACACAGTCCCCACGGCAGCAGTAATGCGTTCCGCTGTAACCACAACCTCCAGCTCCTTTCATTTACCATACTGCATCCCATAAAGCAGTGCCTTGGAGCACCCACACGTCTTTCCGCTGAAATGCTGCCTCCCGGCTTCGCTGAGCCGGTGAGGCACTGCCTGGAGGCAACAGCATGGCACAAATAGACCCAGCAGATCTGGTACTGGCCAGACACAGAAAGAAGCTGGACAGTCAGAGCCTGACAGAGCACGCATAGTCAACAGCAATAGATCTTTCTTATTTACTGAAGACACAAACTGGCAAAAACGCATGAGAAACCCTGAACGGAAAATCCTACAGCCCTTCCGTAACGGTAATTTCTTAGAGAAAGCTACACACCACTCAGTGGAAATAATGCTAGGCACATTTAAGTGTTGTTCCTTAGGTTTGGGRGGACAGTCCCTTTCGAGTGGCCCAACTGCAAGCAACTTGCTGTTGAAAGAGATAATGCTGCTCTCGCTTCTGCTGCCAGCACCATCCCCACGTTCCTGCAGCCTGCACGGCCATCCAGATTAGGGAACTGAGCCAGCTGGCAGTCAATGCAAAAACAAGCTATAAAACACCCCCAATCAAGACAAATCACTGACTCCGCTCAGCTTGTGTGGTTATATGAGCGACCGTGCTTGCAGGAGCAGCAGGCTGGGGTGTAAAGGCAAGATTGTCCTTCAGTCTGGCAGGAGTCTGGGCTGCTGCTGCAGGTTAGTCTGTAACCACAGCCCCAGCAAGCCTTATCTGCAAAGGTATGTGAGAGCTAGTCTGGGTCAGGAGCTACGTGCTAGTACTGCACTCCATGCCCTCTGCCGCTTGGCACGTAGAGACCAGAAGCTGGAGCACTGCATACCTCACTCTCCTGTGGTTTTGTGAAAGGAAGTGGAGAAATCCAAGCGAGAGGAGAAAGTGGTTGGACAGTGTGATTAAGCAGAAGACGTCTAAAGGACACGCAGCAGAAGAAACCACTTGTTTTTTTCCACTGTGGTTAAGGCTTCTTTCCACTCTCGGGAGCCCTGAGCGTGCAGCCCGACTGCTGAGAAGTTGCCCTCAGACACTCTGCTTCAGCCTGAGGCCGATGGGTGGGAATGGCTGGAGGTGGCTCCGGCAGCAGCCGGGTCAGCTGCCCTGCCTTGGTGCAGTGCACGCAGGCAGCTCTGCCAGAGGCCACGCACGTGGTCCCCAGCAGGCACTATTTCCTCGGAGTCTCCTCCTCAGGCATGGCTGGCATCAGGATGCCAGGTACTGCTGCTGCGGCTCACAACTGCRAGCCTCTGCTCCCCACCACCACACGCAGAAGTGACCTCCGAGAAGCATGTGAAAATGAAGAGCGTGCCTTCATGCACTTATATGACATGTGGGACAACAGTTCAGGAGCTAAGCCAGGTCACTAGCACAGCCACAACTGTTCTGCATTAACCAAACAGCTTAGTCTTCCCCACCACAAAGCAAGAGGAAACATTTCACCCACAAGTCGATTACAGCTGTACGTACCTTCTTAAGAGGAACTGTGCTTCTGAACCAGTTATAGTCAGGAGAGACTTTAATCTCTCCCATGATGTTTAGAAAAAATTCAGTTTAGGTCAGCCTGAAAAAAAGAGAGATAAAGTTAGAAATCAATACAACAGCTTTACCGTAGGCAGCACTCAAAAGCTGTGCTGTGTACATAAAGCATTTGCAGGGTGAGTTTGCTCTTATCAGTTGATTGTATTCCCTCTGACTCACACCAAGTTTACTTATCCTCAGTTTTCATCACAAACCATTTAATTATTCTCCCAAGAGGCAGTCACCTGACTGCCTTACTGTACCGGCCTAATTATGAAATGGCGATGCTTTTGTAACAGCATTCCCATGTAACAGTTGCAGAGAAAGACAACTGTGTTGCAGGCTGTAAGTAGCTTAAAAAGCTAAAGCATGTTTTCAGTTTGTTTTTAATTTATAAAGCACTCCAAATTTATATCTAATAACTATTCATACAACTCAGCAGTTCAGACAATAGACCTACATTATTTCATGAACCTACTGCCTAAGTATTCAGACCATGTTCTTCCATCTCAGTATAATTGACCCAAAGGAGTCCCAAAGCGCATCAGGAACATCAGATGATCTCAGGCTTAATTTATAGAAGAGCCCTGAAGTTTTAATTCTATCCATAAAGAAGCTGATTCTTGTCAGGAGTTACCAACAAAGATATCTTTGAAGCACAGCAATTAATACAGAACAAATTGATTCAGAGTTGGGTCCACACAGGAATGCCACTAATTCACTCTGAAGTCAGAATGCCCTAGCATACATAATGAAAGGGCCTTATAATACGCCATTMATTTGTAATAAACACTTAGGTAACTTCTAGATTTAACTTTTTTTAAAGCAGCTCCATTAGCTTCCATGTATACAACAGATGGTATCAAACAGTTTTGGAGTTGCAGACTCAATAGCATTACCCTGAAAGCCAACTGCCTCAGGAGATCATTTTCATGCATTCACACATAGCACTGCGCATAATACAACACTGGCAACTTTTGCTCTTGTTACTTAACAGTTGCCTAATATAAATCATTAGGCTTTATTTCTTAATTTTTCATAAAATAAGACCTCAGTATGTTCTCTGAGTCACTCCAATTCATTTCTCCCTGCAGGAAAGCTGCCGGTGTGCAGGTTTAACTGGCTTATTGGGTTACTGCTGGATTAACAGTTATTTACAATGTCCTCATCTTTCAGTCTTCATTTGCCATTTCCCAAGTACAGAAAACATGAATTTTAAAAGGGAAAGAACTTTCTAAGTTGCAAGACAACACACATCTTCCACAGAGCAGGTGATACACCTTTAATGTCTAACGAGGGTGTCAGAGGTAGGAAATTCAGCTGTGTGGCCATTGTTTCAATTTTGCATGGCTTCATTTTGGTGCTTGCATCAACTATGCTGCTCTTTGTCATAGTCTAGCAGCAGGTAGAATTATAGCAGAGGTAAAAAATATCTACTCCAACAACCTGCAAAGCAGAGCAGGGACAAAGATGCATTACTGGACTAAGGGGAACAGCTGGTCATTAGAGAAAGCAAACAGCAGTTCAGACTACTAATTCCTTCCCATAACCACACATCAACTAGTTTTTAAAAAGCTATTCAGCAAACTATGGTGTGATAAAATTATGGCAGAAATAAATTACAGCAAATGCCTTAAAACAACACGTTCTCTTTGAGTATTGTATTACAGCCGGGCCAAGAAGCACAAGTCATGGTCAGGGCCTCACTACGCTAGGAGCTGCACGGACACAGAGGCACCGGAGAGCGAGACTTTGTGCTAATAATTCTGGTTGCCATAAAGGGTCGCCAATCTCTTCCTGCTGTGATCACCTCCCTTCTTCTGCCACCTCAGTCTTTCAGCACCATTAAGCTAATTTGGGGGCTGGCACATCACTTGGGAGCACAAAGCTGTCTATCRTTAGGCTAGGTAAGGAACAGGCAGATACAGATGAACATTGTCCTGTCAGCGTACCTCGGCTCATACCAGAGCGGGTTAAGAGTCCATCTGAAGCCTAAATTTTGAGCTTCCCAGTTCACCTGTTATCACTGGTGGAGGCAAATCGTTGGTCACCAGGACCTGGGCTGATTTCCCCCCCACTCCCTTCTTGTAAAGGTGCATCTGCGACCCCACTCCTAAGGACTGCCCCTCTTTTAAAGCAAGAGTAAATGTTTTTTCTTTGATTATAGAAGTTTTTGCTGAAGTCGATGTCCTATTACTAAAATATTTTTTTCCTTGGCACAGAGATGCAGCATTATGTTTGCACACACAAATATTCGTGTCAACAATGACTATGTACTCTTCCAGCCACAGAAAAGCTGAACCATGAACTCAAAACAAGGAATCAGCCAGCAAAGCTAACTCAAATCACAAACAAAGAACCTGATGCTGTTCACAACCAAGCCTCTAAAGACCCRAGTTTCATTTTCAGTAAAACCAAACAACCTGAAGAACTCTAACCTCTTAAAAATAATTCCTCTAAAGGAAGAATCACCTAYGGATGTGTTCAGWGCACTCGATAATATTSTCCTTGTTATTCCTACTACACTAGTAACTCTTYGCACTCGTTATCGATTTAGAAAGACTTTGATCCTGCCACTAGAGAAGAAACCCTGCCAGAGCGGATTAGACGAGCGGTGACTCGCTCGTCTCCCCCGTGCTGTGTCTGCGTGAACCGGGACCGCCGCGCAGCTGCTCTCCCACCGCGCTGGCCACGCAGCGCCCACTCCCACGGGCCAAGAGACCTGAATCAGCAACACCAGCACCGAGAGCTGATGGGGGCTTGCAGGCAAACACCAGGAGGTGCAGGGGAGACACCAGAGCTACGGGTGCTTTATGAACGCCGAATGCAGGCGATGGGGAAGAAGAGTTACAGATAACTGGGACATGGCAACAGGCTCCTTATCCTCTTCCCCAGCGCTGTTCCCACCGACCCCAGGAGCAGGGACCTGCTCCTTCCCCCCTCCCCAACCACAGCCAGCTCCCCCAGCTTTGTGGGGAGAAGGGGGTAAAACACCACTCAGCACCCCCAGCCCAAGCTCTCCTCCCCGCACCACAGGCCGAGGCAGCCCCTTCCCCTGAGAGCCCCCCCGGGAAGATGAACCCCTAGGGCAGGGCAGGGCTGGGCTTTGGGCTCCCTGTGGGGCAGAGTCCCAAGCCCCCC